>JAJOZX010000777.1:687500-765000 GCA_023014485.1 Bathynomus jamesi
GAAGGAATAATGAGGGGCTGTGAAGAAAGTGTATAATGGTTAGTTTGTAGCTGTGAAAAGTAAATGAATACTGCGTAAAAAATGAAAGAATGCATTTACTGAAAAATACTGTATGTGAACAAATATGATTCATATAAATGTCGCAAAAGAGGTAACGAGAAAAAGAGAAGGACCGAAGCGGTTTGAAAGGTTTGTAAATACAGACGTTGGTCTCACCTGACGTATCACTAGAGGCAACAAGAAAGGCAACACTGGATCCCTAAGGTTGGGATGGTACCTTATTCCCGGTAGTGATCCCTATGTATGTCCTAATGTGCACAATTCACCTAAATGTTTTAAGTTCCGAGTTCACACGTCATGCCCACCCCATGGAAAAGAGGAAATCTATTATCTAGATAATGTATGTATGTACTGTATGTGTTTGTATGTATGTATTTATGTAATGTTACAATTTCTTATTTTTTTCATTTTATAATTTTTTGTTTTATTAAAATAATGGTGAAGGTAACAAATAAAAGTTCTGCTGAATGGCAGAAATAGGTTTCTCCCGGTTTTCACTGAAGATCATTGGCGGAAAAAATCATTTGTACACCAACTATGCGCAAGAAGCTGCAGGTAATTACTCGAATCTGCCACACACAGGATGACAATACTACAGTACTCTCTATTATGCTGGAGGTGTGCTCAATTGGTTTGAAGTACATGAGGCTGTTGGGTATGTTTGGACGTGTTGTGGGAAGCACAGGTCCCTACCATTAACACTAGAGGAAATGCACCCTAAATCCTATTATAATTATGTTCGACAATATATTTTGTTTTGCATTTTAGTGCTATTTCAAATGAATAATTCAGTTCATATTCATTATGAGTTTGGTTACACATTTGAACTGGAACGTATATAACCAAACCACTAATGATGAGTGTTCACTTAATTATCTATTTGAAATACTACTAAAATTATACACAACACGTAAAATGAAACGTTTATTAAGGTTTAGAATGAGGGAACTGCACCGCTGCAGCGGTGCAGTTCCTTCATTCCCTCATTCCCTCATTCCCTCATTCTAGGCTGACCATATTTCCTTGAGACAAAAACGGGACATTGGGATGGCAAAAAAGGGACGGGGTTATGTAATATTCTGTATTCATGAAAAAGTAAGTACATAAACCGGGACAAAATTGACATTTTTATTAAAACGACGGGACGGCCAGGAAATATAAAACAAACGGTACTGTCCCGTTCAAAACGGTACGTATGGTCAGCCTACCTCATTCCCTCATTCAGCTATTCCTCCAGCGCGCTGGAGGAATAGCTACTCTGCCTTCCAACATCATGCGGAATCTGTGACCGGCGCATTCGAGCTGTCACTGAAGCAAGTTGTGAACCAAAACAACATTAAGGTAGATTTCTAAGTTTTTGGCAAGTGAGTGTATAATTTAGTTAGTTAGTTACCCTTTCATAAGGTTAACGAGTCTTCACTAATTAGTCTATTTACTGTGCAAGTGTTGATATTTTTATATTAATTATATTAATAATAATAATAATAATAATTATGAATTTAATTACCGAAAGCCATCATAATTGCCAGATGAATAGATTAGTCTAATAACATAATTATCCTTTATTGTTGTATTCTCACGCATTAATACTTTAGTTATTTAGGTCAATGTTAGCTTATGATTGCGTTTTCTTTCAGGCACCGAGTTTTGGACCAACTTTCATTTCTTCATTTTCGTTCTTTGTTTAAAATTAAAAAATTTGAATTCGGGATTACCTTTTTTGTTACACTAATTAAATATTCCTGCCTCTTGTGCGTCACATGCTTTTGATATTATTTTGGTTCGGAGGCGGTTGTTCACTGCGTGCTTTATTCATATTGCGTTTAGTTTACTGCTTTTTCGATAATGTGCAATTGTTATAAACATATTAATATCTGATTCACGAAAAATATATTATTAGTGGATAATAATAATAATAATAATAATAATAATAATAATAATAATAATAATTTGTTGAACTCATTTTATCTGAATTCAGTATTAAACTTTGACTTAATTATGTGAGACTATATATTACATGAACAATGTCGATTTTGATAACGTCGACGTTCGACCTTAGTAGTATGATCGAAAATGTTCGAGGGCAGATCAGTTGGCAATGTTGAACAAATGTTGAAAGAGGGAGGAGGGTTTAGCACCATGGGGGGGCACCCATGGGTGGAGGGGATAAGCAAGCAAGGGGGGGTGTTTAGTCCGCAAGCTGCATGAAGGGGGGAGTGGGGTTTTACTCCCCCAAGCCTAACTTAGGAAGGTAAGAGAGAGAGAGGAGAGAGATGTTCTTGTAGGCATATCTCGATGCATACTAAAGCTCTCGACCTCAGCAGCAGACATAGAAGTCTTAATCAGCCAGTTGGCTTAGAAGGCGTAACCAGCCATTTGGCGTAGTGTAATATATATATATTAATGGAGAAAGAGAATAGATGCTCATGCTCGCCCCACAAAAAAAAAAAAATTATTAATTTAAAAGCACACACACAAAACACACACACACACACACTTCGTAAAGAAGAATTGTTCTACCCCAATAGCAAATTATATACGAGCATGCCTTCCTTAGAATAACTACCATACAAACCCCAAAAGCCATCCTTAGAATACCTCCCCATAACCATCAGCACAGTACCACCACCACCACTAGACCGACAAGGTCTCTAAAAACGATCCAATTAATAGACAAAGCTATTAAGCATAAACAAATACATTTATGGCTCCAAGGTAGACCGACAAGGTCTCAAAAAAAGGCAACGCCAATAGTTTATCCTATTGAGCTTCTCGTAGCAGAAAACCACCACGAGGCCAATGTGATGTTTGGTGGGCAATCTTTTAAACAAAAAATCAAATATGATAAACCAAATTTAATACAAAAACAAATTTTTACCTTAATATGCAAATTCATCTTTAAACTATAACAAAAAAAACATTAATATAATTGGGCTAACTATTTTATTTCTCGTCAGTTAGTGAATTATCCAAACAGCGTGTTATTTATGACAAATTTTCGCATTAATATACAAATTTATCTTCTAACCATATCCTAAAATAATAATTTAAAACAGCGCATATCGTTAAAATTTCAGCGAGTTATTTAAAATAAACTTTCTGTTATTATTGAATGTTTCACCAACAGTGACCTTCGGGGTGATGATGGGGGGTCTGGGGGGCGAAGCCACCCTCGGTTAGCACACGCAATCGGAGAACACACGGGATAAGGTTAGATTAGGTTAGGTTATGCAAGTGCCTATGATGTCTTTGAGTAAGGAAGAAGCATTCCAGGTAATTCTGCTCGTCAGAAATCGGAGTCAGAGGGAGGTCGCTGAGGAATTTAACAGATTGCATCCAGACCGCGCGCCGATAACACACAACTGTGTCGGCAAACTTGTAGCAAAGTTCAGGGAAACGGAATCCAGAGGAGATAAACCACGCAGTGGACCTCCGAGGACATCCACCGACGATGACGCAGCCGCTACCATCCTCGCTCATTTCACAAACAGTCCCCAAAAGTCTCTTCGGCGTTTTTATTGCCGTTTTTATCATTTTTTCCTATGGTTCCAGACTTACGGGACACTCTGTGTATATATATTATATATATATATATATATATATATATATATATATATATATATATGATGGCATTAAACCTGCTTGGTGTGTATATACACCTTTGTTTTAGTTTACAGTATTTATATTTATTGAATATTCAACCTTTCCGCTATTATTCAAAAAGACGTTATCTGAATTTAAAAACAGTCAAAAATTCGCCAACCCGCGACTGTAGATGCCAATTAGTCTTAAAACCAGCCCAATTTGGCGGAAAAGCCGCGGATTTGGCAACTGTGCCCCAGACATCCTTAGGGCTGGTCACTGTGATTTTAGTTTAGTTTAGTTTAGTGTTTAGTTCTATGCTCTGTATTGGTGATTTGTAATTCTTGTAATTGTTATCAAGTGCTTCTGTGACCTGCATCGTATATTGCTACATTGTGAAGTGAGCTGCCATCATGGATCTTCATTATTTCTAAAGAAAAAATGAGTGATGCAAATATGAATGAAGCTGATATAATCAGAGCAAATTTGCCAAATATAGACTTAATCAAATTGACAAGTTTGAACAATCTTCTGTGGCAAATAGTACATAGACCAAGATTTCAAATTCTGGTGTCCCAAGTGCATCTAGTGATTATGCAGCATCAGCAAGCAGTTCGTCAAACCTGAATATTGGCTCCAGTAATGTTTATGTATATACATACTCGTATACTATACACACACCTTTGTTTTAATTACTCACACGCACCCATCTTGACCAAATCATGGGTATGCCCCTGCCCCCTGAAGAAGGAACCGAAAGATGCCTACTATTTGTGGTGCTTTCATGGTAGACTCAGATTAGGGCCAGTATACATGAATATGTGTAGAGGTAGGGGTCAGTATAAGACGGCCACAAGGCTATGTAAACAGGAAGAAGAGTCTATTCGAGCATCAAAAGCCTGTGAAGCTCACATAAATAACGATAATAACAAATTTTGGAAATTTGTTAAGAATCAAACGGGTGTCAAAAATGCTCGGATCTTTTCCGTTTGGGGGCTAGCAGCGAATTTTAATAAAAATCAGTATACTGATGTAGTTTTGGTCACTGATTTCAAAAATAACTTTTTTTTTTTTTAGAAATGAAAAACAAACATGATTGAGCACTTTAAATAATTAATGTGTTTTTAACGAAAATATTATGACTTAACCTAACCAATCGTCAAGGGCGTACAGTTGACCTAACCGGGCATTCAATTGACTTAACCGGGCATTCAAATGACCTAACCGGGCAGTCAAATGACCTAATCGGGCATTAAAATGACCTAACTGGGCATTAATTCATTAATTCTTGATTTTTTTTGGCTACTTTCAGATCTGCCGGGATCCTTCAAAAAACGTATTCTTCTTTAGGGATAATTTAAAGTTGCACTTTTTACCGTTTGACCGATGCTTTTGGCAACGAAAGAACTGGGTATTTTTATCAAAGGAACACACTTTTCACACTTAAAGCACTTTTTCATAAACAGTAGCAGTTTGTGACTGTGGCTAAATTTAATACAATCCTCTGGAACTAGTTTAAGTTTGTTAAAACACATATTAATTATTTAAAGTGCTCTAACATGTTTGTTTTTCATTTCTCAAAAAAAGAAAGTTATTTTTTAAATCAGTGACCAAAACTACATTAGTATACCGATTTTCATTAAAATTCGCTGCTAGCCCCCAGACGGAAAATACCCAAATGCTCACCCACCGACAATCAATGGGGTGTCGAGGGAGGATGAAAATGCAAAGCATTCTGTCCAGTAATAATTACAGGCCTATTGCTGTCGCTTCCTGCTTCTCGAAACTACTAGAAAAACTCTTGTTACTCCGATTAAACGATTACCTATGGACATCTAATCAGTTTGGTTTTAAAAGGTCCCACTCAACTGACCTGTGTATCTATGTACTTAAAGAAATAATATCTAAATACTCTGACAGTAATTCAACTATTTATAACTGTTTCCTAGATATAAGTAAGGCATATGATAGAGTGAACCACAATATTTTATTCAGAAAACTAGAAGACAGGAAGGTGCCCATGTACATATTAAATTTATTGAAATTTTGGTATTCCCACCAATCTTTTACCGTTAGGTGGGGCAATGTACTACCCGAATATTTTGGCTCCTCTTGCGGCGTGAGACAAGGCTCCTTGCTCTCTCCTATGCTATTTAATGTGTATATTGACGGATTAATTGCTTCACTTAATGAGGCAACAGTGGGATGTTGTGTAGATAACACAAGGATAAATAACTTAGTTTATGTCGATGATATGGAGTTAATAAGCCCCTCTGTTAAAGGTCTGGATCGGCAACTAAAGGCCTGCGAAGTGTATTCGCAGAAACATGATATTGTTTTTAATGTTACCAAAACAAAGGTTATGCAATTTCATCCTTAATGCTGTAATCAGCCAGCTGATATTAGGTTTAAAATGAGAGGTGAAGTAATTGAGGAAGTACAAGAGTTTAAGTATTTGGTCAAACTATCTATGGAAAAAATAGGTCCTGCTCCAACCAGACTAGCCTAAACACAACCTAGGCTACGTTGGAGATGGAAGACCTAGGCCAAAGATGAACCAGCCTAACTACAGT
The DNA here is from genome assembly GCA_023014485.1 of Bathynomus jamesi. Classification (NCBI taxonomy): domain Eukaryota; kingdom Metazoa; phylum Arthropoda; class Malacostraca; order Isopoda; family Cirolanidae; genus Bathynomus; species Bathynomus jamesi. The sequence goes on from JAJOZX010000777.1 coordinate 693,716, forward strand.
ATTTGTCCATAAACAGGACTTCCATACTCTTTTGTTAAACAATTACAGCTGAAATGTCAGCTCATTTAACCTAAATTTAATAACGAAGGGAAATTTATGAACTTCTTACCTTGAAACTTTGTTTTGAGTTTTATTTCTTGACACCAATAATAAACATTTTTATTCCGGCTTCTTTCGTCTTGCCCTTTTTTTCGTCCCCCTGTTATTCTCCTTATTCAGCTTATCCCGATCTTTTTCTTCTTCCCAAAACCGTGTTGCCATTTCTGGCTATGGATCTTTTTTTCTTTTCATCCCATATTTGTTTCTTCGTTGGTGTCTTTTTAATTTTTCTCAGCAAGAGTTCATGTTCTCCTGAGTTATTTTTTATTGTTATTATTTTTTTTTTAATGTCAATATGGCTTATCCAAGATTAGGTGGGTCTTCCATTTCGGTACTCCCAAATTTTCCACACATTGGGGCCAGCCAGAAAGGAAAAATTGCATGTGAAACCCAATTTTTTCTTTAATATTTGTTAACCCATCTTAGATTACCTATAATTTATGTTTTATTTGTTATTCCATTTTTGTTTTTCCTCACTTTTTAATATAAAAAGTGTAGCATTTTATAAAGTCCTCACCCTTTCCAAAATGAAAGGGTGTTGCATTTTAATTTATTTTCCATAGGAAATATTACAATACTCCAGCCCTTATTTTTTGTTGTAACATCTGCCTAGCTCGTAGAGCAGTTGAACGTTGTGGTCTACTATTTGTGGTATAGGTTATTGTAGTAGTAGGACTAGTTACATCATTTATTGAACAGGTTAGGTTTGGTATAGTTTGGGTCAAATTTTGATCATCATCAGAATCTATTATAGATTCATCTTCATGATCAATTTTGTTAACAGTAGTTGGTCCTACTTCTAGGGGATATAAGAGTGGTACATCTCTTATAGTTTCACCTGAAGCAGTTTTAAGTTTTACAACCCTGGTTAATCCATCTTCCCCAGTTTTTATTTCTAAAACTCTACCTAATGGCCAACACTGTCTTGGTGTATTTTGTCTAATTAGAACTACATCTCCTACCCTGATTTCATTAACCCAGTCTTTGTTTTGTATATATTTATGCCTTTCTCTCAACCCAACAAGGTATTCATCACTCCATTGCTTTTTAAATTTTGTTTTTATATTTGTTATTTGTGATAATCTATTTTGCAAATCATGATTATTATCACTCCAAGGTGGATCATCCAAGGAGATATTGTAATCAGGTAGAAGGTTAATGACTTCTCCCTTAATCAAATGATTTGGGGTGAGAGGCTCTACATCATTAATATTATCCCCTACATAAGTAAGAGGTCTGTTATTTACAACATTCTCAATTTCACTAATGAGAGTGAGAAGTTCAAAGAATTCAATTTGTTTTTTACCTATTGATTTCTTTAGGCAATTCTTTATTGTTTGGATATTCCTTTCCCAGATTGCTCCATACCATGGTGATGCAACAGGGATGTATTTCCATTTTATTTTGTTATTTTGTAGATATGTTATGGTATGTGAATTTTGTAATATGTCATTTATTTGGTTTTCACCAGCCTTGAAATATGTTGCATTATCTGTCCAAACAATTTTGGGTACAGAATGCTTAGCACAAAATCTTCTAAAGCTATAGACAAATGATTCTGCGGAGAGATCACTCACTATGTCTAAGCTGACTGCTCTAGAAGATGAACATGTGTAAAGTATGACGTACATTTTTTGTTCTGTTGTTCCCAGACCAACAGTCAAACTTCCTGTATAGTCTATGCCAACTGTTTCGAAAGGCCTATTAAAAGTGACTCTCTCTGTTGGCAAATCAGGAGGATTGGACTTCTTGAAAGATCTGGAATGAATCCTTTTGCAGGTGACACAGTTATTCAAAACTGTCTTTACAGTCATTCTGCCTTTGGGTATCCAATACAACTTTCTAACGGCATTTAATGTTTGTGGAACGCCCATGTGATAAAGTTCATTGTGTTTCTCTCTAGTAATTAGGGTTGTAATGTGATGGAACCTAGGAAGAAGAAGGGGTTGTTTACTGTTATATGTGATTTGTGATTTGTTTTTGCTACCCTTACATCTTAATAAGCCATCTTTGTCAATGTAAAGATTTAAGTTTATTACCACAGAGGGTACTTTGTTCATTTGTTTACCAACTGTTAGAAAATCTATTTCATTTTTGTATTCTTTTTGTTGTATGTGGTTAATCCAATATTTAGTAGCTAGACTTGTATACATTTCATTATCATTATTTCTTTGTTTATTTATTTATTTTCTTTAAACAGTTGTGAATGAATCTGAGACAGTAAGATGTTACCCTTACAAGTTTGCCAAAGTCAGAATAATTGTTATACTCTTAATAGTGGCTCAACTTTATTTGTGGTTATCATGTTAAGTTTTACATTAATTTGTTCTGCTGGCCACATTGTTTCATCCTGAATGAATTCAGGTCCATGAAACCAATTTTTGTTGGATTTTAGTAATTTACAGGATAATCCACTTGTAAGAAAGTCTGCAGGATTTTGTTTTGTTGGAATGTATCTGAAGGTTATGTCCAAATTTTGTCTAGCTTCTTTAATGTCTCTTAATCTGTTACGGACAAAGATGTTTTTTGAGTTTAACTCATCAGAGTTGATCCATGCCAAGCAGATTTGACTGTCAAGCCAAATATATGTAGTTGTGATGTTTACATCATAATAGACTTCATGGAGAAATACTGTTATTTTTACAGCTAGATAACCTGCAAGTAGTTCAAGCTGAGGAATAGTTTTCTTTTGTTTTAAGGGTGTTACTTTCCCCTTGGCATAGATCAAATGGCTGCCATCCTCACCTACAAGGTAAGCGCAACAGCCATACACCTTTTCACTGGCATCACCAAATACATGCAAGGTTTGAGGTGTATCTCTGTGTCCACAAACTCTGGGAATATTTATGTTTTGTAATTTATTGAGATCTTTAGCTAACCTTTTCCAGCTATCTTGTTGTTTATTGGTTATAGGATCATCCCAGTCTACTTTCTGTTTCCAAAATTCTTGTAAAAGAACCCTGGATCTGATAGTAGAAGGAAGGAGTAAACCCATAGGATCAAATATTTTTGAACTTTCGGATAAGATCTTTTTTTCTTTTTGTGTTAGCTGTTGTATCTAAGGTGTAGCCTTTTGTGCAGAGTGAGTCATGAACTTTAGAATCTGAGTTCAAATCCCAGATCATGCCTAATGTTTTCACCCTGTTTGTTGGTTCTGTTAATCCTTTGTCTTCTGATTTTATTTTTTGATTTAGTCTCTCATTATTTGTGATCCACTCTCTTAATTCAAAATTACCTTCTTTCATTATTTTATCTGCTTTTATGTAAACTTCATTTAATTCTGACTCTGTTTTGGTTGATCCTACAAGGTTATCTACATAGAAGTGATCTTTCAAGAACTGAACAGTTAAATCATTTTCATCATACAAATTTAAGTGATGTTTGATGGTTAAAGCCAGTAAACTAGGACTTGCATTTGCTCCAAACAAAACCACATTAAATTTAAATGTTTTAAACCCTTTATTTAAGTCATATGGATCATTAAACCACAAGAATCTTAGTTGATCTTTGTCATAGTTATTTTTCAGATGAATTCTCAAAAAAGCTTTGCTTATATCACTTTGAACTGCATAGTCATCTAATCTAAATCTTAGAAGGATTTTTACAAGGTCTGAAATAAGATTAGGCCCCTCTATGAGACAGTCATTCAAGCTATGCTTATTGCCATCTTTAAGACTACAGTTATACACAACTCTAAGTTTTGTTGTGGGTGCATCCTTTCTATAGACTCCTGTGTGAGTAAGATAATGGCAGTTGTCTTTTTTAAAGGGGTGATCTTTAACTTCTTCAATGAAGCCTTTTTCTAACTGGTCCTTGAAAACATCATCATACATTTTAATTCTCTTGTCATTTTTTAATCTTTTCATCAAATTATAGAGATGACCTTTAGCTACCTTTAGATTATCATTTAATTTTGGACTATTGATCTTCCAAGGTAGTTCAATTGAATAATGGCCATTTTCATACATGATGGTTTTCAAAATTTTCAGCCATTAATTGATTTTCATCTGTATGATCACCATCTTGCACCCCCACTGACTCTAATAGCCAGAGCTGTTGTACACCTTTATCTAATTCTTCAGTTGTTAATGATTTATTTAATATTTCAGTATTTATGTCATTATTTGAGTTGTGTAAGACCTTGTCATAATAGGGCAAGTTTGTTAGTCATATATTTTTATTTTTCATTGTTATTTTATATTTATCTATGTGTCCCAGTGGAGCTATACCCCAGTGAGTATCTAGAGCATCCCATCTCCTATTCTGACTATGCCCTTCTGAATTAAGTGAATATAATCAGCTCCAATTAACATTTGAACATTATCTATTGTATCATCATTTAAATTTCTATCTGCAATTTTATATTGCTTTTTAAGTTGTTGTATTACTTGTTTTAAATTTGGTATTTTAAATTTTTGTTGACCAACTTGTTCAATGACTACTGCTTCTATGTTTGTTGTTTTATTCTCTGTGGGTATATCCAGATCTAAATTGACTGTACTATATTTTTCTTTCTGTTCATTTTCTTTGACAAATGATGTTATACACAATTCTTGTTCATTTTTATGAGTTTGTAGGCCTAATTGATTAACTAATGATTGATCTACAAATGTTTGTTGGGAACAAGAATCTATTAGACATCTTATAGGAGTTGTCCCACCTTTTTATTTTTTAAATCCAAGGTTATTGTAGGTAGGAGTACACTAGAATTTTTATTGACATTATTTATTGATATATGTCCATTAAATGTTTTTTCATTTTTCTTTGGTTTTGTTTATTTGAATTTTTAAATGAATCACAAAGACAAGAGACATGATTTAAACTTCCACAATTAACACATTTGAATCTTATTTTTGTTTTGCAGTCTTTGTTAGTATGTCCTGCAGCTGTGCATTTAGTACAAAGGTTTAACTGAGAACACCTGTTTATCCGGGATTCTAAGTCTACATATTTAGTACATCGTGTGCTATTGTGATCATCAGCCGAACAAAATTTACACTTACGTACAAATTCTGTCGTAACATTAAAATTTTGTAGTGTAGGAGTTAGACCTATCACTTTTTGTTCTGATTTGTCTTTTTGTTGTTGGTTGTGGCTTTTGTTTGAATTTTCTTTGTTGGTTTATTTGTGAATCAATCTTTGTTTGTGAATCAATCTTTGAAGATTTGTACATTGACAAAACATTTGGAAATTCATTCCTTATTTCACCAAGGGTAGGGTATGTATTTCCCGTTATTCTTTGGAAAATATCCCTAATTTGGGTAGGTAAACAATCAAATATTATGGCTTGGATAAACCATGCTGATTTCTCTAGATCTATGTCATTATTTTGTAGATGACCTAACATGCATTCAATTTCACAATAGAAATTGTACAGATCCTGATGGTTATCCTTGGCTGGTTTTATATTTTTTAATTTTATTGCTAAATCATTTACTATTTCTTTTTATTTAGGAAATTTCTTTCTAGTAATTTGAGAGCTATTTATATGAACTGCCATTGCCGGTAAGGCATCAACCAGTTTTAGGGCTGGGCCCTTTAAATAATTAAGCAGATAACTGAATTTGTCAACATCAGATATATAATCTTTGTTGCCAATTAAACTATCAAATTTTTCCAGAAAAGACTGAAATTTTGTTCGATCACCCTCAAATATTGGTACTTGTAATGTTGGTAACTTGGCTTTTAGTTGTTTATTGTCATCATTAGAAATGGATACATTTCTGAAGGCCTCAATCAAACTTTGATTTGTAGCCTCTAAATTATTTGGTAGATTATCTAAAGCAGCATATAATTCATTTATGTGAGAATCTATTTCAAAAATATTCTGTTCTTGTTCACACAAAAGTGCTGTATATGTCTCTTCACCAACATTTAACCATCAGTTTCTGTAACAATTTCCTCGTCTATAATTATTATTTCCTGTTTAATTCTATTTAAACCACCCAAAATAGTATCATAATCCCTTTTATTTGGATTTTCTTTGCTATTAAAGGTAGTTAAAAGCCTGGTAATGACTCCCTTCCTTGCTGATCTCTTCCTTTTTAATGATTTAATCTTTGCCTCAATTGCTTCACATTCAGCCATATTTTTTTATTTTATTTTTCCAAAATAAGTCCCCAAAATCCTAAAACCCTTTCAACTCTATAAATAAGCTTTATTTTATATTATGTTACAATAGTTAAGCTTTATTTGGTTAAATAGGCTAGGCTTCGATTACCCTATTCTAGAATTTTACCACATTTATGACCAAATGATAAGTTTTGAAGCATTTGAATTATTTCTTATTTTTATTTTTAGTTAGGGCTTCGTAATTTATTATTATTTATATGTAGTAAATATTTGAAAAAGCCAAACATGGAATAAATTCTGTTCAGATGTCAAAATGTTTGATAAGGCGTAATTTTATTTTATTTTTTGTTTGTTTTAATTTTATTTTATTTTATTTTATTTTAGGTTAAGGTTTTCACAGCAAATAACCCTTCCCCACACGGGCCACCATTTATAGATATGGAAAAAATAGGTCCTGCTCCAACCAGACTAGCCTAAACACAACCTAGGCTACGTTGGAGATGGAAGACCTAGGCCAAAGATGAACCAGCCTAACTATTTGCCCATAAACAGGACTTCCATACTCTTTTGTTAAACAATTATAGCTGAAATGTCAGCTTATTTAACCTAAATTTAATAACCGAAGGGAAATTTATGAACTTCTTACCTTGAAACTTTGTTTTGAGTTTTATTTCTTGACACCAATAATAAACATTTTTATTCCGGCTTCTTTCGTCTTGGCCTTTTTTATCTTTTACTTCTCCTTCCCAAAACCGTGTTGCCATTTCTGGCTATGGGATCTTTTTTTCTTTTCATCCCATATTTGTTTCTTCGTTGGTGTCTTTTTAATTTTTCTCAGCAAGAGTTCATGTTCTCCTTCTGAGTTATTTTTTATTGTTATTATTTTTTTTTTAATGTCAATATGGCTTATCCAAGATTAGGTGGGTCTTCCATTTCGGTACTCCCAAATTTTCCACAGTATCACTAGCTCCTTGAATGATGACTCAAATATAAGAAACCAATCTCGAAGCCTTTGTGCTAAAGCGAATATGACAAAAAGGAACTTCCGGTTCTGTACAAGTGAAGCTAAAGACACTCTTTCGTACTTTCTGTAGTAATACGAGTATATACGGACAGCAACTCTGGGTGAATTATAAAAAAGGTTCTGGCAGAAACCTAAATTTGCTGTACAACAGGTCTTTTATACTCCTATATAAATTACCCCCGAGATGTTCAGCTTTGCAAATGTTTGCTACCCGCAATGTCCCGAGCTTCCCGGAGGTAACAAGACGTGCTCAATACAGTATAATGCAAAGAATTAAAAAATCACCCAATCCGATTATCCAAGCTATCCATGAGTCCTGCCGTTTGTCTTGTAAGCTATGGAATTCATGGTACAAAAACGTCTTTCTGTAGCTCCACTTAACTTCGACATTACTGTATTATTTCTAATCAATTGTATATATTTCCATCCTTAGTATGTGAACTGTCACTGTATTATTAATACTGTATTTGTCATATGGACTTTAGTCTGCAATAAACCTCTTAATTTTCATATATATTAGAACATGCTTAAAGTTACCAATATCCAGGCCAAACAAAACTGGTCACTATAGCAAGGTTTTTTTTGTGCAGGAAGGAGGGCCCATGGGCGAATGCCCGAAAAAGCGTACACCCCGCCCAATAGAAGATAGCCAAAATCAAGGTCCGGGTTTTCGAGATGCATAGACATTCTGCGTTTAAAAGATGGGAGGTCATAAACAGGAGGAAAGATGGATTGAGGAAGATTGTTCCAGAGTTGACCGGTTGACGAGATGAAAGATTGAAGATACCGATTAACGCTTGCGTTAGAAAGTTGGCCAGAAAAGGAATGAGAAATTGAGGGAAGTCTGGTGCTGCGTGCTCTCCTTAAAGTAGGAGTCATGCAGTAGAGAGTTCAGAAGAGCAATGTCCGTTATAATACCGATAGTAAAGAGAGAGTGTAGCAACAGAGCGGCGAAGAGAGAGAGATTGAGAATTGATGAGACGAAAAGTCTTTGATTCGACTCGGTCAAGTACGGTTGTGTGGGTTGAGCTACTCCATACATGAGAAGCATTCTCATACAAGGGCGAACAAGACCCCTGTACAGAGAGAGCAACCGCGGAGAGAAAGAGAAACCGCGGAGGCAGTACAGCACACCTAACCTCTTAGAAACTGTTTTGGAAAAAAGTATATGTGATCTTTCCAGGAAAGATCACGAGAAAAGGAAACGACAGGAATGTTAAGAGAAGAGGAAGGATTGAGTTGTTTGTTGTTGGAGGTAAGGAGATAATCGTGTAGAAGATTATGACGAGTATACAGATGGAGGAACTGGTTAGTGAGGCATTGAAAGACACAAGTTTTTCTCTTCCCCTATCAGAGATAGCAGAAAAACCAGTGGTCAGATGTTCCATAGCCGTCGTACGCGAATCATGGAGTGACTGCTGTCAAGGACGCTTTGGGAAGCGGGTGGAGAGGTGAATCATCGACATAGGAGTGAATAGGACAAGAAGTGCGAATTAAAAGATTATTCATAAATAAAAGGAAAAGAGTGGGTGACAGTGATGTTCGCTGAGGAACATCACTGTTAATAGTTTTAGGAGAAGAACAGTGGCCATCTACAACCGCAGCTATAGATCAGCCACAAAGGAAATTAGAGATGACGGCACAGATAAAAGGGTAGAAAGCGAAGGACGGCAGTTTTGAAATTAAATATTTGTGCCAGACTCTATCAAAAGCTTTCGATATGTCAAGCGCAATAGCAAAAGTTTCACTGAAATCCCGAAAGGAGGATCGACAGATCTACAGAAGCTAAGGCTAACAAAGACCCTAAGATCCACTCTAAGGTTAGCCCGAGAGAAAGGAAAGAGTAGGGGGTTAAGAGAAGAGAAGAGAATAAGGGGTTAAGTAAGGAGGAACACCTATCACTCGTGGGTTAACATTCATTCAGAAAAAGAGAAAAAAGACTCATCATCCGCCAGCCACTGCCGACAAGTCAGAAAAATAGTCGAAGAGAATAGGAGAGGGGTGAAAGATGAAAAGAAGTAAAATAAGAACGCTGACAAACGATGCAAACACGGTCTTAACTCACTGTCATACCATGCAAACTACAGACATGCAAGTAAGGAGAGGATAAAAAAAAAGTAGGTAAAGTTAAACAAAAAGTGGGTTAGTTTACGCTACGAGCTACATCTGCATTCGTGTTAGTCTAATTTTTTTTTTTTATAATATTTTTTTTTGCTGGCATATTACACGCTGGCATGTCACAAGCTGGCATTAATCGTCAACAGACTCATCCTCGACCAACACTCCCAGAGCTCCTGTTACTAATTGTTTTTTTTATTTTAAACAACGTTAATATTTTTAAAATGCCTATCTAAATGGTTCTTAAACATATTAACGCTGGTAGAGTTAACGACTGACGCGGGAATATTATTCCATTTATCAATTACTTTAAACGTAAAGAAGTTTTTAGCGATATTAGTAATGAAACGTCTGCCACGCAACTTAAATCCGTTATTACGAGTATTGCTATTATCGAAAGTGAACAGTTTGTCAAAATTTACGTTATCAATGTTATTAACGATTTTGAAAACTTCAATAAGCTCCCCCCTTAATCTCCTAGTTTCGAGTGAATGCAAGTCAAACACTTTAGTCCTATTTTCATAAGGATTGTTGCGCAATGACGGAATTAGTTTCGTGGCACGACGCTGAACCCTTTCTAACCTATAAATATCCTCGCGCAAATACGGGCACCAAAACTGAACGGCATATTCTAAATGAGGCCTCACTAGGGACTTGTAAAGGGGCAATATAATATCCTTCGATTTAAATTCGAAATTACGCGCTATGAAGCCTAACATCCTATTAGCTTTAGCGCAAGACTCCAGGCACTGGTTCCTAACTTTTAAATCCTTAGATACGCGTACGCCTAAGTCTACTTCCTCGTCAACGCTCGCTAACTCTCTATCATCCATCGTATACGTGTAATTATTGTTACGAGAACCTATATGCAAAACTTTACATTTGTCTACGTTAAATTGCATCTGCCACTTATCCGTCCACGCCATAATCCTATTTACATCGTCTTGGAGCCTATTTCTATCGTCCTCGTTAACAACCTTACCGCCTATTTTAGTATCGTCCGCGAATTTTGACACGTTACTAGTCAATCCTACATCTATGTCGTTAATGTAAATTACGAATAGCAATGGGCCTAACACTGAACCCTGTGGGACACCGCTACCTACATCCAACCACCCCGATTCACTACCATTAACAACGACCCTCTGTCTCCTAGCACGAAGCCATTCCTCTAACCAGTTAGCTACCTGACCGCGTATACCGTGCGCTTTAACCTTCGCAATTAATCTTCTATGCGGAACTGTATCGAACGCCTTTTTAAAATCTAAATAAATAACGTCAGCCGCTCTATGCCTATCGTATTCGCGCACTATTTCGTTATAAAATTCTAACAAATTAGTTAAACAAGATCTATGGCGTCGAAACCCATGCTGACTACTATTAATCAAATCTCTACTTTCTAAGAGATCGATGATACGATCCCTAACTACGGATTCCAAAAGTTTACCGACAATTGACGTTAAGCTAATAGGCCTATAATTGCTAGCTACTGTGCGGTTGCCTATTTTAAAAATAGGCGTGACGTTAGCTAATTTGAAGTCTTCAGGAATAATCCCCGTTTCGAGTGACTGATTAAAAATCTTTGTTAAGGGGCCTACGATAACGTCTTTCAAATCTTTTAGGATGACTGAGAGTTAGAGAGCTATGCAAGAAGATCGCTTGTAGAGCGGCCCTTGCAGAACCTATACTGACGATCTGAAAGAAGATTGTGAGAAGAGAGGTGTTTAAAAATCTTCCTATTAAGGATAGATTCAAAAACTTTGGAAAGGCAAGAAAGCAAAGCAACTGGACGATAGTTGGAGGGTTCAGAGCTGTCACCCTTCTTTGGGAGAGGCTGAATGAAAGCGTATTTTCAGCAGGTGGGAAAAATACCAGGTGAAAGACAAAGACGAAAGAGATTGCCTAGGTAGGGTGTCAGTACAGAAGCACAATTCTTAAGAACAACAGGAGCACTAGCGGATTTACGGGGAGCAGGGGGCGAAAATCCTTTGGTCAATTTGGCGCCCCTTTTCGTCAATCTTGGCGCACCTTCCAAATGTTTTATTTTTTTATAATAATTTTCTTAATTCCTTAAAGCAAAAAAGTACATACTTTTTTAAATTATAAAAATATTAACACTACCCTTGTAAATACCTGGCAACTTACCTTTCAATTTTATTTTTAGAAACTGTATAAAAATAATATTTCCTTTCGTATACTCAATTAAATTAAGCTTTCCAGCTTTACATATTCATTTATTAATGGTTGTAAGCATTTGTAGACACAAGGTTAATGTGCTTGTAAACCCTTTGCGTAGTATTCACATTCACGATCTTCCTCTCTCTCTAAATGAGTGATTCAGGTAATACTTTGAACAGATGGATCAGATAACATCAATCAAATTAGTTCCAATATTTACTTCCAGAAACCTGGTCTTTAACTACATTTTAGTAAGCGCTAAAAATTTGCCTGCTGGTGCTTGAAGGGTTAACATATGTATTTTTAATTCCAGTGTATGTAATTATATTTATATATAATTAAACATTATTTTGGCGCAATTTTTACATATGTAAAGGTCCGCCCCCCCCCCCATTTTAGAAAATCCTAGATCCGCTACTGAACAGGAGGAACACAATTAGGACCGTACGCCTTCCTAGAGTTGAGCCAAGATAGGGCAGAAAAAACATCTTCAGAAGAGATTCTAATTTCAGACACAATAACGTCAGGAGGAAGAGGAGATGGAGGAACAGCACCGGAATCGTCCAGGGCTGATAAAGCGAAGAGTTCAGCTTCATCAAGAGAAGAGATGGCAACTGAGCCGTCGGAATGGAAAAGAGGAGGGAAAGAAGATGAAGTAAAGTTGTTGAAGAGGTTCTTAGCTAGATGCTAGAAGGATCGAGAAAAATTAGAATTGGATAGGTTTCCACATTTTTGTCGGATGAAGGAATTTCTGGCGAGTCGAAGAACTGATTTTGCACGATTCCGGGCACAAATATAAGCTGAGTAAGAGCCAGGAGTTGGATGGCGAGGGTACCTCCTGAAAGATTCCTCTCTGTTGCGGATAACATTAGAACAAGTAAAGTTAAACCAAGGTTTTTTGCATGAGTAGGAGAATAAAATATGGAATGTACGCCTCAATGCCCGAGAGAATCACCTCCGTGATGCACTGAGCACACTCTGAAGACCCCCGGCCACGGTAGCAGTAATTATTCTATGGGAAATCACAGAACTACTGCCTAAGGGCGTCCCATTCAGCAGCGCCGAAGTGCCAAAGGGAGGATCCAAAGACCGAATTGGAGGGATAGGACAGGAAACAGATATAAGTTGTGATCGAAGGAGCCCAACAAAGAAAAAGTTTGAAAGAGTAAGAAGAAGAATGAGAGGTAAGAAATAAATCCATAATGTTGGGCCTATCTCCACGGCAATCGGGGATACGAGTAGGGTGCTGTACAATCTGCTCCAGGTCATTTAGGATAAGCTAGTTCACCAGGGATGTCAGTGAAATCGGAGGAAAGCCAAAGGTGGTGGTGAACACTGAAATCAACTAAAATTAAGATTTTAGCAAGGGGAGAGCGGGAAAGAATGTATTCCACTTTGGAATTGAGGTAGTCAAAGAATTTTGGATAGTCAGTAGAATTAGGGGAAAGGTAAACAACGCAGATGTATTTAGTTTGAGATTGGCATGTAAGCCGTAGCCAGAGGGTATAGAATTCGAAAGATTCGAGTTCGGGAACACGAGAACAGATCATTACGTACATATACGCAATATCCACCTTTGGAGTGAAATTGAGTAGAGACTAAGTAAGAGAGTACAGAAAAGGGGTTGCTGTCAGTCGTCCCAGACACCTGAGTTTGAGTGAGGAAAAGAAGATGAGGTTTAGAGGAGGAGAGGTAGTATTCAACAGATTGAAAATGTGAGAAAAGGCCACGAATGTTGCAGAAGTTTATGAAAAGTGAATCAGACAGAGGCCCACATCTCGAATGGGCAGTAGCAGACTCAGCCCTGCTGCCAGGGTCTGCGTTCCCAATATCGGCAGCGGGGGAGCCTGAAGTGGTAACATTTATGGTTCCCTCTCCAGTGGACTCCGAGGCGCTTGAAGATGATGTCATTTTTTTTTTTTCTGAAAAGATTATGTAGTGTGTAAGATGCATGTATATTTAATGAAGAGTAGGGAGAGAAGTGTGTGTTTGAGAGTATGCTTGACTGCTCATAGGGTAGATGAAATACGGAAAAAGATCAGTTAAGGGGACAGTAACAGGAGAAACGGGAGTTCCAGCACTCCCTATCTTCTGTCTAACGTTTCCCCCGGAGTACTTCCCTGGTCGATTGGTGTCTACAATCTCCTCCTATAACATAGTTGCTATTTATTGTATTTTGAGACTCAATAATTTCATTCACAGATCTAATAGTATGCAAAGTGTTAATAGAGATAAAAAAAAAACCTAAGAATATACAACACAAATACAGACATATATATACACTGAGCGGCAGAAAAATCGACTCACTTGGAATATCGCAAAAAACAAAAAAGTGGGCAAGCTTCTGTTTATAAAAGTTTTAAAATTCGAAAATATACTCTATGAGGCAACCAAATAGCGAGACAAAACGTCTGCTGCGAATACACTAGCTGTAACGAATTTTCGACTTCTTTTAAGAATTCGACAGTCTGACATTCAGTTGCTCTTAGACTGCTAATGCCACTTTTTTCTTCCACTTGTGGGAGTAGGCATTTGCGTTTAGTAACAGATACTCTTCTAATTCTTTTGGGTTTCAGAATTGGACATTTACAATTGATTTGAGTGCCGTGAACGTCGCAAGAGTCGTCGCCCTAATTGAAAATGGTCGGAGCCAGCGTTACGTCGCCGATGCGCTAGGAATTCCAAGAACAACGGTTCGACGTGTCTACCAACGTTATGTGAAGACAAGAGAGTACACCTGAAGACCATGATCTGGAAGATCGCGCTGCACATCTGCCCGTGACGATCGTTTCATCGTCTTGAGTGTTTTACGAGATCGTCGTTTGACTGCCACAAACGTCCGCAATGAACTGGAAAGGTCTCGAGACGTCAGTGTATCGGAACGAACTGTTAGAAGGAGACTTATGGAAAGTGGCTTACATGCTAGACGTCCAGCAATGGGCCCGGAATTGCTCCCACACCACCGCAATTCTCGCCTTGCTTTCGCTCGTGAACATGTCAATTGGACTATGGTCCAATGGGGACGAGTACTGTTCACGGACGAATCAAGATTTAATCTTCGAACATCCGATGGACGGGAAAGAGTGTGGCGAAGAGCAGGAGAAAGATTCACCCCGTGTACTTTTACGGAGAGGGTTGCTTTTGGAGGAGTCCAATTGATCAAAGTCCAAATTATTCAAAAAAGAAAAAAGTTATAGCCAAATAAAACCCCTCCAACACTTTTGGGACACCCTGTATATATATATATATTTAATATTAAAATTAACCAATTGGTTAGGTTAACTGGATGTCCGGTTAAGTTAATTGAATGCCCAGTTAAGTTAACTCGTACTTTTCCTTCCTGCTGGAAGTTCGCTTTTATTCAACCTCTCCCAAAGAAGAGTGACACTCTCAACCCTCCAACTATTTTCCAATTGCTTTGCTTTCTCGCCTTTCCACAGTTTTTGAATCTATCCTTAATAGAAAGATTCTTAAACACCTCTCTTCTCACAATCTTCTTTCAGATCGTCAGTATGGTTCTGCAAGGGACGCGCTGCTGGTAATCTTCTTGCATTTCTCTGACTCTCAGTCATCCCCCTTTCGGGATTTCGGTGAAACATTTGCTATTGCGCTAGACATATCGAAAGCTTTTGATAGAGTCTGGCACAAATATTTAATTTCAAAACTGCCCTCCTTCCCTTTCTATCCTTCTATCTGTGCCGTCATCTCTAATTTCCTTTGTGGCTGATCTACGTATAGCTGCGGTTGTAGATGGCCACTGTTCTTCTCCTAAAACTATTAACAGTGATATTCCTCAGGGAACATCACTGTCACCCACTCTTTTCCTTTTATTTAGTAATGATCTTTTAATTCGCACTTCCTGTTCTATTCACTCCAATGCCGATGATTCCACTCTTCACTTCACCCGCTTCCCAAAGTGCCCCTCTCAACAATCACTCAAATGATTCACGTGTGGCTGCTATGGGGCACCTGACCTCTAATCTTTCTGACCGCTCGCAACCCTCCAACTATCATCCAATTACTTTTCTTGCCTTTCTAAAGTTTTTAAATCTATCCTTAATAGGAAGATTCTTAAACACCTTTCTTCTCACAATCTTCTTTCAGATCGCCAGTATGGGTTCCGCAACGGGGCCTCTACTGGCAATCTTCTTACATATCTCTCTGACTCTTGGTCATCCTCATTTCGGGATTTAGTTGAAACCTTTTCTATTGTTCTAGATATATCAAAAGATTTTGACAGAGTCTGGCACAAATCTTTAATTTTTAAACTGACCTCTTTCGGTTTCTATCCTTCGATCTGTGCCTGCATCTCTGGTTTCCTTTGTGGCCTATCTATAGCTGGGGATGTTGATGGCCACTGTTCTTCTCCTGAAGCTATTATGTATCATAATAGTGGTGTTCCTCAAAATCCTGTCCTGTCACCCACTGTTTTCCTTTTATTATCAATGATCTATTAATTCGCACTTCCTGCCCTATTCACTCCTATGCCGATGATTCCACTCCTTGCTTCTCTACCCGTTTCACAAAGCGCCCCTCTCAACAGTTACTCCGTGATTCACGTAGGACGGCTATGGAACAGCTGACCTCTGATCTTTCTGCTCTCTCTGATCGGGGTAAAGAAAACCTTGTGGCTTTCATTGCCTCAAAAACTCAGTTCCTCCCTCTGCCTGCTCATCACAATCTTCCACACGACTATCCCCTTACCTTCAATAATACACAACTCAATCTTTCTTCTTCTCTTAACATTCTTGGCGTTACCTCTTCTCGTGATCTTTCTGGAAATATCACATATCTTCCCTTTCTAAAACAACTTCTAAGAGGTTAGGTGTGTTGTACCGTCTCCGCAGTTTCTGTCTCATTTGCTGTCTCTGTACAGGGGTCTTGTCCCCCCATGTATGGATTACGCTTCTGACGTGTGTGGTGGCTCAATCCCCACAGCTCTACTTGACTGGGTGGAATCAAAGGCTTTTCGTTTCATCAGTTTCCCACCTCTTACTGACTGTCTTCAATCTCTCGCTCTTCGCCGCATTGTTGCCTCAGTCTCTCTTTACTATCGCTATTATAATGGACATTGCTCTTCTGAACTCTGTAACTGCATGCCTCCTCCTTTAGGGAGAGCACGCAGTACCACTGTTTCTACATATTCTCATTCCTTTTCTGTTCACCTCTCTAACGCAAGGGTTAATCGTTATTTTCAATATTTTATCTACTCAACCGGTCATCTCTGGAACAATCTTCCTCAATCTATCTTTCCCCCTGTCTATGACCTCCAATGCTTCAAACGTTGAGTGTCCAGGTAACTCGGAAACCCTCGACCTTGATTTTGGCTCCCTTCTTCTTCTATGTTGGGGGCGTTTTTAAAGGCTTTCGCTCTTGGCCCCTACTTCCTGGATAAAAAAATTATTCTATAACATACTGTGTGTATGTATATATGTACACACACACACACACACACACACACACAGTGTGTCCCAGAAGTCTGGACTCATAGGGAAAATAAACATTTGTATTTTTAAAGTGAAACAAACACATTTCTAATGTCAGTTTTACATATTTCAGGACAGAAAATACCCTGATGGCTCAGTATACCAATCAAGAGAAGGTGGAACTGGTATTGCTATATGTTTCCGGGAAAAGCCAGAGGGAGGCATGTCAGTTATTTCACAAACATGCCGTCCTCTGACTTTTCCTGGAAACTTGGAGCAATACTAGTTCCACCTTCTCTTCATCGGTACACTGAGTCATTAGGGTATTAGAAATATGTTTGTTTTACTTTAAAAATATAATTTCTATTTTCCCTATGAGTCCAGACTTCTGGGTCACCCTGTGTGTATAAAACTGTATATATATATATATATATATATATATATATATATATATATATATATATATATATATATAGAGAGAGAGAGAGAGAGAGAGAGAGAGAGAGAGAGAGAGAGATGAATAAAATGTCAAACGCTTAAACTAGCATTCTTTAATTACCAGACATTTGGGAAACCCAATTCCCATCTTCAGTGGTAATCACAATTAAGAACAAAGCAATTACATTACATTCAAAAGTTAAAAGAGAACCTAAAATATATACGTAATTTACTTATATTGTAGTACATGGTTTAAAATTGTCCCAATTGTCCCAATTGTTTTAAATCATCGTAGAGATGATTTAGAACAATTAAAATAACTAAAAGTAAATTCTTTACTTACTTCTGAATAATTACTTCATAAGCAATGTTCCCTCTAAGGTGTGCTCGTGTGCTCGCGCACACGCGTTGTGAAACCCGCGCACACAGCAAAATAAAATGCGCACAGGCTCAGGCGTATCATGAGTCACGACAGTAAATGAAGTAATTTAAAAAATTTCAGTTTAATGAATTCTATAATGAACAAATTAAGAAACCGCTTGAAAGAAAATCATTTGGACATGCTCATGCGAATTAAAAGTTACCTGAATGATGACGGATGGATTAATCTTCATAGAGTTTATTTGGAATGGGCAAATGCTAAAGATCGTAGGGAGAAATCATAATCATACTTAAATGAAAGGCACTTTCATTTAATGTTATTTAATGTTATTTAATGTTTTGATTATATTTTATTTTATTGAATTTTATTATTTTTTATTTTATTCCTATTTTGTGAATGGATAAAATCGTGTATTAATCTTGATAGTCTATTTTAAATTGCTAAATGCTAAAAATTGTTTTGAGAAATGATAACTAAAATAGTAATTTTCAATTAATGTTATTTTTATTTTATTTCTTTATTTTGTTGAATTTTATTTTACTATTTTTTATTTTATTCATAAGTTATTTTTAGAATGGATAAAATGTTTTCTTTTTTAAGAATATATAATATTGTAAACAGTTTTTTAATATCCATTTAAGAGTACCGTAATGATCAAGCTATCACCTTATGGAAATAATATTTATTAAGTATTTAATGTTTATATATATTTAATTTTGAAGCTAATAGCGCTCAGAAAAGTTTGCACAATTTTTCACCATGAATCTAAATGTATGCACAACGAAAATTTCTTGCGCACACGGACTAAAAAAAATTAGAGGGAACATTGTTCATAAGTATTTTTTTTGACAAAGTATTTCCTGCTAGTCTGGTCCCTAAATATGTTGGCTCTTATCTAAATAATATCTATGACTTTAAACGCCCAACTCCTACAGTTTCCAAAGATATTAGGCACATTTAGCTCCCATTTTACGGCTCTATCAGGAAAATGATTGAAACTGACTTAAAGTCCTTATTAGCTTCACTTTATCCACAACTTAATTTTAGGTTTGTTGGTGTCAATACTTTCACGATTGGTTCCCTTTTTAGATACAAGGAAAGCCTGTTTGAGTCTCTGATGTCTCGGCTTGTACACTGTACAGTATATGCTTTTCATTGTGGCTGTAATACCACATACATTGGTTCCACTTTTCGCCAATTTAAAACGAGGGTCGATGAACATTTGGGAGTTAGTAGCAGAAATTCTTTACTGTTAAATAAACCAACTAAATTACCTATCCAAGAATATGGTTTGAATTGTAGCCACCGTATCACTCTCAATAGTTTTTCAATCCTTTGTAAGCTAACTTGTGTAACTGTTCTAAGACTTATGGAGTCGCTTTACATTTTTAGTAATAAACCGACCCTAAGTGATTATGATGGTGATGGCAACGATTTTTTGGGACCATCAAGGCGTTTTGCGTGGTGAATTCATGCTAAAAGGAACAACAATAAATGCCACTTCTTATAGTGAAACTTTACAGCGACTCCGCACCGCTATCAGAAGAAAACATCCCAGGTTGTTTACTGAAGGTGTGGTGTTCTTGCATGACAATGCACGCCCTCACACTGCAAATCAAACACACCAACTTTTGGAATCGTTCCACTGGGAAGTCATGGATCATCCTCCCCGCCCCCATAGTCTTGACCTTGCACCAAGCGACTTGCATTTGTTTCCAGCCCTAAAGGAACACCTCGGAGGTAAACAATTTCAAAACGATCCTGATGCAGAAACTGGTTGAAAACTAAGGACCCTACATTTCACTCGACCGGCATCGGAAAGCTTGTCCCACGCTACGACAAATGTTTGAAGCTGTTTGGTGGTTATGTAGAAAAGCAGGAATAAATTGGTGAAATACTTGTAATAATAACTTGCCTTGCAATAAAACATTTTCTTCAAAACACCTTGTAAACTTAATTTTTGAACAACCCTCTTATTTCAGGTTCTCTTTCACCCTTTGAATGTGATGTAATTGCCTAGTTTTTAGTTGTGACTACCACTGAAGGTGGTTATTGGGTCTTCCGAAACGTCTGGTAATTAAAGAATGTTAGTTCAAACGTTTGTCATTTAATTCATCTTGAAATGCCGCTTCCCTATTAACAAGCTCTTGTCCAAAAGCGGGCTAACTTCGCACTTTTCTTTTGGAAGAAGGGAGTTTCGGCAGTACTCTGGACGTTGATTGGTGGGTCCCAAAAATTAAGTTGGCTATGGCCGGAGTGGTCTGTGAAATGAAAGCAAAAGACAACTTATGGCACGACTGAATTAGAATAACTAATGTAGTAATATTATTTCAAGAAGGAACTGAAAGGAAACGCATGATACTTGGTTCGAGTCTTATTCATTCCATATTTAATGCGGGAAGATGATACAGAAGGCAGGGAGAAGGACCTTCTCCTACTGCCGGAGGCTCAAACAGGAATAATTTAAATGGTTCTTACCCAGGCATAGCCGAGGGAGGCAAACTGTCTCGAGAAAAAAACGAAAGAAGAGGATCCTGTTGTGCCGCTGATGGCCAATACCAGGACAACTTAAATTTTGTAACAATGATATAAGGAAACGATGAGTTAGAAGGGATGATTGGTGGGTTTACTCCCAACTGAAGATTCTGCAAACTGTAATAGTCTTTAGGATTAGATGATTAAACTATTAATTCTACACTTTCTGGGTGGTGTCTCTCTGTCGGGAATCTTTTTACTTTAAGCACTCGTACATCGTAAATTTAGTACAATTCACTAAGATTAGGGTTACATACAAAATTACAATTATTATTATTAGGACTGAGTTTAAAGTTAACATTGTTAATTAGATTTTAACCAATTATCTCATTATAATGACTAAGCAATTTAAATTATACTACGAATTATATAAAGAAATTTGAATTTAAATGAACAGTTCTTTAACAATTACACAAACAATGATTAATGATTCATAATTAGTAATGAGTGATTACATTCAATGAGGAAGATTTACATCATGATGAAACGACGATATTAAGACATGGATAATAAAGGGAATAAAATAAGGTTATGGTATTTCGTCACATAAATATTTACATTAACAAGTGGAGTAAAATAACAGATACCATAACGAAATGCAAACACAAGATGAATAGCAAAATCATTAATATAACAATAGGGTAACAGTAACATAACAGTAACAATGAAATGTAACAACGAAATTTATTAGATATTGCAAAGGACATTTTTGGAAGATATTTTACTGAAAAATGTTTATTCGTAAGCTGACGTACACATTTCGCTATCAAGACAATAGGTGGAAATGACTCGGCAAATCACTGTAAGTTAATGATAAAAGAATGAACCACGCAATTAAAGTTACTTATATATACATACGTAGTTGACACTGTACACAAATAGACAAATAGATGGACATAGGTTGACAAATATAAGTAGACACACGTGGATGTACATGCAAACGGTATGTGGAATATACTATATATAGTATAATGACCTATATAATACAAACTCTATAACAATATATGGACCACTATGTATACCATATATATATATATATATATATATATATATATATATATATATATATATATATATACCCAATATACTGTATATACACCATACGTTAAATACTAAACATGGTAGTATGAAATATTTAGTATTTAATGTATGAAAGTATGAAATAAATATATTTCACAGTTTTTGTTACGATTAATCGATGAAAATTTTATGTTAATGACGTTACGTTAGTAAAGCTCTGTTAAGTTACGGTAATGTTCTTTAATCCGTTAATGTCCTTTAATTCAACAGATAGTAAACAATACGTTAAATCGAAATATAAATTTATCGGTCTTTAATAATTTACAATTCCTTGAAGGATGAATAAGTAACAAATAAATAATTTAATTCATTTTAATAAGCTTTAATAGTGGTGAGTGAATGGAAAACGGACCAAGAGAGACAGTAATTGCAGCAGTGATGAGTTCAACATAGTACAGACCAAGTACAAGACATAGTACAGATATAGTTCAGATACAGTTAGTTAGTAAGTAAGAATATAATGTGTATATAAATAATATTTAATGGACTATATACAATTGGAGATTACGATGTGATGAATGTAATTACGAAGCACAAACAAGAGATTTGATCATGCTGAAACTAGAATTACACGCATGAGGATGTACACGTATATGAAAATACAGAGGTTTAATAGAAGGATGTAATATTATTAAAATGGAAATGAAGATCAGTATTGAAAAAAGATATAATAGAAATAATTCTATCATACTTATTTCATTTTGATTGTATTTCGACGGAAGATAAGAAGTAAGGGACTTATTGTGCGCAAATGTGAAAATATGATAGTATGAATTTTAGGATGATCCAAAAGGGTAATTTCCATCTTTGTGACACACACACGCACACACACACACACACACACACACACATGTGTTCATCTCCACATAAGAGAGTTACCGCCTTTTTTTTTTAATTCATATATCTAAAAACCTGACTAACCAAACCTAACCTAAGCGCCATCGAGCTGAAGAGGGCATGATAACTGTTTCGGACGCAATTGAGGACTCCAAAGTTGGTTTCTGTTGGTCATTAAATAGTGATGTACTCGCTAATTTAGCCTAACGTAACCTAACCAAACCTTAACTAACATAACATAACACAATTAGAAGCAACATATCTTTTTTTCAACAATAAAGATGTTTTTAGTATTTTTCATAATTTTTTTAATGTTCCGAGGTACCAAACGTGTTAACTTACGAGAGAACAGTATCCCATTACATCTGTAAATTATCACACGCTCAATTCCACTTAGGCCCAGTTACACTACCTACGCACACACATGCACACACACACACACACACACACACACACGTACACAAATACACATACACACACACCACACACACATATATGTGTACCATTATGCCATGTTTTTAAATTCAGAGCGTATCTATTTTGTTTTTAAACTCCCATTGAATATGTTGGAAAACATGTTCAGATTTCAGCCGCCAAACAGGAATAGGTAATGTCAACCTAAATAAGGTGAAACACAAAGGAGGACGATGCCATTTCTAGTTTCTTATGGGTTGGGGGGCTCATCCTTCCTTTTTTCTTCTCACGAAAGCAACAATAACCTTGAACGTGGGCGCCGCCCGTGCCCGGCCGCTAACGTAACTGCTGGCAGGAACGTGTGGGTGTTTGGAATGTAAGGGGAATAAATGATGAGCAAATGAGAGAAGAAGTGGTACAGGTGTTCAAGGGTGGGAGGTTTGATATCCTGGGATTGTAAAACAAAGATGAAAGGAAGTGGAGAATGTGAATGAGTGTGTTTAGGTGTGTGAGGACGGGTTTGAGCAAAAGGGGGAGAGATATGAAAATAAAAACCCAATCTAATAGACAGAGTTTATTTCCACAACAGTTTCGACGCCCACTGGCATCCTCCTCGGGTGGATACAGAAAAACGAATGAACCAAAACAAGAGGGAAAAAACAGTCCAGGGACCGACCGTTAAGAAATTCGCACCTAGGTTAGATCCCATTCTCCCGACACCGGAAGGGCATTTTCATTAAGTACACTCGTACAAATTTGAAACTATCTTCCTGTTCTAAACATACAGATTCTATTATTTTTTTATTTTTTTACATAATTATTACATTTATTATTAAATTTATTACATTTAATATTGCATAATTATTTATTACAGAAATTATAAATTTATTATTACATTGGTTATTACATTGTTGTTTATTATACAGAACTTATAAACCGAAAAACGAATGAAAAAGGCGATTAGGAAACAATCCAAAGACCATTGAGAGATTCGCACCTAGGTTAGATACCGTTCTCCCGACACCGGAAGGGCATTTTATTACAGGGTCCCGCTTATAAGTACATTCGCACAAATTAAAACTATCTTCTTGTTCTATACATACAGATTCTAATATTTTGACATAATTACTGCATTTATTATTGCATTTACATTTTTTTTTAACATTTATTATTATTACCTTTACCCTAATTATTAAATTTATAATATTACCTTTATTATTACATCTGTTGCATTTATATTAATTTCCACATTTATTACTTCCATTATTACATTCACTAAAAGCGAGTAAGGAAACAATCCAGAGCCCTTTAAGAAATTCACACTTAGGTTAGAACACGTTCCCACGACTCCGTAAGGGAATTTTTGACCAAGAATCTCATTAAAGGGTCTAACTTATAAGTACCTTCGCACAAATTAAAATTATCTACTTTTTCTATACACACAGATTCTATTATTTTTCTTTTGACATAATTATTACATTTATAAAGTACCTTACTTGATTCCCAATCTATAGCATGATTATTTTCGCTGACGTGATAAAAAATGGCATTATTAGTATTACAACTTCTGAAGGCATATTTGTGTTCCTTAATACGGGTTTCAATATTTCTTCCAGTTTCTCCCACGTATACTAAATCACAACTTTTACAGGGAATGCTGTAGACACAGGCTTGTTCCTCTTTTGCAACGTTATTCCTAACCAATTTACTTTTCACAGTAGACGAATATTTGAACGCCAAAGCAAACTTAAAATCTTTCGTCAACGGTTTTACTCTTTCTAAGCCGGCAATGTAAGGCAAACTCACATATTGTTTTTGGTTAACTGAAGGTTCCCGAGGGACATAAAAAGATTTTCTGGCTTTAAAATACGCCTTTCTGATAAACCACCCGGGATATTTTAAATCCTTAAAAATGTTCCAAATCTTTGAATTTTCCGGGTCCAGCAAATGTGGGCTACAAATCCTGACTGCTCTTAGAAACATGGAAGAAATAATTAAGCTTTTAACCCCTTCATCATGATATGAAAAATAATGAATGTACGAATTACAATGAATAGGTTTTCTATAGACCGTGAAATTTGGCTTTCCGCTTTCGTTAATGACCAAAACATCTAGAAAAGGTAATTGTTTGTCGTTCTCCCATTCATATGTAAATTTAATAGAGGGAACAAGATTATTTAATGACTGAAAGAAAGTGTCAAAGTTGTTCCAGTGGTCAGGCCAAAATGAGAAAATATCTACATAACGAAACCAAATTAGATTCCTGGGACATATTGTTTGCAACAATTCCGACTCATAATATTCCATGTATAATGTACTCAGTATTGGGGATAAAGGGGACCCCATTCCCATACCAAAACGTTGCAAATAAAATTCTTCACCGAAGGAGAAGGCATTATTGGTGACACAGAGTTTTATCAGTTCTAAAAATACAGATGTGGGCATGCCTAGTTCTACGTTACATGTTGGCAATTTTCTATCTAAAAAACTAAGTACATCATCAATGGGAACTTTCGTAAACAAGGACTCAACGTCAAAACTGATCATTCTTCCCCGTTTTAAATCTAAGGACATAACTTTGTTAATAAAGTCACAGGAATTAGTGATGTGCGAGCCTGAAAATTTACCAACTAATGGGGATAATTTATCTGCAAGAAATTTAGATAACCTGTAACTAAAGGAACCCCTGTGTGAAATAATGGGACGGAGTGGTATATTAATCTTATGGTTTTTGGGTAGGCCGTAAATGTAGGGGAGTTTGGGGTTAATCTGTAGAAATCTTTTAGGATTAATCGCCGGGACATCTTTTAATAAGTTCCTGATGGTTTTGTTGAATTCGGCAGAAAGACGCTTTAGGGGGACGATCTCACTTTGGTGTTGGTGAATTCATCACTAAGTAACGCTTCCATTTTTTGTTTATAATCACACTTGTCCAAAATAACCACAGTGTTACTTTTGTCCGCTTTAGTGACAAAGTGCTTGGTCAAAGTGTGCGGTGGAAGGTTCCGTTTCAAATTTATCGACATATGTCTTATCCAAATCCGAAAAGGAAGTTCTTAATTTAGGGCTGTCGTTTGCCCTTAAACCCGATAAAAATATTGTTTTAGATTTTGTGTCTTCCGTAGTTAATTCCAGGGTGGATATTCCGTGTTTAAATGGTTTGATTCTGAGCAAGTTTCTGGAACATTTCAACTCAATGGACTCTATTCCCAAAAGATTCCGGTTAGCTTTAGACAAGCTCATTAAGAACGAAGCAATATTTGTCACTAAAGCGGACAAAAGTAACACTGTGGTTATTTTGGACAAGTGTGATTATAAACAAAAAATGGAAGCGTTACTTAGTGATGAATTCACCTACACCAAAGTGAGATCGTCCCCCCTAAAGCGTCTTTCTGCCGAATTCAACAAAACCATCAGGAACTTATTAAAAGATGTCCCGGCGATTGATCCTAAAAGATTTCTACAGATTAACCCCAAACTCCTCCACATTTACGGCCTACCCAAAACCCATAAGATTAATATACCACTCCGTCCCATTATTTCACACAGGGGTTCCTTTAGTTACAGGTTATCTAAATTTCTTGCAGATAAATTATCCCCATTAGTTGGTAAATTTTCAGGCTCGCACATCACTAATTCCTGTGACTTTATTAACAAAGTTATGTCCTTAGATTTAAAACGGGGAAGAATGATCAGTTTTGACGTTGAGTCCTTGTTTACGAAAGTTCCCATTGATGATGTACTTAGTTTTTTAGATAGAAAATTGCCAACATGTAACGTAGAACTAGGCATACCCACATCTGTATTTTTAGAACTGATAAAACTCTGTGTCACCAATAATGCCTTCTCCTTCGGTGAAGAATTTTATTTGCAACGTTTTGGTATGGGAATGGGGTCCCCTTTAACCCCAATACTGAGTACATTATACATGGAATATTATGAGTCGGAATTGTTGCAAACAATATGTCCCAGGAATCTAATTTGGTTTCGTTATGTTGATGATATTTTCTCATTTTGGCCTGACCACTGGAACAACTTTGACACTTTCTTTCATTCATTAAATAATCTTGTTCCCTCTATTAAATTTAAATATGAATGGGAGAACGACAAACAATTACCTTTTCTAGATGTTTTGGTCATTAACGAAAGCGGAAAGCCAAATTTCACGGTCTATAGAAAACCTATTCATTGTAATTCGTACATTCATTATTTTTCATATCATGATGAAGGGGTTAAAAGCTTAATTATTTCTTCCATGTTTCTAAGAGCAGTCAGGATTTGTAGCCCACATTTGCTGGACCCGGAAAATTCAAAGATTTGGAAAATTTTTAAGGATTTAAAATATCCCGAGTGGTTTATCAGAAAGGCGTATTTTAAAGCCAGAAAATCTTTTTATGCCCCTCGGGAACCTTCAGTTAACCAAAAACAATATGTGAGTTTGCCTTACATTGCCGGCTTAGAAAGAGTAAAACCGTTGACGAAAGATTTTAAGTTTGCTTTGGCGTTCAAATATTCATCTACTGTGAAAAGTAAATTGGTTAGGAATAACGTTGCAAAAGAGGAACAAGCCTGTGTCTACAGCATTCCCTGTAAAAGTTGTGATTTAGTATACGTGGGAGAAACTGGAAGAAATATTGAAACCCGTATTAAAGAACACAAATATGCCTTCAGAAGTTGTAATACTAATAATGCCATTTTTTATCACGCCAGCGAAAATAATCATGCTATAGATTGGGAATCAAGTAAGGTACTTTATAAATGTAATAATTATGTCAAAAGAAAAATAATAGAATCTATGTGTATAGAAAAAGTAGATAATTTTAATTTGTGCGAAGGTACTTATAAGTTAGACCCTTTAATGAGATTCTTGGTCAAAAAATCCCTTACGGAGTCGTGGGAACGTGTTATAACCTAAGTGTGAATTTCTTAAAGGTCTCTGGATTGTTTCCTTACTCGCTTTTAGTAAATGTAATAATGGAAGTAATAAATGTGGAAATTAATATAAATGCAACAGTTGTAATAATAAAGGTAATATTATAAATTTAATAATTAGGGTAAAGGTAATAATAATAAATGTTAAAAAAAAATGTAAATGCAATAATAAATGCAGTAATTATGTCAAAATATTAGAATCTGTATGTATAGAACAAGAAGATAGTTTTAATTTGTGCGAATGTACTTATAAGCGGGACCCTGTCGGGAGAACGGTATCTAACCTAGTGCGAATTTCTCAATGGTCTCTGGATTGTTTCCTAATCGCCTTTTTCATTCGTTTTTCGGTTTATAAGTTCTGTATAATAAACAACACTGTAATAACCAATGTAATAATAAATTTATAATTTCTGTAATAAATAATTATGCAATATTAAATGTAATAAATTTAATAATAAATGTAATAATTATGTAAAAAAAATAAAAAAATAATAGAATCTGTATGTTTAGAACAGGAAGATAGTTTCAAATTTGTACGAATGTACTTAATGAAAATGCTCTTCCGGTGTCGGGAGAATGCGATCTAACCTAGGTGCGAATTTCTTAACGGTCGGTCCCTGGACTGTTTTTCCCTCTTGTTTTGGTTCATTCGTTTTTCTGTATCCACCGAGGAGGATGCCAGTGGGCGTCGAAACTGTTGTGGAAATAAACTCTGTCTATTAGAGTGGGTTTTTATTTTCATATTTTGACCTTCACGTAGAAAAAAAAGTGAAATTTTTTTCATTTAGGGGGAGAGATGTTGTGAGCCTGTTGATGAACAATGTATGGTATGAAGCGATGGGAAACTTCTCGTGTGTCAGTTCCCAGATTGTGTTGGTGCAGTTTAAGTTTGTGAGAATGAAAGTGGCGGTAGTGGTTGGATACCATGTGATGATAAGTGTGAGGATGAGAAAGAAAACTTGGTGCTACTGTAGTATGCGGTTTACCGTTAAGTTTCTACTGTAGTATGCGGTCTACCGTTCAAAATATTTAAAAGGAATTGAAAATGAATTGAAAGGAATTATAATTTAATTTACACAATTAAGGAATTATTAAAGAAGTTAAACATACTACTACCGCATACTTAACGGTAGACCGCATACTACAGTACGCCCTTGATGATTGGTTAGGTTAAGTCGTGATATTTTCTTTAGTTTTAACGAAAATATCACGACTTAACCTAACCAATCGTCAAGGGCGTACAATTAACCTAATAATAAAATAATAGGAAGATAAGAAACTATAATTAAAGGGTAGACCGCCGAATCGTAGGTAGACCGCCGAATCGTAGGTAGACCGCATACTACAGTAGCACCGAAAACTTCTGTAGAGAGTTTCATAGTGTGATCGGAAGGGTGCTGAATGTTATGAAATGTTTGTGATGGGGATGTGAATGGGAAAGTTTGTATGAGTCCGGAGAATGAAGTGTTGGGGAAGCATGGCGTACCCAGTGGCGTGGTGGCCATATGGGCCAAACGGGTTTGGCCCGACCAGCGACGATTAACCAAAGGGCGCCATAACAGAGGTTCAGAGGGCGCCGCACCAGGGGCCAGATTTTAGAATTTTTAAAATTTTAAAATTATAAAACCAACAATAATAGTAATATGACTGCTATATATTACTAAAATTAGTAATACAAATTTTTAATCATAATCTTTGCCTATGATTTAAAATTTGGGGGACTTATAACCATTCATAAAGTAAAACAATTTTCAAATCCATTTTTAAAAAAACACAACTTTCTATTTTAGAAAATTCATAAAAAAAATTGGAGACTATAAATTTCTTCAAAATTGCACAGAACACAAAGGAAGATTTACTCTACAACATAGAAACCCCAAATTATTACAAATTCTTGAAGGGGGGGGGGGGAGTTATGCCCAAATTTATACCAAAATTGTATGGAAATTTTTAAAGTCAAATATTAAAATATATATATATATATATATATATATATATATATATTCAGTGTCAAGAATTAAAATTTGATTTTGCATGCTGTGTCAAAAATGCATACTATAGTCTTGCTTGAGTCACAAATTTCATTTTTTTAACCCTTGGCTCTATTTATTTATTTTTAAATTAATAAAATAAATATTGCCTATATTTATTTTATTACCTCTGGTTACCTTTGGTTAGCTTCCGCCCGAATTGTTCATGCTGACGAAGGTCAAGCTTTTCACTCCACCTTAGACCTACAGTTTAATGTGGAATCCGAACCACGCCCCACCAGCAGCCCAGTGTCTAGGCCACCCAGGGTACCCATTTATCTACCAACCACTTTCTTTATTGTGTGGAAGGATGAACAGCTGGGTTTTGCTGCGCGCCGGCTGCAGTCACCGGGTCTCGAACCCAGGGCCGATGGATTCGTAGTCAGCGACGCTAACCACTACACCACCGAGGTGCATTAACAAATGTATTTTATAAGAAAATATAACTACATTCGATTTTACAGATAAAATTTCAGCATCAAATATTTTTCTTCTTGTTTTGTTATTATAAACTGTCAAAAACCAAAATAAACTAATTGGTTGAAACATGGAATCTTGTCCATATGCAATGGATAAAAAGGGAAATAAAAAATCTGGTGCTCAAAACAGCTGCTAAGAAACAGCGCACACAGGAAGAAAACTCTCTCAGGCAAGGAATGCAGGCATTTTTAAATATAACTGAACCTAGTCAAGTGACACCTGCCACTGAAACACTGTCAGCTGTTACTGTAGCTGAAACACTCAATTCTAGTCAAGTCGTTGAAACGAGCACATTTTTCACTGAAGCTGAAACAGTGCAGTCTAGTCATAGTGATAACTCTGATGAGATAGATCACATCACTGTTACCAAAAAACTTCAGTCTGGTCAATTTGCTGAGTCAGCCACATCTGTCACTGTCACTGAAAATAGCAGGAAATTGTAAGCACAAAAGTTTCTAAAAATCAATTTATAAAATTCTAATGAAAACAGTTTCTTGTTAGTTTTCCTTAACTATAAAAATGTATATTAACCATTCCAGCTCTGATGATGATGGTGATGACAAAGAAAAACAACATGCAGTACATGCACCGAGTTGTGTACCTAATCAACCAGAGACGATCAAGTCTAGTCAAGAAGCTGTTGATACAACAGATGTTCTCGATTTTCAAATCTGACAAAATTGATCTTACAGCACTAATAAGTTCTAAGCACAGGTGATTTTATTTTTATCGTTCACTAATATTAAAATATAATTCCTAAAAATTATAATGTGCATAAATAAAGGTTATTTTTGCTAGTTAAGTTCTACCTATCTTAGCCATAAAATAAATAAAGGCAAGTTATTTTTTTCTCAATCTCAGGTATAGTGCTGATGTAAAACGACACGTGCTGAGCTGTGGAACTAATCAAGCAGATGATAAGTACCTTTCAAAAAGAGGAAATGGTCTCAGCTTCGATGCAGCAGCTACAGAAGATTCGCGATGACCCAGCTACTGTTATTGCTACTGTCGAAGAAATCGACGATAAAGCACAGTGGCCAGTCATACGTGCACGTTAAAAGAAGAGACAGATCAATGAGAATGATACTGAAATCACTGAAAATAGTCAGGCAAAATGGACACGTGAAACATTTTATACTGTTCCAGATAAAATTAACTCGGCAATGAACGATCGATTTTCTGCAAATCGAAGTGTACTAAAATCAACACAAAAATTTTGTCCAACAAATTTCTCTAATATTGGTGCTCAAATTTCTACATTGGAGAATGAGATCGATGAATTTTGCAGTAATTACAGTATCAATAGTCACGAATGTGCCTTGGAGCTCTATAGCTTCAATTCCGTATTCCCTTTATTATCGAACATAAAAACGATTTCTAGCGCCTACACTGTACTCAATCATGATACGGGTCTTACTGAAGCCTATACAACTTTTTCAAAAGCATATGGCATATTAGTGGCAATTCCCGCTACATCAGCAACGGCTGAGAGATCCTTTTCAATATTGAAGCGAATCAAAACGCGCATAAGGAATTCCATGTCGTAGGAGATGCTGCTGGGTACAATGCTGATGTCAGTCGAACGAAATATAGCAAAGAAACTAGACACAGACAGGCTAATTGTTCGATTTGGTCAATCATCTAAATTTCTCTCGAAAGCCTTAATTATGTAGTAGAGACGTTAAGTATTTATTTTTACATACATGACAAACATGTGCTGTACTTTCTATTGTTTTAAAACGTTTTGTGCTTTCTATTGTTGTAAGAAGTTTGTAATAATACTATTTTCTGCATACAAACAACCTATATTTCTATAAATTTATTAACCGAAAAAAATCTAACAGTTTGGTCCTGTTTATAACGTTGAAAACGAAAAATGTAAACAAATATGTCTCAGTCTCAAAACGGTCAAAAAATGCTAAAATTAAAAATTTTGAATCATTTCGAGAGGGCGCCAAATGCTCTCTGGCCCTACCAGCGATGAGAGTCCCACCATGCCACTGGGCGTACCAGGATTGAATGGTAATGGATATAGGCTGAAAGAATTATGCAATGAAAGCTGTGTGTAACGAATGCATTTTTTAAACATAATGGAGAATATAAGTATACTGGTATAAAACAAATGATATACAAGGTGAGAGAATTGTGATAGATTATGTGCTCGTGAAAAGAAGTATGCTGAAAGAGGAATGAGTGGGAGTCTCTCAGACCACATGATAGTTCCGTGCAAAATGAGGTTGTGGGGAGAGTTGAAGAGAATAAATGGAAGAAAGGTGGGTTATGAAAGAATAAAAATGGGAAAGTTAATGATGAGAAAGGTAGCGGAGGAGTATAGTAAGAGAGTGCATAATGAATTCACTATAAAAGATATCTCACTCTTATCAAATGGATACGAGTCACATGTGGAATAACCTCACAATCTGACTTTTTTGTGTGGTTACATAAAAAACAGGATCTATTCTACCAAGCCTAAGACACTTGAAGACCTAAAGATCAAAGTCTACAGTATGAGGAAATCAATGACATTCCAACTGAAATTTTACCAAAACTATGTCAAACATTTGTGTGAGGTTGAATACTGTGTTAGAAGAAATGGCGATTACACTGACCATGGTCTTTAAGTAAAGTTAATAAACTCCTATGTTTTACGTATGTATTGCGTTTGTCTTTGTGTCGAAAATATAGGACATTTCTGTAGGACACTTAGTGTGTGTGTGTGGGTGTGTGTGTGTTGTGTGGGTGGTGTGTATATATATATGTGTGTGTGTGTGTATATATATATATATACATAAATATATATATATATATATATATATATATATATATATATATATATGTATGTATATATATATATATATACACATATATATATATAATATATATATATATTATATATATATATATATAATAATATATATGTGTGTGGTGTGTGTGTGTGTGTGTGTGTGTGATGTTCAGATAAACAATGTTTCCACACGATAAGGTCTCAAAAATTCACCGAAGGAATAACAAGATACGTATCTCTACCCACCTCCCTAGCTCCCTATCCCCTTTCGCCCTTAATTCGCACAAAATTCCTTTTCCAATATCCATTCTCTCTCTCTCTCTTTCTCTCTCTCTTTCTTTGTAGAAATACATAATTTCCTAATAAACAAAGAACTAAAAAAACAATGCGTATCATGAATTAGGTGAAGTAAAACTGCGTTTCTGCAGTCTTTACTTCTTTTTTCTCTTCCTTCTCTTGGGTGGTTGGGTGCATGTGAAAGGTCAGATCATGGTGTGTAAAATCTGACTTCCTTTCTTAATTCCCGGTTCAAACCCTTTCTTGCAGAAGCATTTCATCACCTTGCTGGCATGATGGCTATGCGCGTACATGGAAGTAGACATGGAGAGTTTGCTTAATCCTTTTGGGGCTAGCCTGGAGTCGGCCATGGGGTCTTCGTTTGCCCAATACCTATGTAAATAGAGCTGTAAATATTTTGTATAAAATCAAAACATATATTCGAGTTTTTTGGTGACGATACCAAGTAGGTGATATACGATCAGTACAAATATATTATTATGTTAGTTTATACAACCATGCTTTCTAGTGTACCATTTCTATGTGTGCATAACGTACTTGTAGAGCTAATGTATATATTCTCCTCTTTCCTGTAAAATTTCCTTGGCTACTGTTCGAGGGTCAAAGTATTTTCTTTTTATATTTTAATATTTGTCATATGGACTATAGTCTGCCAATCAACCTTTTCATTTCATATATATATATATATAATATAATATATATATATATATATATAATATATATATATATATATTCTATCTATCCTGTAGAAGCATTTTATCACTTTGCTGGCGTGATGGCTTTGCGCGTACATGGCTGTAGACATGAAGAGTTTAACCTTTACCACTCTCTTAATCCTTTTGGGGCTAGCATGTAAATAAAGCTATATATATTTTCTAAAAAATCAAAACAATATGTTCGAGGTTTCTGTGACGATACCAAGTAGTTGATATATGATCAGCACAAATATATAATTAGTTAGTTTATACAACGGTGCTCTGTAATGTAAGATGTCTATGTGTGCAGAGCGTAATTTTAGAGCTAGCTTATATATTCTCCTCTTAATAATAATAATAATTAGTGGTATACTGACTAATCGGCATTGGCAGAATCGGTAATTTTTTCGGCATCGGCAGAATCGGCCAAATTTAGTCGATTCCTTTAACCGATTCTTTGAAATTTTAAAATTTTCATTACAAAACAAAAACGGATCTTCAGATGATCCACAAAATCTATATTTATAAAAAACTGAACGTACAAAAAACACTATAAATTTATGATAATTTATACTCATTACAAAGTGCAATTGTAAAATACTGCATATTTTACACTCATGAAAAAGACAAAGTTTAATAAGATGAATTACCCATAAATTTACATTTTCTTTAATTAGCTAATTTCTAAATATTATAAACTATTGTAATCTCGTACTCTATAGTAATAATAAATCTATACAAGTTATACTTTATAATTTATATACTTGTATTAAACCATCTTATTAGGTTAAGTTTATTTTAAGTATTTTAATAATTTTATAAACCCAAATTGTGTATTTTTTTTTCATTCAAATAGGCCACCAGGGCCTTAAAATTTTAATGAAAAATTTTGTTTACATTGTTCAAGAAAGAAAATACATTCAGCATTTTGATAAGGAAAACCAATTTAAATATTGGTATTCAATTTATGAAACTGAAATAAAATAATTTTTTCATTTTACTGAGAAATAAAACTATTTACCATCAATTTAGCTACGGTATATGAGTAACAAATTCTGTTCTGGTACTGCATATTGTGAAGTGAGCTAAGGAAAAGCATTTTAACAAATTTGAAATGTATAAATATGAAAATTCAAAGTTTTTACTTAGATCAGTGTAATTTATGAGAGAATTGATTTTTTTAAAGTCTAGGCAAAGAATCGGCATCGACATCGGTATCGGCAGTTTTAATGGAATCGGCATCGGCCAAATTCTGAAATCGAATCGGTACATTACTATTATAATAATAATATATTGTTCTTTGTATATTTTACTTGTTTCATATGCTCCATTAAATTTAAGAAAGTTTCATTGGCATATAAATTTAGACACTTCCTTCCTTTACATATTTATGTTAAATCTCTCTCTCTCTCTCTCTCTCTCTCTCTCTCTCTCTCTCTCTCTCTCTCTCTCTTTCTCTCTCTCTCTCTCTCTCTCTCTTTCAACTTGAACAAAAACCTGAAAAAATACATGGAATGGAATAAGTGAAGTACAGTTGCGTTTCTGTTGCCACTATTTATTTTTTTCTCTTCATTCTCTTGAGTGGCTGGGCGCACGTGACGGGTGAGATCATGGTGTTGAAACTCTAATTTCCGTTTTAATTCCATGTTTCAACCATTTCCTGTAGAAACATTTCACTTTGCCGGCAGTGACCCACACACAAATTCTGCCAGACGGCTTTGTGCGTGCATGGGTGTAGACATGGAGAGTTTTATCTTTTCATTTCTCTTAATTCTTTTGAGGCTACCCTGGAGTGGGCCATGGGGTCTTTGTTGGACCGATACATCGGTAAATAGATATCAGGGATGGGGCCAAATATGTATTTGTATTTGTATTTAAAAATACAGTAAAACCTGTATTTGTATTTCAGGCATTCTAAGGATGTGTATTTTTATTTGAATTTGTATTTGATTACTGTATTTGCTGTATTTGTTTCAAATACAAAGTACTAACTCCCTCTTTACTCGCATATATATAATATTATATATATATTATATATATATATATATATTATATATATATATATATATATATTTATTGTACATTTATTGTTTAGAAGAAATGACAGATGCACGACAGATTACACTTATCTAAACATGTTGAACTCTGTTTAGTTTAAAACGCTGACAAATCATTAGTGTAGTGTATGAAGAATGTAATGTTTTGTTTATAAGAATTTAAAAATGTTTGTTTAATAAAGAAGAAAACTATGTTAAATAAGAAATTAATAATGGTTTGTTTATAAAGTGCTAGTTAGCAACGCCTGAAATGTTTCTAGAGAAACGGTGAAATGCCCAAAAACGACAGTTATCGGACGGGCGTTCCAGTAAGGTGTTTGTGTATTACGATGTTGTTATAAATTTAACATAAACAAACATAAACAAACAAATTTAACATAAATTTAACGTATTGTTTCGTCTCTCTCCACAGTTAACACTAATTCCGCCCTCGCATTACCCCGTTTGTCTAAAGTGTTTCGGCATAAATAAAAGAGTCAGTGAAGTGTAAATAAAGTGTATAATTTATACCCCGTCTCTTCGCATAATCATAAAATGCAACGGCTCGCCGGTCACGTCTACCATTCTTTTGCGTGTCTTTGTAAAGTACAGTGAAAACGAGAGTAAAGAGAATGATAAAAGATAAAGAGAAAGTAAATAAAGTAAATAAAAAATGAATTATAAATGAGGGGAATGGGAATCACTACATTAGTGGGCCAGATATCACTAATGAAATATCATAGGTAATGGAAGTAATGGTGCATATTTGTATTTGTATTTGAGACTTCGTATTTGTATTCATATTTGATAATTCATAAACTGAAATATTTGTATTTGTATGTGATATATATATATATATATTTTATAAAAACTTTTCATTCAAGCGATGTATTCTCTAGTTTTAAAATATATATCAAGTAGAAACAAAGATGAATGCAGTAGTCATGACTTTTGATAAACGCGCATGTATATAACCTTTATTAACCTTGGTTTAGCTTCCGCCCGAATTGTTCATTCTGACGAAGGTCAAACTTGTCATTCCACCCTACACCTACAGTTTAACGTGGAATCCGAACCACGTCCCACCAGCAGCCCAGCGTCTTAACCACTAGGCTACCCAGGGTACCCATTTATCTACCAACCAATGTTTTTTTATTGTGCGGAAGGATGAACAGCTGGGTTTTGCTGCGCGCCGCCTGCTGTCACCGCGTCTTGATCCCGGGGCCGATGGATTCGTAGTGAGCGACGCTACCTACTACAACACCGAGTACATATATATATATATATATATATACTATATATATATATATGTATATATATATATATATATATATATATATATATATATATATATACTGTATAAATTTGAATTAATAGCTTTAAATTAAAAGAATAAATTTAGGAGCAAGTGTAGTTTACGTCCCCTGAGGCAAAAGGGGACACAAACTACAATAGGTCAAAGTTGGGAAACGTAAACTACACTAGGATCTTCAGGAGACATTTTTTAAATGAATTCATCAAATAAAACGTTAAAACTAGCGAAAATATTACACCTTAACCTAATCAATCGTCAATTTATATATGTTATACACAAGCCACTTGATTCCCCATGATACCCCATGTTTTATCTTCAATATTTAAAACAGCCTTTGAGATAAACCTCGAGTGTCCTCATCGACACTCGTGCGACCCTCCCCCCCCTTTTTTCTTTGTTCTTAAATGCTTGAACAGCGCATTAACAGGAGGCAAACCCCTAAGTTGCGCTCTCCCCCACCAATCAGTCTCCGTTGATTGGGCTCGCCTCGGCGCACCTTGGATTCTGACGTTCGAAGATATCTGGCGCTTCGTCGGGAATGAGTGAAAAGGCCGGGTGGCGCTCTGGTAATTCTCCGAGTAGGCCTTTGAGAGGGTTTGCTCGTTAAAAACTAAATTTGAGAGTTATTGAGTGAGATTCCAGATTTGAGTTCGAGATATTGAGTTTGAGAGAATATGGAGATTTTGAGTTTATGAGGAAATATTGAGAGCCGTTAACCTAAACTACTGCGAGGGATGTAGTGGATGGGCAACGATATAACTTAAATTATTTAATTAATGTTAAGACTAGTTTAAGAAAAAACCTGAACTTGACCGTACTATATTTCGAATTTGAGACTGAACTTGTAGCCAAATGTGACTTAAATTTATTGATTAAAAGCTATTCAAACAAACCATTTCATTATCAAATACACACTAAAATCGGGGGTACAGAAGTAAGCGGAGGATAAAGAATTCACGCAGAGGGTCACTAACTTAAAGAAAGATTTATTATAACTTCAATTTACTCATCGAGCATTTACAGTGACATTCGAAAAAACACAATTTGTAATAAGGGTCCGTCTCCCCTGATAACGGAAGATTTTTTATTACAAACTGGTGACAGAAGAAGTAGGGGATCAACGGACTATTTTTATTACAACTGGTGTCAGAAGTGGGATCTTCCTCTTCTGATACCCCCCCCAAAAACGTAAGTGAAAAACTAAGTGAAAAAAAGTGCTCTCCAAGTGCAACAGACGGCGACGAACGACAACGTGAGGGTCACACGATCGAGAGCCGCTGCGTGGGCTGCTGCTGCTCAGGCCGAGTCGACATCGCAACTTGCTACTGGACACCAAGCCGCAGGAGGAGTAAACTTTCCCACCAACGCGGAAAGAGAGGTAAGCGACCCATCTTGTGTTGCGAGAGGTTTTAGAGGGCGAGTGGAGAGCCTCCCTACAGCGGGCAGTCCCCCTAAATTAACCCCATCAAACCTTCATTTCTTTCCCCCCAAAATTTTGATATAAATAGAGTACCTTTCCTTCGAATCGGTTCCCCTAGACTCGAGTTTGAGACTGATCCGGTTCCGAACCCATTTTTAGAACAATTTAGAGATTCAAATTTGGTCGAGTTTTGGCCGATCTCATTCGAGAACATGCCTCTTGGCCAAGAAGAAATCAGTCCCAACCATGTATCAGCAACCACTCCCTACCCACTTCCTTCATCCCTATGTTCCCCCTCTCTATCCAATGTATCCGCACTTGTATTCCCCCAATGTAGGCTTCCCCGCTCCACACGTTAATACTGTCCCGTATAACACTAGTAATGTACCCAAATTCCATAAAAAAATTGCCGGGTATAAGCACGCTCGATGTCTTCTATGTGAGGACAGGGGACACCTAGCTATTCATTGCCCCCTGATTGAAGGAGTGAAGACATTGAAGGAGAGTGAAAGGGTGCGTGAAAGGGATGAGAGCTATAGGCGAGAGAATGAAAGAGATCACCGGAGGGAATGGAACCCAAGAGGAGGCCGACAGTATGAAGATTACGAAAGAAGAGGAAGTAGGTACTCTTCCCCTTCCGAATATTCGAGAAGACGGAACTTCTCGCCGTATGAGAGAAACAGAGATACTTATGGTAACCCAAGATACGACTACAGATATGAGAATCGGTACGAGAATCGGTACCATTCACCGTCACCCTATGAACGAAGAAGAAGGGACTATTCCCCTTACGACAGAGACTACTCCCCTTACGACAGGAGAAACGGAGGTTAACCCGCCCCCGACAGGAATGGAGGCAGGTATCCCGACAGA
Source organism: Bathynomus jamesi (assembly GCA_023014485.1). Classification (NCBI taxonomy): domain Eukaryota; kingdom Metazoa; phylum Arthropoda; class Malacostraca; order Isopoda; family Cirolanidae; genus Bathynomus; species Bathynomus jamesi. Next base: position 733,182 of record JAJOZX010000777.1, read on the forward strand.
AGAATGGACCGAAGTCTGTCACTCTATCGGAGATACGATAAGGAAAGAGAACCTAACCGCGGAAGACGCCCAGAAAAAGAATGTGAAAAAGGGCGAAGAAATTCCCCGTGGGCCCGGAGGAATGACTCATCAAACGAAAGGGACACCTCCCCCTGTCGAGTGTCATTTAAGGAGGAGGAAGAGGCAACACACAAGACAAAAGAACTTAAATTGAAATCGATATTGGTAAGTAGAAAAGAAGACGAAGGCAGGGACTGGGACAGAAGAGATAAAGGTGAAAAAGTGAAAGTGAACGAATGGGATGAAAGAGACAGAAAAAATCTCACAAATAAGGAAGCGAAAGAGATGAATGAAATGTATGAAAGGAATGAAAGACGCAGCTTCAATAATGATACGAAAGAGGAGTGTCTAAATGTTTATGAAACGAGCGATATTGAAAGTGCATATACGGTGCGAGAGGACGGAGTGAGTCTGCAGAGTGATTTGACCTTGAGAGCGGAGTCTGCATTAGGCAATCCTCAAAACGAGTGCGAGGAAGGGGAAAGTGACCTTGACTTTGAGGTAAAGTCTCAGTCGGAGGACATAGACACGGTGAAAATGATAGCGGAGTGTACGAGACAAATGTAGGAAATGTTCGAATTAAGCGAGAAAGAAATGGAAGGAATGCAAGAATTAAAATCTGAGAACTCGATGAATGATAGTGTGATAGATGAGAACACGAAAAACCGAAGGGAAATTGATCCCCCAACGGAAGCACAATGGGTAAATGGAGTATATATTATGTGTTCATGTGACGTGAATATGAGACATAACGTGACGAAGAATGACTCGTGTTTGTATTGTGGGAACGGAAGTAGTTTGAATCCGACGAACAAAAATGTAAATTGCGAAAATGAATTAAAAACGAGCGAGGAAAATATCGTGATAATGGACGCGGATGGATTGGCTATACAGGAAATGACGGAATTCAGCGAAAGAGACATAAATGAAGTAGCTCCCTCGTATAAATGCCCCGGGAACGACCGGGTTAAGATAACGAAAGTTGCGTGAGGGAGAATGCAGAACAACAATTATGAATGTAAACGATCCCATGTGTCCCTTGAACTTTTGAACGAAGGGGCCGATATCGGTCTAACAAGGGAAGGGTCAATTGACACTGTTGAATTTCGACCCCAAGTCGAAATTACGAGTCATAGCCGTAAGGCGGTAAATGACGAAGTCCTAACCACCATGGGACAAATAGAAACAAAAATAGGCATTGAGCGCGAGAAATATGATCTTACTGCGTTGCTCGTTAAAGAATTGCCTGAGAGATTAAACTTTATTTTAGGGGCGGATTTCATCCGAGTAAACCTCATACATATTGCAGGTAAAGGCACGGGGTTTGTGGCTTACATAAATGAGATCTAAATCCCCTTGAGTACGAAATTGATGGGAGCCCCAAACCAAGAAGACCAAAGCGCGGAGAGAAAAGAAGTAAACAACCTCCCTCTCCCATTAGTACGACGGTCCACTTCCATTGCCCCTTTAGCTGGAGAAATTTTAGAAGTACGGACTCCTTCCCCGTTGAAGGAGGGATCCACTCTAATCATAGAGGCGAGAGAAACCCCTTTAAACCTAAGGGTAGAGCCGCAACTAGTTTGCGTGAACGAGGAAAGGAATGTATCCGTTATCGTGCGAAAAGAATCCGCCAACGATAGAGTTAAAGTTACGAGAGAAAGGACAAAGCTGGCGGGAGAAGTTTTACGATACTGCGATTGTGAAGGCAAAAAGCCCTGTAGCGCGCCAAACGAATGCTCTTCCAACGGCGAAGAACCCAAGAAAGAAGTGAGTGAAAAAGAGATCAATCAAGTCATGAACCATAAGCGTAAATGGTCTGAAGATGAAATTTCAGAGGAAATTTATAACATAGAAATGATGAGCGAATTCTCGTTAACCCCTAAGTCTGCAGAGCCGGAAAGAAGGGAAGTACAAGAATTTGTAATAAATCCTAAAGTAGACCCAGAAGAAGGGAATAGATTAAAACCCTTCTTAAGGACCATATTGGACGAAAGAGAAGAAAAGGAGACGAACCTGAAATTGTGACAGAAGATGAGGAAACAAACGAGATGAATTACGTACGCCAGAAGAATAAATGCAATTATAGTGACGAAACGAAAAGGAGAAGGGAGATAACAAATGAACCGCACCGTTTCCGCTGTCGTTACGAAGAAACGGATAGTTTGCGGTCGCACGCAGGTCGACCACCAGAACTCATTTAAAGGTCCTGATTGCTGGTCTAGAAGATGAACTTATCGGCTAACGTTTAGAAGGCGATCGAACGAGTAAACAAGACACGCACACTAATTAAACCAAAGGGAACAAATGGGTTAAACTCTTCCCCAGGACAATAAAGAAAAATGTTCTTTCCTTTTAACAAATCTTTTACCATTTAATATATAATCAAATTAATCTCCCCCCCCCTCGGAGAGTTGACTGAAAAGCATGATTCCGGTTTGGAGTTAAAAATGTTCATATAACAATACGTATTACACATTTTCTTTTCATATAGCATACATTTTTCACTGCATATCGTTTATAAAATATTTCACGTTCTAATATCGTGACGTCTGACTCAGAGTTTAATGATGAGTAAGAGGTTAGCATGAATGCCTAGATAGCATGTTTCACGCGTCCGAATCAACTCTCTTTAAATTCCTTGAGTTTAAGGGAATCGAGAGGAAAATTTATAAAAAAGAATTCATTAAGATTTCGAGAAAAGAAATTTTCTTGTTTATCATTGCTCATATAAAATATTTTTGTTTTGTCTTAACGAAATTGCTCCTGAATTAATCATGATCCCCATCCTCTTAACCTCATGCGCCATACACGTTGGGGCGCAAACCTTCTCAAATCACGGAGTCCCTTTTCCAACCAATGGGCTCCCTAATTCTGCAAGGCCCCACGTACACTTTCAGCGCACGTCTCAGTCTGAAGCCCAACTATCGAAGCCTGCTAATCCTAAACCACCTCGTGATTTCGAGATCACGTATATCGTGAACTCCTCATTTACGAAGGAGGCCCTTCACCACTTCAACGCTTCCTTGTCTAAAGGATAGACCTTCAGGATGTAACCGGTACCTGCGCAGGATCGCCACGCCACCCTCACCCTGTGTCTCGCGTTGGAAATAGCAGTCGTCGGAATTGCGATCTGGAAGAGACGATGCTGTCGCCGCCGAGATCCTCCACCGGTACCAACTGCCAGGTTTAAAATCCCTGCATCGGGCCCCCCGGAAGCTCAGGTGACCAGATCGCCAACGCCCCCAAGAAGCCCCCCTCATGAATTTCGCTTTTCACCGACGAGCCCAAGTTTCGTCAGAAGATTGTCCTCGGCAATTCAGTCATATCTTACGCCAGAATCCTCACCTAACGTTGGCTACGAGGAAATGGGCATTCCCGAAATTAAGACTTAAACCTTTTCTCCCATGCCCCTTTGTGTTTTTCCCCATTTTTAATACTTACGAAAAAACGACTGAATGAAGGTAGTTTAATTTATTGAATTAAATTTACATGGTAGAATTGAATTGCTAAAGTAGTAACCTCATTCGATAGTTAGTGCGTAACTAACTGACAATTAGTGATAAGTGTTTAATTTAATTAAATACGTAATATTTTCCTTCAGTGATTAGTGCTTAACGAATTAGTATTCGATTTACGAGCCTTACTGAAATGACCTCTCGTTGTGCAACTTATAAATTTCTTCGTCTGTGTATTTCAAATTTTCTCCCTGCTATATCGCTTTCCTTTATTTATTTTAAAAAACATATTAACTCATAAAACCATTATGATATCATTCTGTGTCATAAAGCGAGATTGCGAAAGTCTCTCGAAAGCAACTTTCTGTAAATAGATGACTGACAACTTGTTATTGCTGACGATGCGGGTAAAGCTTGCGTTCGAATTAATTGCTGACCGCACCTGATAACTAAATTATACTGCAAAAAATAAATTCATATAATTTCATTCAGTTAACTAATAAAGTAGGCCCTCGTAATGTAGGCTTTCGTCTTTCGGTTGAGTATGCAAATTTTAGTATAGAAAAAAGAAAAAAAGTTTTTCCATTTTTACTTATAAAATTTATGAACTTTATGAGATTTATAAAAATTTAATTTAGTCATCCCTTTGGAAAACTATAAGAGTCGTTAGGCGACTCGTCGTACGAATTATTCCTCCTAAAGAAAGCACTTTCCACCCCAAGTTACAAGAATTAGTCGTCCTAAACCGGTAGACGCATTTTTCATGATGTTAACATAAATGAAAATGACACTATATTGAAGGCTGATCCGTTTCCACATCGGATTATTTAATTTAGGGAAAGGCGTTGCCCTTATAAGGCATTCAGAAATTAAAATTTCCCCGTATAATGTGATCTTCTTGCTATGTATTTCTTCTTAAACCTACCTTTCCTTGATTATATATTGGTTATGCGGTGAGTAAACAAACATTTTCAACCCTTGTTCTGCATATATTTAAGATGCATACTTTCAGTACTCACGGTATTTATTCTATGAATATAATTTCAGAATAAATCCGCATATGTTGTTTAACTCACAGTATTTATTATGTAAATTTAATTTTTAGCTTATTGATTTGACAACTTTAAATTTATTTATAAATAGTAAGCAAGTTTAACTAGGTTAATGTTCGATTGAATTTCTCATATTTTCATTGTAACTACGAGTTCTAACGTATCTGGATAGACCTAAGTAACCTAAATTCGTGTTTTGAGAATTGTCTCTCCACTACGAATCATTTCCGTTCACGGAGCATTTATCTTTCCGTATTCACGGACTAAAGAAGTCCTTCGTTCGGCCTCAAGTTCCCTCAGGGACTCGATACTTTTTTGTTTTGTTTTTGTTTTTGTTTTGGAAGGAACGAATTTGTTATACACAAGCCACTTGATTCCCCATGATACCCCATGTTTTATCTTCAATATTTAAAACAGCCCTTGAGATAAACCTCGAGTGTCCTCATCGACTCGTGTGACGCTCCCCCCCTTTTTTCTTTGTTCTTAAATGCTTGAACAGCGCATTAACAGGAGGCAAACCCCTAAGTTGCGCTCTCCCCCACCAATCAGTCTCCGTTGATTGGGCTCGCCTCGGCGCACCTTGGATTCTAACGTTCGAAGATATCTGGCGCTTCGTCGGGAATGAGTGAAAAGGCCGGGTGGCGCTCTGGTAATTCTCCGAGTAGGCCTTTGAGAGGGTTTGCTCGTTAAAAACTAAACTTGAGAGTTATTGAGTGAGATTCGAGATTTGAGTTCGAGATATTGAGTTTGAGAGAATATGGAGATTTTGAGTTTATGAGGAAATATTGAGAGCCGTTAACCTAAACTACTGCGAGGGATGTAGTGGATGGGCAACGATAGAACTTAAATTATTTAATTAATGTTAAGACTAGTTTAAGAAAAAACCTGAACTTGACCGTACTATATTTCGAATTTGAGACTGAACTTGTAGCCAAATGTGACTTAAATTTATTTATTAAAAGCTATTCAAACAAACCATTTCATTATCAAATACACACTAAAATCGGGGGTACAGAAGTAAGCGGAGGATAAAGAATTCACGCAGAGGGTCACTAACTTAAAGAAAGATTTATTATAACTTCAATTTACTCATCGGGTATTTACATTGACCTTCGAAAACAAACAATTTGTAATAAGGGTCCGTCTCCCTGACAACGGAAGATTTTTTATTACAAACTGGTGACAGAAGAAGTAGGGGATCAACGGACTATTTTTATTACATATACATATATATATATATATATGATGAAAAGAACTACGAATGAAAGGAAACACAAAATGGTGCTCAAGCGCTTTCGTCTAATGACATCCTCAGGAACACTGAAGTAAATAAAAAGTTCGAGACTATATATAGGTCACAAAAAAATAATAATAAATAGAGAAATTAAAATTGTGGGAGGAGCATACAAATTTATAAGGAAAAACTACCAATTTTAGCACTTTTCCCTTCTTGTCTAAATCTGTTCTGAACGAATTCAAAACAACAGGATCATGCGGATTGTTTACAACCAATTTTATAGATAATGCCTATATATAATTCAGGCATTATCTATAAAATTGGTCGTAAACAATCCGCTTAATCCTGTTGTTTTGAATTCGTTCGGAACGGATTTAGACAAGAAGGGCGTTTTTATAGGGTAGGCAGGGTAGGCTTTGCCTGACCATTAATTTTGTCAAACTTTAGAAACATAAATATATCAATATAAATTAGCGCAATGAGAAAAAATCTGTCGATCGGGCCCTCTTAATCCAATATCATATGATTTTTCTTTTTTTCATATTAGCTATTACAACCTAAAACGCCCTGCCTACCTTGAGAGTATAATATAAATTTAACTAGTGTGGCGGATTTGATATATGCCATTTTTAATACAGAGTAAGTGTATATATAGTCAGCGCGCGGACTTTCCTATTAAACGATAAATTTTGCACGCTTACGCTCATTATCAAGCCATCCCGTATGAAGAAATATGAGAAACTACGATTTGGAGGGGTGGGGTTAAAGGAAGAAGATTGATAGGCGAATGGTGCATGACGTCACAATGGGATTGGGAGAGGGGGGTGTTTACGCGAATATACAAATCACTTAGTCTTTAGTATGACAGGAAAATGCTAGAAACATAAAGCTACCTTTATTGAAATTATATATATTATATATATAATATATATATATATATATATATATGTAATGTATATATATATATAATGTATAATAGAGATATATATATATATATATATATATATATATGTAATGTGTGTGTATATATATAATGTATAATAGATATAATGATATGTATATTTGTGTATATATATATATATATATCATGTATGACATATTATGAAACAACTGAACTGCTTTCTATTTTTAGCGAATTTTACAAACAGTGACTTCTCAAACAATTCGATCAGACATTCTGTTTCTCTTTGAAGTAAAGAGATTTCCAGCTATGCTATAAAGTCTCTCAACCGGAGCGCTTGATGGCAGTGTTGTGTTGTATTTTATGAACAGTTTTTTTATCAAAGGATACGTGTGTAATTGTTGAATGTCTGATAAATTATTCGCTAAATAATTAGATAATTCTTGACGAGGTTTGTTCACTGACTGTGTCTATGATAAGTATCGCGTTACTGACACTTATTTGTATCGTATCGAAAGATACGATACAAATAATAAAAAATGTATCGCGATACGATACAAGATACAGAAAATGTATCACGATACCTGTATCGCGATTCTACGCCACCCTGTACTTAGCATTAAAGGAAAACAATATATACAATTATTAAATTAAAAAATAACTAGATGTCTCATTAAAGTATCTATCACTGCAGTATTAGTAGTGAATCAATAATACTTTCCAGCATACTAATAGGACTAATTAAAGATTTACTCATCATAGATTATTTCAAGAACGTAAATATTTTTCTTCACGTCTGACAATCCTTAAATTTTGCTCAAAAATGGTATCTTCCCAGTTCAAAAGTTGGGAGGGGGGCAAAACCTATATTATCATTCCTCAGTTCAAAAGTTGGGGGGGACATGTCCCTCCCGTCCCCCTCGTTAGTTACGACCCTGTTCACAATTATTATAAGAAATAGCTCAAGATACAAGATACACTTTTTATTCATTGCTCTATTCCATCATTACTGACATGGCGCTGACTGGAGCTAGGGCCTTCCTGTTCTAGCCTAGGGCCATTCCTGGTCTTGTATATTGCTTTGAAAAGTATCGCATATACTGCAGTGATATCATTGAAATTTATTTATTAACGAATTATTTGTATGTATAAATTCCTTAAAGACTTTTCTCCCATCCCTTATATATATATATAATGTAAACTAACTTCGAATTTAAGTGTTGAGACCCAAAATACACCTTGGTCTTTCCATGATAAACAGCCCAGAGTTCTAATAACCTAACCCACCATCCATCCGTCAATAGAAGCTAGAAACATAAGACGCCTATACCTAATTCTTTAGACAAATTAGATGTAAGTAACTTTTTGGAATTGATTCATGAATTAACTTTATATCTCGAAACAAGCGTCATCCGAACTTTCTTTCTTAAAAACATTTTCAATACAGTATATACAACTAACTAAAAAAATCCTTTCTTCAAACTCGATAATAATAATAATAATAATAATAATAATGTAAACGGTTTTGGATCGATTTGAGAATTTCCAGCCCAAGCCCGCATTTCATTCCGCTCCACACACAGTTTCTGCTTGTGATTATAACACTCACACCTTCATGACGTTTCAGAGTTTCACAACCAGTCTCAGGACTACAGGAAGTTTTTGTGAACAAATTTAAGCTTTAAGTCCTAAAGCAAACGATCAATTTGAAAAGGTATTGGCATTTCCGAAATATTCGAGTATATTTAATGTAAAGCTAGACCAAATAAAATTATTCTTACTTAACATTTGGAATATTTGCCTGTCACAATATCTAATTACAAATTTATTGAAACTAGTCTACATTATATGAAAAATTTTCTGCCGAGATACTTAAATGCACATTTATGCACATCTAATCCAGTTGTTTTTTAAAAGTATCATAAGCTGATTTAGTTATTTATGTACAAACACACACACACACACACACACACACACACACACACACACACACACACACACTCTCTCTCTCTCTCTCTCTCTCTCTCTCTATATATATATATATATATATATATATATATGTAGAGAGAGAGAGAGAGAGAGAGAGAGAGAGAGAGAGAGATATTGATTGATTGAATGGTTGGTTGATTGATTGATTCCAAGCAAAGTCTTTCTCATCAATAAGCCCTTAAGCTCAACAGAATTTGGCATTGGATGAATCCTTCCCATTCGCCTATTCCAAAGAAGGGGAAAAGGATAAAAAACAAAGTTTTAATCACAGCTGTATAAACACTGGGTTTGACTGTGTAAACTGTAAACAATGAATTTGATAAGGGGGAGTGGTGTAAGATAAAGAGGATGGTCATAACGGAATAAACAAATAAAAATAAAAATAAAAAATATACATATTGTGGTGGGGGAGGAATGAGGGTAAGATAAAGAAAGGGATAGTGATGAGGGAACTAAATAAATAAATTTAAAAAAATACATGTATGTGACGTCATACTATGAACTTTAGTGTTATCAAACAAACAAACAAACAAAAGTGGGAGCCTAAATCACGCTTCCCCAAGAGTAAACTGGAGCTAAGACGATTCATGCAATAGGATTTATGACGCATGCGAGGATACAACAACACCCCAGAGTGGAAGATGATACTAACCTATACCATTTCAATTATTTCCTCCTTGGTAAAAGAGAATGGTATAATGACGCGTCGGGGTGGACAGAAATGGATCGATTTAAGAATTTCCCCTTCGAAATCCACGAGGTTGTTGATGAGTAATACATTACGGAAATTTGGGGAGGATGATGTCCTCACGCCCTTTTATGGGGTGTATTTCAGGGTAAGGCGAGATCAACCTAAACTAAACCAAGGGCAGGGAGGGTTGAGAAAAATTTAATAAGCGTTTATAAGCTAATTCTTTGTATCTTAACCTAGACTTAGGCAGGTGTAGGACCATATGATAAAAGTTCTTTGGCTAAATTTTTCACCAGACCTAGTATAACTTGTACATTAAATATAAGGCTAGGCTTAATCTGCTTTCATCCAGTAGTTTGTGATTTAGGAATCACTTCACTTAATGCACTAGGCACCAATTTACACCTGGCTTCTTTAGAGGGAATTTGTCTGAGGTTAATGTTAGTTCTTAAATTTTAAGGACTTATTCAAATTTCCCTTACAACAGCATTTTCATACTTCTTTGTTCCCGCCATAAGTTCCCACCATCATAAGTTTTAGTACCCCTCCTTGTCCTTGAGAACCTTAGCATAAGTGTGTCTAGAATATCAGCTTTATCTCTTTTCAGTGTGGCAGTTACATGCTCCATAACATCCATGCTTATATGAATGCTATAAAAAAATTACGAAGTTCAAGGAAACTAAAAAAAATCAACATCAAAGTTATGCAAATTTTCTTCAGTAAAATCAATGTTGAAATTTCATTAAATATGCCAACAATATTTTGACCAATTTCAAATAACCTATCATCATCTCATTGCCAATTCTTCCATACATTTTATTATTGTACTTATAAAAACTATAACACTTCTTTAAACCGTTATTGCTATTTCTAGCTACATTTGTTTCATAATGCCTTTTGCTTTTCCTAATCAAACTATTTAATTTATTTCTTGATTGTCTGTGGTTTTCTAAAGCTTCTTGGATGCTACTGCCTGTGAACTCTCTGAATGCTATTTTTCACACTTTTAATCATTTTTATTCCCTTATTCCAACAGAAATGTGTCCTATTTATGGTAGTTGGGAAAAGAATATGTCCGCGTTGTACAGGGTGTCCCAGAAGTCTGGACTCATAGAGAAAATAGACATTATATTTTTTAAGTAAAACAAACACATTTCTAATGTCAGTTTTACTTATTTCAGGTAAGAAAATACCCTGATGGCTCAGTATACCAATCAAGAGAAGGTAGAACTGGTATTTCTACATGTTCCCAGAAAAAGCCAGAGGGAAGCATGTCAGTTATTTCACGAACATGCCTCCCTCTGGCTTTTCCCAGAAACATGTAGCAATACCAGTTCCACCTCGTAATTGGTATACTGAGCCATCAGGGTATTTGTTTTTCGTGAAATATGTAACACTGACATTAGAAATGTGTTTGTTTCACTTTAAAAATATAATGTCTATTTTCCTTATGAGTCCAGACTTCTGGGACACCCTGTATATCTTCTAAATTTTCTTTGAACAAAGCCCACATATTAAGAGAATTTTTATTGGCAAATTCTTCTTCCCATTCAACTGATCCTAACAACCAACTCCCTAAACTTACTATATAAACACTTCCTGAGAAACAAGGAATAAATTGGTCAAGAAAGAGAGCGTCTTTAACGTCACTTTCACAAAATTGGCAGTTCTTGATAGTCCTGTTTGTTTCAGTACAGAAACTTTGATATTGTATTCTGGACTCAGCTGTCGCTCAAGAAGTTGGTGGTAAATTGACTCAGATACTTAATTCTTGTACGCCCTTTATTAGATCACCAGTCATTTTGAATTTAATATCAGATGAATAGGTAGAGCTTTCAGAGTAGAACTGCATATCCTTAGTATGGATAACATTAAAAAGACTATGGTTCTGCAAACATAATTCACAATTTTTAGAAGATAATCGAAACCTTCAGCCTACTCACACACACACACACACACACACCACCACACACACACACACACGTACACACACACGCGCGGGATATAATTGTTTCTCAAAGATATCTAAGTTTGACAAATTTTATCTACATCAAACAATTATTATTTTTTGTGAAATCAGATCATTCCACCATAGTATACTTTTCTGTAAACCAAAACTTTATTAAACTTTAAACCATAGCAAGATCTCAAAATGTCTACATAAATGATTTCTCATGATTAACACGCTCAGTTATTTGCCTTAGAAGTATCCAAGAAACACAAAATTACAAGAGCATTTAAAGTTTGATATTTACAGACCAACTCTTTTAAGGCATATATGCACATCCCAGTACCACGTTTCTTTAGGAAAAAAATCGGTTTTCACTGGTATACAGGTAACATTTAAGTTAAGTAAGTTATATATATATCCAATTACCTTAGACATAATACAGGCCAAAGTTAATGGTCTATATTTATCTTTATTAGTGATTTTACCCTTCTTATCTTTTACTAAAGGAACTAAAATAACTGATGACATTCTCTCTAGCAAAACACAATGTATCAGTAAACCTGTAAAGCACATGTCCAACAAATGCACGAATCTATCACTACTAAATTTCGGGTGTTCAGCAGAAATACCATCAATACCACATGATTTGTTGCATTCTAAATATTTTAGGGTATTTTAATGTGTCAAATATACTAACTTTTATGTCTGGTGCATAGGTAGCATCACAATTAATATTATTGCTCCTATGTGCGGAATTGAATAACTCACAGTAGTGTTCTTTACATTATTTGAATATATTCTCAGTCCCTGTTACATTTTCCTTCCCAAAATGGGATTCTTACTGACAAACTTTCTAACCAGAGCATCTCTCCTTAACTCATCCTCATGGTATTTTATATACCTTAATGCATACTTGAACCTAGCATTATCCCTCTGTTTTTGTTCCAATATGTGGTCTTGCCTTAATTTCCATTGTTCACACCACATTAAGAGAGCATATCTGGATGCATTATGAAATTCAGTCACATAGTCATACCAGCTAGGTCTACATGTACAGTATAGTTTTTCTCCTAAAGGTATTTACGTCTAAGGTAGCATCATTAAGAGAGAAGACTAACAACCCATTACCTATTTAGTTCATATTTACTACCCTTTTAGTAAATTGTTACTGTATTTGCTTTTTCCATTCGTTATGTACTTGTGCATTATTAATAAACTTAACAAACAAAATAACTAGAGCTCCAGCTAAACTAGCCTCCTCTCTCCTTAGATTCCCATCTAAATGCTAACAGGTCAACTCTCATCATTTTCACTATTCATAAATTGACCTTAATTATATCTACATTCACTAGATTCTCACTATAAGCTAAACTTAGTCTTACTACAATTTATATTTTTTCTCTTTGATTAAAATATTCGTGAAGTTCTTTCCTAAAACTATACAAAGTACCACCATTCACCACTGTAGATGGCAAAAATCTGTTACTCCACCAAAAATCTATTACTCTGACTAAAAAAGATTTTTGTAGTTCTACTCTACAAGTCTGATTTATAAATCTCTCATCATGCCCTTGAATTTTCCAACAGACTCTAATAAGAAAAAGTTACATCTAAATTAGTCAAATCTGAAAACATTTTTATACCAACCTTTACCCATGCAGGTGATCTTGCAACCAAATTTAAAATTATGTACAGAGACTCTCTAGGCAATTTTTAAATCTATTCAAAATATAAAATTTAACCTTTTACGACTTACCAGTCTTGGTTGAGAGAGCAGACACAACATTTTGGTCAGGCTCACTTCCGCACAATGTGAGAGTGAGTGTATCGCAAGAATCATCTTTTGTCTGAGGATTAACAGGAAAAGTGTCCAACTGAACTCAGCCAGGAGCTTCCAAGCAGAAGTGAAACAGAGCCTCACCACTAAGTCTGCCATAATAACCAGTGAACTTCCAGGCACCCTCAGATCTTTCCACCATATCTCTACTTATCACACCTACACACTCACTATTATACAACTTTTCACAATATTTACTACTACTATTCATTCTCTCCATATGATCACACCAATGTAACATACTATCCTCCATTCTCTTCACCATAGGCTTTTCATTCAACACTTTTCCCAATATCCACCCCATGGCTTAGTAACACTAAGTATTTGCTCACCAGGAAACATAATTTTCTGATTTGACGCTGCCGAGGAAATTCGCATATTGTCATATGATTCCTTCATATGAACTTTATGTGCAATCGGAACCGAAGGATAGACATTACCGTTGTGCAATAATGCAGCTTTCAAACTCAACTTTGATGAATCCACGAAAAGCCTCCATTTTTTAGGATTGTGCTCTCGATCAAGTGCCTCCATGAGAGCGTTCACATCATTACAATACACTAAATCAATCTACATAGAGAAAAACGATGTGAAGTGTTTCTGACGCTTACGAAATGATACTATTTTTACAGTCTTTTGTAAGAGATTCCACACTTTTAATCTAGAACCTAAGAGCTCAGCCTGATTTTTAGATAGAGTTAACTCTCTGACAAAATCATTTAATTCTGACCGAGAAATTAAATGAGGTTCATCCGATGAAGGTGGTTGAAAGTGTGTATCCATGTCATCTTGTCTGTCTAAAGGTTCACGAGATTCATCATCATCTAAAGTCCATGTCTTTGGTGGTTTTGGTACTGGCAAATCGTCATAATGTGAAAGAGGTCGCATATATTATGATGTACTCGTATATATGCAGTATACTTAGATAGATATATGCATATTATATATAAACATGTAAATAGAAGTAATAATATGCATAATATAAAGATTTTATACAAAATAAATGACTAACAATAAATCTCGTATTATGACAAACTGAGGAATGCTATCACGATCTCAAGGGGTTTTAAATTGCAAATCCTTCAAAAAACTGTGGGTGACAAAAAACATCTGTTTTCATTTTCATAATCAGCGTTAAAAAGAACATAAGAATCACCCACATTTATCAAAAGGAAAAAAACTTTATTGAACAGTGTAATTTGTCCAATGAAAATGCTTACACGCTATTGAGAAGGCGAAGCAAAAAACTTATTCAAAAAAGTAATCGCAACTATGAGCTATATATAGTGAACCAAATTAAAACGAATCCGAAGGAATTCTGTAATTATGTTCGAAATAAAAGAGTAGCTTCGCAGACTAGTGATCCACTCATAGGCGAAAACAACGGAAAATTTTACGATGACTTAAAAATAACGAAAGTTTTAAATAAATTCTTCTCTTCCGTCTTTACTAACGAAAATATGAACAACATTCCTGTTCCCGTAATCATACTCAGTGATGATCAATCAAAGTTTCACGATTTTACCATGAGTGAAGGCGAAATGCTCTCAGCCATAGGTAAAATTATTCCTAATAAAACTCCCGGTCCAGATAAAAAAATCATATATATACAGGGTGTCCGAGAATTATCTGTACAATTTTTGGCTGTTATTAAAAGTCAACCATGAAGTGTAGAAATTCCAGTGTTGTCCCATTTTACAGAGAATCTCATTAAGTTTTTTCTGATACCACGTTTTGACAAGTTTTTTAGAAATGTACGCGGGTGACAGACATTGATGATTTAAAAGCAAGAATCACAGCTGCTATTGAGCGAATTGATGTGGATATGCTGCAGCGTACATGGCAACATTTGGAGTATCGATTGGATGTTTTGCGAATCACTAATGGTGCACATATCGAATGTTTGTAACAACGTTACTTTAATAAAAGAAACTTTTGAAAATACAGATTCTAAATAATCTTGTTTAAGAATTTTACGTGTGTTATCAAGAATTTTATTAAAAGATGAAATTGTACAGATAATGTTCGGACACACTGGAATTTCTAAAACACTTGTCAAAACTTAGTATAAAAAAAAACTTAATGAGATTCTCTCTAAAATGGGACAACACTGGAATTTCTACACTTCATGGTTGACTTTTAATAACAGCCAAAAATTGTACAGATAATTCTCGGACACCCTGTATATACAATATATATTTACAATATTATTAAAGAAATCGAAGAAATTAGTAAGACAAGAACGATTACGTCGAAATCCGTGTTGAGAATTTTTGATTAATTTATTAATTTCTAAGTGATTAACTATTTTGTCCCGAACGATCGTCTCCATAAGCTTACCACCTACGGAAGTCAGGTTGATGGGACAATAATTCCCCAAGAGTGATTTCTCCTTTTTTAAATAGTGGCGTAATGTTTGCAAGTTTCCAATCGACCGGAACTTCGCCACACTGTAACGATTTATTAAATATATATGTAAGAGGAGAGACTATTACGCAGTTCACTTCTTTAAGCACCCACCAAAACGTTGCAAATAAAATTCTTCACCGAAGGAGAAGGCCTTATTGGTGACACAGTTTTATCAGTTCTAAAAATACAGATAGTTTTAAATTTGCGCGAATGTACTTAATGAAAATGCCCTTCCGGTGTCGGGAGAATGGGATCTAACCTAGGTGCGAATTTCTTAACGGTCGGTCCCTGGACTGTTTTTCCCTCTTGTTTTGGTTCATTCGTGTTTCTGTATCCACCCGAGGAGGATGCCAGTGGGCGTCGAAACTGTCGTGGAAATAAACTCTGTCTATTAGAGTGGGTTTTTATTTTCAGATTTTGACCTTCACGTAGAAAAAAGTGAAGTTTTTTGCATTTAAAACTGTAGATATTATATATTTCAGTTTTCAAAAAGCGTTTAATAAAGTGCCACATAGAAGATTATTAGCTAAACTTCATTCTGATGGAATTGATGCTGATGTTCTCAAATGGATCGAAAATTGGCTTAGTAGAGGTAAACAAAGGTTGGTCATTAATGGCAAAGCGTCTAACTGGAAAAGTGTAGTTAGCGGCGTGCCTTAGGAGTCAGTTCTGAGACAAGTTCTTTTTATTATTTATATCAATGACATCGATTTGGAAATTAAGAGTATAACTTCAAAATTTGCGGATGATACCAAACTAGGGGAACGAACGAAATCAGTGGCAGAACATTTGCAGATTCAAGAAGATATTGATAAATTACTCGAGTGGGCAGATACTGGGCAAATGGACTTTAATATAAATAAATGTACTGTAAAACGTTGCATATCGGTAGAAACAATGTTAAAGAAAAATATTTTATGTGCGACAAGACACTAACTAGTGTTACAGAAGAGAAAGATTTAGGTATTATTGTTGCCGACACGCTTAAACAGAGTAAGCAATGTATCGAAGCGGTCAAAAAAGTAAATAGAATCTTAGGATTTATTGGTATCGTTTGAGTTTAAGTCAGAGAAAACAATGCTAACATTATATAATTCCTTCGTACCCCCGCACCTGGAATACTACGACCAATCCTGATCCCCATATTTACGACAGGACAGACAGAATGGATAGAATGCTACTAAGCTACGAGCTACTAAGATGATTCCTGGACTTAGAAACAAATCATACGCTGCCCGTTTAGAAACGTTAAATTTGTTCTCACTTACAAAAAGGCAAATTCGAGAAGATTTAATCCAGATTTTTAAAATGATTAAAAGTTTTGATAATATCGACGCTAAAAAATATTTCACCTCCAGGAATGCAGAAAGAACTCGCGGTAATGGTTTGAAATTAGTGGGTAAACATTTTAATTCTAATGAAGCTAAACATTTTTTCATGAATCGTATAGTTAATTTGTGAAATGGATTGCCTGCCAGCGCAGTTCAAAGTAATTCGATCGAATCCTTTAAAAAGAAACTAGATGCTTATCTTGCCTTAAACGCCCAACTGGAAGCATATTTTAGCACATAGAAATGGTGTAGAATTTTTATTGGATTCCCTCCTCTGTACTTTAAAATTTTCACTTCATCTTTAAATTCTTTCTTACCTCTCAACTTCTTTTCTCAGCTTTGCTTTGAAACTTTCACTTGTCTTTAAATTTTCTTCCTTCTTTTAATCCTCCTTCTTAAACAGACAGCCTCGTAGGGACCAGCCAGTCTGTTGCTGTTTGGTGTCCTTTGTATTCCTTTGTAAAATATTCCCAGGAAGATCAAAGATTTGAGAGAAACTCATACATCTTAACTAAATTTAACTGTTTTATTATGGTATCCATCCTCTATGCAAAGGAAAGCTCTGAAATTGCTGTATTGCATTAAAAATTTTATGTTCATTACAAAGCAGTCCTTTTAATTACGATATGGTGGAAAGATCTGAGGGTGCCTGGAAGTTCACTGGTTATTGTGGCAGACTTAGTGGTGAGGCTCTGTTTCACTTCTGCTTGGTAGCTCCTGGCTAAGTTCAGTTGGACACTTTTCCTGTTAATCCTCAGAGTTCAGACTAAAGATGATTCTTGCGATACACTCACTCTCACATTGTGCGGAAGTGAGCCTGACCAAAATGTTAAATTTTATATTTTGAATAGATTTAGAAATTGCCTGTAGAGTCTCTGTACAAAATCTTAAATTTGGTTGCAAGATCACCTGCATGGGTAAAGGTTGGTATAAAAATGTTTTCAGATTTGGCCAATTTAGATGTAACTTTTTCTTATTAGAGTCTGTTGGAAAATTCAAGGGCATGATGAGAGATTTATAAATCAGACTTGTAGAGTAGAACTACAAAAATCTTTTTTAGTCAGAGTAATAGATTTTTGGCGGAGTAATAGATTTTTGTCATCGACAATGGTGAATGGTGGTACTTTGTATAGTTTTAGGAAAGAACTTCACGAATATTTTAATCAAAGAGAAAAAATATAAATTGTAGTAAGACTAAGTTTAGTTTATAGTGAGAATCTAGTGAATGTAGATATAATTAAGGTCAATTTATGTATAAGGAAAATGATGAGAATTGACCTGTTAGCATTTAGATGGGAATCTAAGGAGAGAGGAGGCTAGTTTAGCTGGACCTCTAGTTATTTTGTTTGTTAAGTTTATTAATAACGCACAAGTACATAACGAATGGAAAAAGCAAATACAGTAACAATTTGCAAAAAGGGTAGTAAATATGAAATAAATAGGTAATGGGTTGTTAGTCTTCCTCTCTCAATAATGCTACCTTAGGCGTAAATACCTTTAGGAGAAAAACTATACTGTACATGTAGACCTGGCTGGTATGACTATGTGACTGAATTTCATAATGCATCCAGATATGCTCTTTTAATGTGATGTGAACAAGGGAAGTTAAGGGAGAACCATAAATATGCTTTATAACAGATTTTTTTCAGACTTCTACATAACTTTCCCTAAACTAAATTAAGCCAAAATTTAATAAGTGCTGAGATCTAAATTTCATGAAGCCGGGAGCTCTGTTGTGAGCCAAGATGTATGTTAATGCTGTTGTAATGGAAATTTGAATACACCCTTAAAATTTGAGACCTAACTTTAGGTTGAGACAAATTCTCCTCCTAAAGAAGCCAAGTGTAAAATGGCACCTAGTGCATTAAACGAAGTGATTAACTCAAACCAAGGTTGGATTAAACCCACAAACTATTAGATAAAAGCCTATATAGTCAGCCTCATATTTAAAGTGTACAAGTTATGACAGGTCTTGTGGAAAATTTGGCCAAAGAACTTTTATCATATGGTCCTACACCTACCTAAATTTAGGTTGAGAAACAAAGAATTGTGAACTTACAGAATAGTAAAAAACCTGAAAATAAGATGATAATTTATCATTCGCAAATTAAAAATCTTAATATAAATTTATAAAAGATATTTTACTTTAATATGAAACAGTTGGACTGTGAAGAGCAAAAATGGTATTTGCAATGTATTTTTCTTCGCATAGCATCTGAGTTATGGGACCGTTATTATGATATATGGATAGAAGAACGGAAATGGTTACCTTCTACACCAAATGAAGCGCTGCAAAATTGAGTCGTGGCCACTGAAGTTCATAATATGACATCACCCATATATGTTTATAGGCTACACGCGCTGTGTGTGTGTGTGTGTGTGTGTGTGTGTGTGTGTGTGTGTGTGAGGACATATACTCGTATCTAGGCAATAGTTATGTTTGTACAGAGGGTTGACAAAAAAGATAAGAGGGGATACCTTCAATGGGGTACCTGTATGACTCATCATTAATTATATATCTATATATATACGTAGGCTAGGCTAGTTTACACTTGAGGAAGCGTGATTTAGACTCCGCCCACAAATATTCCAGCTGAATGGAAAGAGTAGACTCAGTCTCGCCCAAGTGCATCCGTGCGATCGTGCAGCTACCTTTGTTTGTTTGATAACACTAAAGTATGACGTCATACACATGTGTATATATATATATATATTTTAAATGTTATTTATTTATTTATTTTTTCTCTCTAATCGCCATCCCTTCATCTTACCCTCAATTTATCCATTCCCCTCACTCCCCTACCACCATATATGTTTTTTATTTTTATTTTTCCCTTATCAGACCTCATCCCCCATTACCCCCGACTCAACCATTGCCATTTATCAACATCCTCCTTATTTTATCGCCCACTTCTTCACCACCAAATAAATATATTTATTTTTATTTTTAGTTATTCTCTTTATCTTACCCCCATTTATACCCACTCCCTCAACTTTTATTTTAATTTTTATTTATTTATTCCCATATGACCACTCTCCTTATCTTACTCCACTCCCCCTTATCAAACCCATTGTTTACACATCTGTGGTTAAAATTTTATTTTTCCCCTTTTACCCTCTTTTCCCTCTTCCCTTTCTTCTCGTTGCACTTCACCCCCTCCCGCCTTTACATGGCAACCACTCGGCACGTTTTAATAAACTAGATATTTTTTGACACGTCTCGTCATTTAAGTATATATAGTGTTTCAACCCCGTTGGGAAATATGCTCATTCTTAGAAGCACAGGTACAGGTACAGGTTTTGAAAACAGGGTATCTTTATCATTAATAACTCTTAACATAAACATTGTATTACTACACCCTGTAGAGTCACTTATAATACATGCTGATGGACTTGTGAACTTGAATTTTCCAAGAGAGCTTAAGCATACTTTATACCAAATATAATTTTTTTTTTAGAAATCATTCCTAATATATGTACTCTAATTGTTTCTTCTTTTCAAAATGACCAAGGTTCTGTAGAACCCGTTGATGTTCCAAAAAGACTTCGAAACATATCCCCGGAACCGGCAACATACTCGGGTGTTGGAAAACGTGCTTGAGGAACCAGCCAAGAGCCTTCTACCTCCACAGGTGTTAAGCGTATGTTAGTTACGTCGGGTATACCCTCAAAACGGACGAAGCTTTATTCGTCTAGCTCTAAAGATTCGACACCATGACAACCACCACCACCATCGTCACCAACCCCCAGCAGTATCAGAGAAATCAAATGAACCCGTATCACATCAACCTTCCACATCCTTCGCAGCACCCCAAGACCCTTCCTCATCCTTCGCAGCACCCTAAGACCAACCCTAAGATCCACTGCAGAAGGAACAACTTCAGCCGATGTAACAGTGTAATTGTTACACAACAATCACGCTGTTACACAATGTGTGTAGCACTCCCGTACTTATTAGGAATAGTTACGCTGTTAGGATTGATCGAGAGCTTTGCAACGTAGTTCAGGGCATAATCGCATACGCTTTTAAACGCAATGAGGAACGGGAGGCACGAATGAAATTGGCGTTCGGGTGTGAACCAAATGATGAGGACGATTCTGTTTAGTTATACCGTATAGACGCCGGCTCACAATTCAACCTAGATAATTTCACGATCGATATCGACCATGTCTTTCGTGTTGTGGGTCATGATACAACATCTTACACACTGAATTTTAATTTATACACCATTTACAAACAACACGCAAACATCGGCCGTGGTTGCGAGTTTGTGGCTAAAATTTTAGCTTATATGAGCGGGGTTGTAAACACGGTAACCATAAACATCTGGTTACCTACCGTTATAGGTTGTGTGGTCTTAATTTTGATTGTAGTATCGGTCCTGAAGAGCTTGTGAAAATGGAACAGTAGACGAGGATACGTATTGTTTTGTTTGGGCTGGATGATCAAGGCAAGAAAGCGTATGTTTTAAAGAGCCGTGTGACGGACCGAACACGGCCTTTGCTTGTTTTAGGTTTGGTAGGAACCACCTACTTCCTTATTCGTCATATTAGAACGCTTCACGCTAGTTAAGACAAAAACCCCAAGTATGAACATCACGATTTGTTTAATAGATCTCTTGATTTTACAAATGATTTCATAAAACATTGTAAAGACTGTCATATGGTATGCACGCAGTGTTAAAGCCCTGGATGCGTAAGTCGTATAGTAGAAGCTGGAAAAAGAGCTTGTAATGATTGCAGCCGGAAATTTTGAATGATGAATGCGTTAATCTCCATAAATCGAATGGTACGTGTAGAAACTTAGACATTTCAATGTGAACGTTTCATACTATGAGTGAATGGGGACATTTCAAGCAGTTATGATGAAATTCATTGTCACACATGCAATGAGAAGTATAAAGCCGATGGCGTGAAACATTTGGAACCACCACACGAACACTGCTTTAACTATGACGGTATAGGGGTGTCTGAACGAAAAGATCTTGACCGTTATTACGACAGTTTCACTGAAGAAAATCCATACAATATAGCGACTGAATATGAATGTTCTTGTGTGATATGCGCCCGCTTAGAGTGTGTTTTCAAACATTTAGAAACATGGATACAACCCGTTCACTTGTGATCCCCTACAGTCTGCAACCATGATTGCCTCCCTTTCTTTCGCAATGTTCAAAACTTTATGCCAAAGGACACGCTTACCATCATACTTAGAAATAAACTACGTGGTTACAGGTATAAAACCCTTTACTGTCTCACACATTTACAACAACCTATACATAAAACAATCACGCAACACGGGAGAAGTGGCTATTAAGATCAGTGCTCGAGTTTCAGGAGCGGCTCGCAGGTAGGCACTGTGGAACTGCAGCACCCCCATGATCTTATGATCTTTATATTTAAATATTTAAAATAGCCTCTCTGATTGTTTTTTTTAATGAACTTTGAGTTTTTAAATCAGATTATATCCTTTTTTCCTTAAACTATTTCAATGCCGAACGAATGAATCACGAAAGTAGCTTCAGCCTTCCCGTGGAACTGCGTACTTAACAGTTCCAGATTTTGTTCGAAACGCTTGAAACCTCGGTGGCGGACGTACGAAGAGCGAGTCAGAATCGCGGGTTTAAGAGGATCCAAAGCACTGTGGACAGAGCAGTGCCGATTTGTTTGTTTGACGTGGTAGTTGTGTTGCTGTATCGTTTGCTAATTCGAAATTTAATTTCCGAATTGCATTTATCAATGATTCGTTATCATTTATTTTTTGTCGTGAGATTGAAGTTAATTATATAATAATTGGATTATTTACAATATATAGCTTTCATTTCTTAGAATATTTTTTCGCTCAGAATAAAAACAGAAGAATGGAATTTGTTTATAAATAAAATTTTGGCAAATTCGAAATTACCCGTTAAGCGTAAGTACCCTATCCTATAATTGATTTTATGATACTATTTTACTTATTTTTATGACTGAGTAGTGAGTAGTTATCTATTTATCTAGTCGACTTTCTCTCTCTCTCATATATATATAATATATATATAATCGACACAATTGTTCGCAATTTCTGAGGCAGCACCCCCATAACTGAAAGTCACGAGCCGCCACTGTGACGAGTTTTCTGGGCTGACGGGTTGAGTGGGGACCCGGACACTGTTAAGAAGACGGTATTCTACGTACTTCCACATCTGTCTTTGGCAAGGATTTCCGGGTCCTGAGTCTTAAAGTCTGTTTTTACTTACTGACACGCCCATTCAACACGCTGCTTCTTGTGCCTGATGTTAATCGTGGCTGAATTGTAGGTTTGCACGTCTTGCCAATTGTTTGGAGGATTCTACATCGAGATGTTCTTGGCACATTATGTATACCAGCCTGCTCAAAAACCTCTTTACTTGAGGACAATGGATGCTTCGCAACTTCGCGCTTGATTACAGATATCTGGGTTCGATGATCCCTGCCTAACTGCTTCGCAATTTCAATGGATTTGATATTTTCAGCTAGTAGTTTGACTGTTTTTCTTTTCTTAGTTGGAGTCAAATCCTTCTTTTTACCCATTTTCACCATTTAGAATACTTGCTTAATAATTTGGAACACCATCTTTTACATATTCTTCAATAAAACGAGATAATTATTTTAATTATAAAAATATTTTATTGAAACCTATATATAGTGATTGTTTGCTATAAATTTCATTAAAATCGGTGGAAAACTTTTGAAAACATTGGAGAAAATGTAATCTGCTTAATAATTTGGAACGTAGTGTAAGCTCACAGTTCAGTCATGTGCTATTAGGGGAATATAGGTACAATAAGTGGATGGGGTCTAACGAGCAGTACTGTAATGACATATGCGATATCAACCATTCAATGGCGGTGGTGCTCTGAATGGTGGGATAGTTTGTTTGGAGGCCCTACAAACCCCTTCAAACTATACTTTCCTACTGCAGAGGAGTTAAAGATTCATTACTTTGACTTCTGCTCATTGTACCCGTACGTAATGACGAATAATCCATACCCGGTGGGTGCGTCAGTAAAGCTTCTGGGACCCTCCCTACCATCCATCGATGAATTCTCAGCCAGTTTAAGCGAAAACTATTTTGGATTGTCCTTCGTTAATGTACTTACTCTTCATCTTACCCGTCATCGTAGATCACAAGCTTATGTTTCCCATGTGCGTGAAGTGCGCCGAGGAGAACAGCGGACAGTGTAATCATACAGATGAAGGTTCGTGGGGTTTTCACTAGTCCGGAACAGAAATTAGCCGTCTGTAAATACTGAAGATTTTCGAGGTGTGGAAGTTCCAGAGGGTTAAAACCGCTCCACACCTTATGTCAACCCCTTTCTGAAGGATAAAATTGAGACATCAGGATTTCCACGGACTGTTCACACCGAGGACGTAAAAACGGCCTACATTCAACGTTACCAAGATCGTGAGGGGATACAGCTTGAGCGAGAATACATTGCACGAAACCATGACAAGCGCTTTCGTACTAAACTCTATTTCAACAGTCTGTGGGACAAGTTTGCTCAGAACACTGACAATGGCACTGTGTATTTAGCGCAAAGATTTGGAGAAGTGTGGGATTATACCAACGTTGTGTTTAAAGAGGTCGTTGAAATTCTGCACATAGGCAATACGTATATAACATGATAAAATAGGACTGATCTAGCTACAGCCACCTCCCGCGTCACAAACAACAATAGCTAGGAGGTCTAATGCATTCTCTGTGTCGGAGGATTCTGTACGCCGATGCTGACAGGGTGGTGTTCACGGAGAATGATGTAGAATATACAGTATAGTATGTTCCCTATTGATGAATTCCTCGATGAGCTCACTGATGAAATCAAAGATGAGTATGGTGACACGGCTTATCCGACTCTTTTGTTTCATCGGGTTCGAAAACTTATGGGTTGCGTGTAAAGATTGGGGAAGAATTCAAATACATCAGCAAAGCAAAGGGCATCACTTTAAGCCCTGCAAATCGTCAGATTATTAACTTAACTTCTCTTAAAGAGTTAGTGATTTTAGAAGAATCTGAAATTTACAATGGCGATGGTGCTAATGATGCTGGTGTTGCTGCTGGGGTTGACGGTGGTGACTGTTTCTCATCTGATCGTGGAAACTCACAACTCCCGTGAGCAGAAGCTAAAAGATGTGAAGGAACGCAGGGGGAAGTAAGGTGTGTCGGAACACTTATCGATAACGTTTCCAATTGACCGATAGTTACGACACCATGCCCTTCGCGTTTGATCAGCTGTCATACATATTTTGTTTTAGAATTTATTAGCTATTATTATTGTTACAGAATTAGAACCTTTCCCCGAGGGGGTGTATAGCTTGCTTCCGGTGCGCACGATGCGAGTAATGCCAAGCCCTCAGAACGTGAGTCCCCTGTGAATGCGCGAGACTTGAATGCATAAAGGAACGAGTCGAGCCGCGCCCTAGAGGAGTCTCTTACTGATTGCAAACCCATGCTATACGCATAAACCCGTAGCCGTTAGGCAGGTTCATTTACCTCCATTAATTATCATAATAAAGTGTTATGTGAGCCGATCACTCATTATTCATCCCTTCAAACGGCTTACCGACCCAAGTATCGACGTCATCCTGATGCCCGAGTAATTATGAAGGGCAACCCAGATACCCCAAGGCCAGTGGATCCGAACCCCGCCATCGAATAGGCGTCACCAAAACGCCACCAAAGACCGAAACATCCTTATCAATTCAAAATATTATTATTATTATTATTAATATTATTATTAATATTATTATTACTATTATTATTATTAATATTAAATTATTATTATTATTATTATTATTACTATTATTACTATTATTATTAGTAATATTAAATTATTATTCTTATTATTGTCATTATTATTATTATTATTATTATTATTATTACCTGGATAAATAAAAATAATAAGTCATTTTTTAATTAATATAACGGGCTACACGAGCCACGACATATGTAGAAATAATGACAGAGACACTAATCATAAAAGTAAAAGTATTGACCAATTAACAGGAATAAATGATCATTCTGAAACCCTAGCAGTTGAGGTGTATATAAATAATATTTCCTATTCAATATTAGGTATCTATCGACCACCAAATGGTAACTTGCCAACGTTTATTGCAAGCATAGATACAACTTTGACTTCTAATCATATCAACAATAACTGCATCATTGCGGGAGATTCAAATATCGATCTTGCTAAAATAAACTCTAATAATAATGCTAGCGTCTTCTACAATCTCGTTACCACAAATGGCTTTAATTTAACTATAACTGAGCCAACAAGACAACATAGTACCATAGAAAACTTCACTTTATTAGACCAAATCTGAGTCCGATCTTCCCTTTACTGTACGTCAGGTATACTCCTATTAAACATTACGGGCTATCTGCCCACATACACAATGCTACTTAGCCATTTATAAATACAGGAGAAAATACAAATTGACTGTGACCCTACACCTATAGTAATAAATTGAAATTTATCAGAGATATCAAGTTTTGACTGGTCGAGAATAACTGAAAGTAAGTGCGAAATTTCAATTCTCAAACACGCTAATAATGGGTATATGTAATACTAATTTTCCTATAAAGTCGAAACACGTGTTAAAAAAAAACTACAACAACCAGTGGATCACTCCAGCCCTCGTTGTAAGCATAAATTGTAAACATTCTCTCTATAAACTATGGAAGAATGATATTATCAATGAACAAATAAATAAAAATTATTGTAACAGACTAAATTCGCTCATAAAAACCGCAAAAGCGGACCATCATTATTCTAAAATTACAGAACAAAACTCTAATCCGAAAGGATTATGGAATATGTCAAAGGTTTTAGTTAACGCCAAAAAAAGAAAAGAGAAATCCGAAACTTCGTTAACACAGGATGGAATTTCCTGCTGTAATCCCAAAGACATGGCCACTTTATTAAACAATTTCTTCTCTAAAATAGGAAGCAATACGGCAGCAGCAATTCCAGAATCAGACAGTCACAACCAACAATATATGCCGCAACCCACACCAAATACTACAGTCTTCTTTGAACCAATTCTGCCAAATGAAACATCAGATGCATTTAAAAACTTAAAAAATAAAAGCGCTGATATCAGTTTAATTCCACTGAAAATATATAACATAATATCAGATGATATAGCAACCCAACAAGACTTATGAATGAGTCAATTAGTACAAGGTGTATTCCCTGATTACCTGAAGATAACCAGGGTTTGTCCCGTATTCAAATCAGACAGCCCTGATTCTCCATCCAATTACCGGCCAATTTCCGTCTTACCAACTTTGAGTAAAGTATTTGAAAGAACAGTATACAATAGACAAATCAAATTCCTAGCTAAATACGACATCCCAACAAAAACACAATTTAGGTTTAAAGAAGGCCACACCATAGAAGACGTCATCAACATGCTATTAGAAAATATCTATAAAAACCTAAACTACAAAAAACGCACACTCTTAGTTTCCCTTGACCTGTCGAAAGCCTTTGATACGCTCTCACATGATATCATACGAGATAAATTAAATATATATGGCATAAGGGGAATATGCTAAATTGGTTTAAGTCATATCTCTCTAATCGTCACCAGTATGTTAAAGTAAATGATATTTTATCAGAATATGCTGTATTGGAAAGTGGAGTTCCACAAGGATCTATCCTTGGACCCTTACTCATCTTAATGCATGTAAATAATTTTTAGCGATCAACAACATCAGACTGTATTCAGTATGAAGATGATCCAACACTCACTTCTACACACTACGATATCAACTACCTAATGAACGAAGCGAACAGGCAATTAGGTCATGTCTATAAATGTGTGTGTGTGAACAAGCTTTTACTAAACTTGATAAAAACATCATATATGATTGTAACTAAAAAACTGCAATCGTGCACACATTATTAATAATTGGAAACACTCCTCTTACAAAAGTAAATGAAGTTAAAGTCCTTGGCATCAAGTTAGATGAAAAATTTAATTTCAAAAGCCACACACAACATATCACATCAAAAATATCTAGCTTTCTCTATAATTATAATATTTAAACTAAAAAAAATTCCTCAAAATAACCTACTCACACTGTATTACTTATTTATACATCCACACTTACAATATGGAATCACAGCATAGGTTAGTACAAAGCATTATATATGATATCCGCTAGAAGTAATCCATAAAAACTGCTTATGAACTCTCTCAACGATGATAACAGACGATCTCATACCTCTCCAATGTTCAGAAATTTAAATATTCTGATACTAAATGACCTGTATAAACTTACTGTCGGTATCAGTATGTACGAAGTTGCTAATAATAGAAACTACGTACAGTATACTTCGCCCATTCACAGGGCGATTACCCCCCCCCCCCATCAGACCAACCATAATCACAATACGAGGCTTCCCAATGATTTCATACATAAACCAAATTATTCGATGGAAATTGCAGGAAATGCTCTCTCCTACAAAGGGGCAGATATCTCGAAAGCTATACATATAAATATCAGACAAGCACCATCGTTAATTTCGTATCGCAACCTACTAAAGAAACATTTTATTAATTCCTATTAATGTATGTGTGTGTGTAAGCATATACTGTATATTGCAACTTGTAAATATTACTAAAGAATGAAAATCACCTGTTATATATGCAAAATTCAGTCTTAAATTGGCTGCAATCACAAGCTATATAAATTATAAAGTATGTTAAAAGTTTCCATTATAGTACGTCATAGTTATAATATGGCTCATTTATCTGTATTTTTGTAACTTTAAGATTGTACCATGACTACCATCATTTCTAATTTTAATAATACTGCAGAAATTAATTATTATCGGTTATTAAACATGTTCTGTTTACCTTATTGTTTACCATTTTTCTTTTTATTATTATATCTATTATCATACGTATTGTTTACCTTTTTCTTTTCTATTATTTCAAAGATTATCCTAATTTTCAGTTATAATTACGGAGTTAACTAAATGCAACTTTATTTTTTTTTTTCACTAATTCTCTTTATATTTCTTATTTTCCTTTGTAAATATGGAAATGAATCTCCAAGATTTTGCCTGAAAAGCTATCATGCTTCCCAACGCCATATTCAGATAAGAATACTGTAACTACTAATATTTATGACGGTCGAAGAAATTTGTTGCTTATGGCCGGCCAAACTACTGGCCAGATTTGGATGAGACTTGGAGGATAGGGGTAACTGAGGCCGAGGAAGAATATAGGCTATGTGGCGTCGGCCTCCAAGGTCATCGGAAGCCGCTGGAGGCCTCTATATTCCGGATTGGTTGAAAGATAGTGACATCATAGACATGTCATAAAATGGGCGGAGTTTTAGCGCGTGCTTTTCACGCGATGCATTTACGATTCATCGAAAAAATCCTCCATATATATATATATATGCTGTCTCTGTCTGTCTGTCTGTGTCACGCTAAAACACGGAAACGGCTCCTCGAGAGAAAAAATTATTAGGTAAAAGTTGCTTAAAATTAATTGAAACCTACGGGAAAATTATTGAAAGCCCAGTTAGATTAATTGAATGCCCGGTTAGGTCAACTGTACGCCCTTGACGATTGGTTAGGTTAAGACGTGATATTTTCGCTAAAACTAACGAAAATATCACGACGTAACCTAATCGTAAAGGGCGTACAATTAACCTAACCGGGCACACAGTTGACGTCACCGGGCACTCAGTTGACCTAACTGGACACTCAGTTGACCTAACCTGGCATTTAATTATCCTAACCAGTTGGTTAATTTTTACATTCACGTCTCATTCTAAAGTTGCTTAAAATTAATCGAAACCTACAGGAAAATTACACTATGTAACACTGATTCTGTTTATATAGAATTTTTTATGTTTTTATATGCATTTGTGGGCGCTGAGTCCAAATCTGGCTTTGGTTTGTGTGTATCATCAATGGTTTCAGAGATAATCCATTTTTCATGTTTTACCAGTATAATGTTATTATGGGCGCAGCAATATCAGAATAATCAAGAATTGTTGAGAACAATCCGGATGTTCGTTGACAGTTTCTTGCTCTAGAAATTGCCCGAAACTTCCACTGTGCTATATAAAGAAGAGCGCAGAGTCTGAGAAGTCAGTAAGTGTTAGCACACAAAGAAAGCAGGTTGTTTGTCTGATGGTTACCAGCACTGAGGTACTGTGTTTCTGTGCTTCTCTGTGCTGACGATTTGAGTGTTATCGATCCTTTTTTATTGCGAACATTATTTCAGTGTTGTGAATACATCTTTTTTCTGGAATCTGTAATCTGTTGCAGATTTAATAACTCTTCTCTCTATATCTGCAGGTTATGATTAATGTAGTACAGTTTGGTAAAGAGAATGGCAATTAGAGCTTGTAAACACTCGCCGGATATATTCTATGTTTGTGGGTATTACATAGGCCCCAAGCAAGTATCGCACAAGATTGTGAAAGGCACCAAGTTCTGGATCGCGTATCGGCTCTATTTTGGTATGCCTATGGGTGACCAAGAGAAGCCCTGGGCACCCCATGTGATCTGTGGAAGCTGCCGCTCCACACTTGAAGGGTGGCTGCGGGGAGTACGCAAGGCAATGGCCCTTTGCGGTACCCAGAATATGGAGAGAACCAAAGAGCCACCACGACGATTGCTACTACTGCATGGTAGATGTTTCTAAGTACAGGAAAGTTAAAGGAAGGCAGACTCTTCAGTATCCAAGCATAGCGTCGTCCATAGCTCCTGTACCACATGGCGAAGGTCTTCCAATACCACGTCCACCAGAACAGGTATCTATCCATTACTTTACCTTCTGTATTTACAGACTGTGGGTCATTATGTGTCGATTTTTCTTAGTGCTGATGCTCTTCTACATATATAGCTATGCCTATATTTTGTTTCTTTGCTCTGCAGGTTGAAAATGAGGATGCAGCTAGCTCATCTGAGATGTCGACTGGTGAGGACAGTCATGATGAAGAATATACAGTAACTTTCAGTACAAACCCTCACTTTCCAAATCAGAGGGAATTGGACGACTTAATTAGAGATTTGGGTCTGACGAAATCAGGGTCTGAGCTTCTGACCTCCAGACTCAAAGAATGGAATTTGCTTGGAGAAGACTGCAAGAGTACTGTATACCGAAAGCGGCATGAAGAGTTTGCAAGGTTCTACGATGTCAATGGCTCTCTCTGTTATTGCTGCGAGGTTAATGGTCTATTCACAGCTATTGGGTTAACACATATACCCTCAGAGTGGCGCCTGTTTATTGACAGTTCAACTCGGAGTTTAAAAGATGTTCTACTCCACAATGGGAACAAGTATCCATCTATACCAGTTGCACATTCTGTTCAAATGAAAGAGGACTACGAAAATGTCAAACAACTGCTCACTCAAATCAGATATGAACGATATAACTGGGACGTGTGTGGTGATTTCAAAATGATTGGTTTCCTGTTAGGTTTACAAGGAGGGTTTACTAAATATTCATGTTTTCTTTGCCTGTGGGATAGCAGGGCTTCAACTGAGCACTATAAAACAGTTCAGTGGCCTCCACGTGAAGGACTGCAACCAGGAAAGTAGAATATACTCAGGGAACCTCTTGTGAGGCCTGACATAGTTCTGCTACCACCTCTCCATATTAAGTTGGGTCTAATTAAGCAGTTTGTAACTGCGTTAGATTTTGGAGGGGAAGTTTTCCAACAGATTCAGGTCATGTTCCTTAAACTCTCTGAGGCCAAAGTCAAGGCTGGCATCTTTGTAGGACCACAAGTCAAGGCGCTGTTGAATTCAAAGAACCTTGAAGCCAAGATGACTCCGATCGAAAAAGAGGCTTGGTGTGCTTTCCGTGATGTGGTTCGTGGGTTTTTAGGCAACCATAAAGCACCA
>JAJOZX010000777.1:767500-1017500 GCA_023014485.1 Bathynomus jamesi
TCCAATTGCCGGTTGGATGCGCTACCATTACACCACGGACCTCAATCATTCACAAATCGAAATTCTCCTACATAGGGCAGAAACCAATGCCCTGAGAGGGCACCCTCGCAAATCGTGAATATGTGCATTTAACTGCAATGACCACGCAGTATATAAATGAATAGAAACGACATTGGAAGGCCTTGGGTTCGATTCCCGGGCGGTTCGCCTCATTTTTCATTTATTCGTTATTTCTCTTCCGCGTGTGCAGAAACGTTCCTTAATATTATGTCGTTTCTATTCATTTATATACTGCGTGGTCATTGCAGTTAAATGCATATATATATATATATATATATATATATATAATATATATATATATCATAAAAGACTGCCTCGCTTAAAAGCCATTAATGGTATGAAGGGCCCTCTGGGGTTTAAATGGGATTAGCAGGGATAAACAATTTTGCTTCTCAGTGTGCCTGCCCTTTTTTTCCCTCAGAGTGCTAGTGCCTCCTCAGTGCCTGGTACTGACACTGGCGCCGCCTCGGCATGTTTACGCCCATACTACTAAGATACAGAAATGGTAGCAAGGTTTCAGCACAGCACCATGCAACAAACCTTATTCCAACATTACCTGGTAAACCATACAAAGACAGAGGCAGAAAGCTAAATTCGTATACGCTTGAAACACGGCGTTTGAGAGTCGAATTATTTCAGGTGTTTAAAATTTTAAAATGATTTGACAAAGTAAATTACGAACACTTTTTAATCTAGACGACAGAAACATTACAAGAAACAATGGTTTTAAAATAAGGGGCATAAGATTTGAGACAACACGTTGCGAGGGGCATTTTCACCGATAAAGTTGTCTACAGGTGGAATAGCCTTCCTGTCGGGGGGCGTGGCGAGCACTTCAATAAATATGTTTAAGAATAGGTTGGGGAGCTATTTCAGAAGTACAAATTTGCATTAAAGAGTGCGTAAATTGGGATATGTTTTTAGTACCGCAATTCGGGAGTCAAAACCTCCGAATTGCTAATTAAGGTTAAAGAATTACTACTCTCTTGGTAAATGGTGTCTATACATGCAGGTACTGTAGAAACAGTGATATCCCTTTGACTGTAAATGTAATAGGAGCTGCTGATCTAGTCCCGTGCTTCCTTATCTAAGTAATTCTAGCGCGAAAGATGGCAATATCATGATGAATTTTTAAAAGCATGTCTCTAAGCACGATGGCCTTGGCACTTATCGAAGGAAAGATGTAGCGATGAAATGACGACTACTTGTTTATCCGTGACCGGATGGAATCAAAGGCTTTTCGTCTCATCAGTTCCCCACCTCTTACTGACTGTCTTCAATATCTCTCTCTCTCTCTCTCTCTCTCTCTCTCTCTCTCTCTCTCTCTCTCTCTTCTCTCTTCTTCTCTCTCTTCTTCTTCTCTCTTCTTCTTCTTCTTCTCTCTCTTCTTCTTCTTCTTCTCTCTCTTCTTTTTCTTCTTCTCTCTTCTTCTTCTTCTTCTCTCTTCTTCTTCTCTCTTCTTCTCTTCTTCTCTCTTCTTCTCTTTCTTCTTCTCTCTCTTCTCTCTTCTTCTTCTTCTCTCTTCTTCTTCTTCTTCTTCTCCTCTTCTTCTCTCTTCTCTCTTCTTCTTCTCTTCTCTCTTCTTCTTCTCTCTTCTTCTTCTTCTACTCTCTTCTCTGAGGAATAGGCGGCAGAGGGTGATAATTAAAGGGGCTAGTTCGGGTTGGGCCTCGGTCACTAGTGGGGTTCCTCAGGGTTCCGTTTTGGGGCCATTGTTGTTTATCATTTACATAAATGATATCGACGGTGGCATCGTCAGTCGGATCGCCAAATTCGCTGATGACACCAAGCTTGGGGCCAATGTTGGGACGCCCGAAGCGATCGAGGAACTGCGTGCGGACCTAGGTAGGATAGGAGAGTGGTCCGAAAAATGGCAAATGCCGTTTAACTTGGGTAAATGCAAAGTGATGCACATTGGCTACGCCAATCCCAAGTCGGACTACTCGATGTTGGGTAGTAATATCGAGGTGACTGATTTAGAAAAGGACTTGGGTGTGCTAATTAGCAGCGACCTTAAGTTTACGAAACAGTGCGTAGAGGTGGAAAAGAAAGCCCAGAAACTATTGGGTTATATCAGGAGGCAATTTCAGTTTCGGAACAAGGAGATTGTGCTCTCACTGTACAATTCCCTTGTTCGGCCGCACCTGGAGTACGCTGTGCAGTTCTGGTCGCCCACCCTCAGGAAAGATATTGAGAGGCTGGAGCGAGTGCAGGCGAGGGCCACAAAGTTAATCCCTTCCGTTAGGCATATGGGCTACAATCGACGGTGACGCGCCCTGAACTTGTTTTCGCTTGAAACTCGAAGGCTGCGCGGTCAACTGATCGAGGTTTTCAAGCTCTTACGCGGGTTCAACGATGTCGATTTTAGAAGTATGTTTAGTTTAAATGATAACCCACCTCGCAACAATGGTTGGAAGTTGGATTTGAAAAATCTTTAGGACTAGTGTGTGTGGGAATTACTTTACGTATAAGATCTGTGACACATGGAACAGGTTACCTTCGGAAGTTGTGAACAGTTCCTCTGTGGATCAGTTCAAGAAAA
The DNA here is from genome assembly GCA_023014485.1 of Bathynomus jamesi. Lineage (NCBI taxonomy): Eukaryota > Metazoa > Arthropoda > Malacostraca > Isopoda > Cirolanidae > Bathynomus > Bathynomus jamesi. The sequence goes on from JAJOZX010000777.1 coordinate 770,103, forward strand.
GGTTAGACCAAATCTTGTACACTATTTGAGTGTGTACAAAATTTTCCCTGGCACCCGTTGCCATTGGTACCTCCTCGGTATGGGCCGCAAGGCCTTTTGAGGTACTTCTTTTCCTTGTAACTCCTTGTAACTCTCTCTTCGCCGCAATGTTGCTTCACTCTCTACTGTCGCTATTATAACGGACACTGCTCTTCTAAACCTTCTAACTTCATGTCTCCTCCTTTAAGGAGAGGACGCAATACCAGACTTTCGACACACTCTCATTCATTTTCTGTTTAACTCCTTAATGCAAGGGTTAATCAGTATTTTCAGTGTTTCATCTACTGAACTCTGGAGCAATCTTCCTCAATCCATCTTCCCCCTGTCTATGACCGCCAGTCTTTCAAACGCATAGTGTTCAAGCATTTGGAGAACCTTGGACCTTGATTTTGTCTCCCTTCTTCCTCTATGGGCATTGGACCTTGGCCCCTCCTTCCTGCACAAAAAACTAGATAAAAATTCTTAAAAATACAGAGTGTAGATTAAATTAAATAGTCTCGTGTTTAACACTATCCTTTATTGCCACTATCGTGTAATGTGTAATAGGGTACACGAAATAAGTGTACATATGGTGTGAATGAAATCTGAAGCTATTTTTTTCACAACAGTTTTCCTACTTTCCCATACATCATCTTTCACAGACGTTTTCTGTCATCAATGGCTAGAGGAGTGGGAAGAGCCTTGTCTATTCTATACCTTTTAGTACTGCTTACACATACATCTGTAAGTGTAAGCATTGTATGACTTTCCAGTATTCTTTATTTTCATTTGCTTTTTCCTTTCTCTCTATTTCTTTCTTGGGTTAGTCGAGTGTAGATCTTAGGGCCTTTGTTAGCCTGTAACTCTGTAGCTCTGTAACCTACATTTGATATGATATCAGCCAGATTTACAAGTAATTTGTTGGAGGGCCTATGCTCCAGTAACATCAAAATGCATATGATCACATAAAAGTTTACTTGCCCATTGCACATCTGACAAATGAAGTTTCTGACCAAAATATATCTTGTCTAACCTAACTTTCCGATTAAGCGTACCCTATCGAGTACGGTACACCTAAATAACCTAATTTAACTTAGGCTGTAACTAATCCAATATAAATGAACTTGCCTTAATCCAGTCCAAACCATATTCAAGTCTAATCGTAGGGGATTAGAAAAAAAAAATTCTATGAAGCTTAGGCCCTTCTTAACGCCAAAATAAAATCTTTTAGATCAAGAACATTACCATCTATCAATACTTCGATACATTGATACTTAATTGGCATTTAAGGTGAGTGTTAAAATCAGTGCTCATACATCTTGTTGTTTTAGAGGTTGGAAATTTGACAAAACGATAACGCCACGAGCCATTCGATTAATCAAGATGAATCAGGTTACATGTTTCTATGCTGTAGATTTTATTAGGATATACAATTTGGATGCAGTCTTTTATGAATGTAAACAAAGAACACTTTTGAGGCCTAGGTCGTAGCCTATACTACATATCTGTGCAATTAGCCCAGAAATGGAGAGGTATATGGGCCTATGTGTGCCTAAATAAATTAGATTAATACTTGTAGTACTTACAGGTAGCATTAATACAAAAGACTATACTGATGGATCAAGACACTTACAGAATAGTGTCGCTGGGAAGAACATTCATATATATATATATATATATATATATATATATATATATATATATATATATATATATATATATATATATATATTGAACCTTGAAGAATGAAGGCAGTGTTTTATCCGATGATCTAAAAAAGTATCTGAAATATTAAGAGCTGAGTATGAATTATCTTTCAGTATCCCCAAAACTGATTAACTGATATGCGACTAACGAAAATATCGAAATAACGAATAACGAAACGAATAACGAAACTAACGAAAATATCACGACTTAACCTAACCAATCATCAAGGGCGTACAGTTGACCTAACCGGGCATTCAGTTAACCTAACCGGGTATTCAGTTGACCTAACCGGCATTCAATTAACCTAACAAGGTGTGTGTGTGTGTGTATATATATATATGGATCACCTGAAGATTATCCCCCCAGCCCGATCCACCTTTATGTTTCTAATAAATTGTTTGTTTATCACAATAAAAAAATTTTGATCTTATTATTTTTATCTTTCTTTAATTTGGGGACCCTGATTTTTAGGTGGGTGGGAAAAAGTGGGGGTTTGATCTTCAGGTGGGAAAATTGGGGGCCCTGATCTTCAGGTGATCCATGGTTTCTAATTTCCAGGGCTCTAACGAATTTGATATAGGCCTATAGGTTTAGGGTCAAGTTCAGTAGGCTAATGAAAAGGATGAGAATACGTTTGCAATAGAACTTTGTACATAACAATTTTTAGTTTATAACCACATATATTAATGTTATATATGATACACAAATATTCATTTTCACTTCTCTGGTTCCTTCACTTTTTAAGGCTTCTGAGCAATGTTTGGGAAAATTCAAACCACCCTGGGCTATTGAACAAGAGTACTGTTATAAGTCTTCAGACCTTGGCGCACTTAATATAAAAAACAAGACTGTCATAGACAGATAGTAGAACATGAATCGATATGAATACAGTAAAGTCATTGTTTATTTCATGCTTGTTTTATACAAACTTTAAATACGAGCTTATATTATCTTATATTTTGGAAACAAGTATCAATTCGATTCTATGAATAGTAAAGCAAATCAAACATCGAATAATATGTTCACACAATATATCACACCATCGAATATTGTCATCTTAATCCCGACATTTTGTTTAAATTTATTTTAGAACATTCTTGACTCAAGTTGTTCAGTAACCTGAGATCAAGAAATTCTCTAGGTACAGAATATAGTAAGATCCAAGTACAGTATTTACGTAAATAAATTTCTATACATACACCCATACTCATATTTCCTTAAAATTTTATTGCCATACAATTACCTTAGAAATGTTTATATATACACACACACACATATATATATATATATATATATATATACACAGTAGCGCTCATAAGTATTCGTACAGAGAAATATTTCAGTTATATTCGTCCTTATCTTTTGTACCGTGCATAGGATAGTTATGAAAACTTTACAGTTTGTTTGAAAAAATTTAACAGATAAAAAAATTACTTTAACTCCACATATAACGTGAATTATCAAAGAATTTGGGAAAAAAACAAAATACAAATGCAAAAATTTCATACATTTATGTACAAATTTATTAAATACTTTTGTGGCAAATTTAGGCTTCAAGACTTTAAAATTTTTGTTAGTGGTTGGCTGTTTATTGATTAGAGACTGCTGGTAATTCTGAATTCTAGAATTTTCTCTGTGAATCTTCGTGGAAGACCACTAGTATCATAGAAGAGAGGTTGTAGACATCAATCCACCAGGGAGACACTCCGGGGGAGGACGTTAGACAGAAGATCGGGAGTGCTGGAACTCTCGTTTCTCCTGTCACTGTCCTCCTTAGCTGATCTATTTCAATGTCTCCTCTATCCTGTGAGCAGTCCAGCATGCTCTCAAACACGCACACACACTTCTCTCCCCATTCTTCACTATACATACATGCATCTTACACACTACATAATCTTTTCAAAATTAAAAAAAAATGTCACCAACTTCAGGAGGCTCGGAGTCCCCTGGAGAAGGGACCATAAATGTTCCCACTTCTGCCTCCCCGCTGCCATTACCAGAAAGCAGAACCAAGCAGCGAGGCTGGATCTATTATTGCCAATTCGAGATGTTTTGGGCCTCTGCCTGATCCACTTTTCATAAACTTCTGCAACATCGTGGCCTTTCCTCAAATTTTCAGTCTGTTGAATACCACCTCCTCCTCTAAACCTCACCTTCTCTTCCACACTGAAACTCAGGTGTCTGGGACGACTGACAGCAACCCCTTTTCTGTATCCTCCTGCTTTCTCAATACTCAATTTCATTCCAAAGGTGGATGTTGGGTATAAGTACGCAATGACCTAACTTGTTCTCGTATTCCCGAACTTGAATCCTCCGAATTCTATATCCTCTACCTACGGCTTACATGCCAATCTCAAACTAACTACATCTGTGGTGTCTATCGTTCTCCTAATTTTACTGACTATCCAAAATTCTTTGACTACCTTATTCTGAAGTGGAATACATTCTATTCCAATGTTGACCACCACCTTTGGCTTTCTTTCTATTTCACTAACATCCCCGGTGAACTAACTTACAACTTTTCTATCCTAAATGACCTAGAGCAGATTGTACAGCAACCTACTCATATCCCCGATCGCCTTGGAGGTAGGCCGAACATTCTGGATTCATTTCTTACCTCTCATCCTTCTTCTTATTCTGTCAAACTTTTTTCTTCGTTGGGCTCCTCCGCCCACAATCTTATATTTGTTTCCTGTCCTATCTCTCCAATTTCGCCTTTGGATCCTCCCAAGAGGAGACGCCTTTGGCACTTTAGCACTTTGGTGCCGCTGACTGGGAGACCGTTAAGAAGTACCGCTCTGATTTCCCATGGAATGATTAATGCTTCCGTGGCCGGAGCCCCTGCGAGTGTGCTGAGCGTATCACGGAGGTGATTTTTTCAGGTATACATTCCATATTTTATTTCTACTACTAATGCAAAAAACCTTGGTTTAACTTTACTTGTTCTAATTCTCTCCGCAACAGAGAGGAGGCTTTCAGAAGGTACCATCGCCATCCAACTCCTGCTCTCACTCAGCTTATATTTCAGACCGGAATCGTGCAAAAATTTGTTCTTTTGCAAAAAATTCCTTTCCCACTTCGGATGAAATTACAGAACAACTGGCAGTAGCCAAACCACTTCTCACCATCATTTGAATTAAGTTCATGAACAACTTGAACTCGGTAATCATGGAGTTTCAGCTTTCTCGTTGCTTTATTTGTGTACTTTCATATGACATATGAATTTGTCGTGGTAATTTTCTTAAAGAGTTATAAACATGGAGAATTCTGCAAACATTGCCTCACCTCATCTAACTTATTGTCTGTTAATACCTTAGGGACGACCGGAACGCTTCCTGTCACTGACATCGTCCCTCTCACGAAAATGTTTGATAAACTGATGTATAGTTGCTTTGTTTGGTGCAGTTACCTCCGGAAACGCTTGTTTAAATGCATTTAGATATTCAAGGTAAGATTTGGACATTAAATAATGTCCAACAATAAAACCACGTTGCTCCTGGGAAAAATTCATCTTTCCCCTTGCAAGGTTACCTTTCAATTAAAGTAAACCTACATCTCAATAAATTATTGAAATAAGCTAAGTTTAAACTAGCCTCCTATCAATTAAGCTAAGCTAAACTTAGTCCAGCCGACCATTTAATCAAATCTTGATGCGGATTGCACGACTTTTCGATCACCTGTTTTATATATATATATTATTTAATGTTACGACTTAATATTTTCTTTGGTGTGTGTCGGAACAAGTTTACAATGTGACAGGACTGGTAAAATTATCTCGCAAACAAAAACAAATTTTACTTTCACAGTATTAATTGAAATGCACTTAATCTCAGCACACATATACGCATGGCAACTGAGCATAAGTGCGGTCGAGTGTGTGATAATTCACCGATGAAGTGGGGTAACATTTTTGTGCCGTAACACTTTTGGTATCTCGAAAAACTAAAAATTTATATAAAAATCTTTAAAAAGTTTGGGTTAAAAATGTTGGGTTATGGTGGAGTGGTTAGTTAAGGTTTGGTTACGTTATCTTAGGTTAGGCCAGATTAGCGTATCTCACTTTTTAATGACATAGCAGAAACCGCCCTTCAAACCCTCCGTGAGTCCAAAACACTTATCACACCCTTTTCTGTTCGATGACACTAAGAGTAGGTTAGGTTAAATTACGTTTCGTTAATTAATTTTCTAGATATATGGTTTTAAAAAAGTTGGTACCTGGCTTATGCGAAGGTGTGTGTGTGTGTGTGTGTGTGTGTGTGTGTGTGTGTAAATTCATTTATTTTATATCTAGTGTATATATATATATACAGGGTGCGAGAAAATTCTTTAAGGGTTTTATACATACAACTAGTTAGTTAACAACATTATACAGATAAGTGTTTACATTATGAAACAAATCAAACAAACGGTCTATAAGAATTTTATTCATACAAATATTTTGTTAAATTGTAATTTAATCTTCAAAGAGTGAGTTCTCTATCCGCTATGATACATTTGTGGATTCTCTCTGTGAAACTCTTCATTGTTCTTCTGAACATATAGAGTAGGATCGTTTTCAGTTGTTCATCTATTCTGCGGCCAAGGGCATTCACATTTGGAAGATGAAGCCAGGAGTGTAGAGTTTGTCACGCAAATAAGCCCAAAGCCAGAAATCACATGGGGTTAAATCAGGTGATCTCACTGGTCACTCGATTGGACCTCGCCGCCCAAGCCAACTTCCTTCAAAGTTCGTATCCAGAATCTCACCGGCAGCTGCAGAGTAATGTGGCGGTGCTCCATTATGTTGATAAAGTCAATTCCTGCCAATGCCATTAGTAAACTGTTGCAAAACTTTGTCTCTCAATATCTGGCAATAACGTTTTCCATCCATCGTGTCTCTTGATATGTCAAAGGAAACGAGTCCTGAATAACCAATGCACTCCCAAATTGTTAGTGTAGGCGTTTCAATGGATTTACCTAATCGTATTTTGGGATTTTATTTTTCACCCAGTAGTGAACATTACTGTTTCCTTTACTCGTTGAACCGAAGACACATTCATCTGAAAACTTGATCTTTTAAACGAATTCTGGATCACTGTTGAACTTTTGTCTCATTGTTTCAGCAAACTGCAGCCGTCTGTTAGAATCATCGTCGTATGTGAACTGAGAGTAAATAGGTTTGTAATCGTGGTAGCCCTGTGATTTCAATATTTTTGCTACTGAAAATACTCAATTCCTCTGCGAATTTTCTCGTTAAAGTTATTGGATTGACTTAAAGACTGCCAAAGACATTTTCTTTGTTGATGTCTCCTGTGGCCGTTACTGGCCTTCTGCTTCTTGAACGATCTTTCACCAGGCTCCCTGTTTCCAAAGGTTCGAGTTTCCAGTATGGAAGAGTGGTTGCATTTGGTGTTAGTTTATTATATTTTTCTTGAAATAAACAAACTTTCTTCACAATTATTATAAGAAATAGCCCACGATAAAAGATACACTTTTTCTTCATTGCTGTATTCCATCGTTACTGACATGGCGCTAACTGGGGCTAGAGCTAGACCTTGGGTCATTTCTGGCCTTGTATAATGCTTTGAAAAGAATCGCATACACTGCGGTGATATCACTGGAATTTATTTATCATTAACAAATTGTTTTATGTATAAAATCCTTAAAGACTTAAAATCCTTAAAGACCCTGTATATCCTTCATAAATATAATGAGAAACTTAAAAGTTCTAGTATTTGTCTATAATAATCTTTTGTGCTAATCTCACTTCTGAGAATATATTAGTCTTCTTCAGAATGATGGAGATTAGTCAGTTAAACTCTTTGAGTCATCTTTTCTTGGTCCTCCGTAAATTCCCCTCTCTGTTGCATCACATGGTAAACAAGTAAAGGACGAAATACACAAAATATCTCCCTATAATATGTTTGCTGAACATACTGAAAGCGTTGTTACACTAATCGCTGAAACAAGAATATAGCACCCGCATCTTGTTATTTTCATTTGAAAGAAAAGTTTACTAATTTTAACTAATACACAAGTTGGGTTTATAAGATGGACATACAACGGAAGAGGGTATAAACATGATATTACAAATTGTCTATCACAGCCTAAACAACAAAAAACACCTTCATCGACTTGTCGAAAGCATTTGATGTACTTTCGCATGAAATTTCATTAAATAAACTCTAACATATACGGAATAAGAGGAAATATCATCGATTGATTCAAATCGTATCTGACAAATCGTTATCAGTACGTCAAATTAAAAGATAATTTATCCCACAAGACGATGCTAAATAGTGGGGTCCCATAAGGATCTATTCTTGGACCGTTATTATTTCTAATTCACAATTTTCATCTTTCAAACACATTACGTACAATATACAGATAATACCACATTTACTTCTCCCCATCACAATTTAGACCTTCTAATAAATGAAACGAGCAGGAAATTAGCGTATGTGCACAAATGGATGTGTTGATCAACTTTTACTGACAAAGTCATCTGATATGACTAACATATAAATACAAACTAGCGAATAAAAATTGGGAATACTACACTTGCAAGGGTGAATAAAGTTGAAGTGCTTGGCATTAATTTAGACGAAAGAGTAAGTTTCAAAGGTAATGTACAACATATTAAATCCAAAATACAGAGATTTCTATTTATATTATTTAAATAAAAAAAAAGACTTCCTTCCTTCATCCACCCACATTTATTATATTGTATACGCAAAATAAACTATACAATAGAAACTGCAGGAAATGCACTTTCTTTCAAAGGAGCGGATGTATGGAATGCAATTCTTATAAATATCAGACAGGTTTCATCACTAAATGTATTTCGCAAATCAATGAAAAGTATTTCACTAGCTCCTGGTGATGTGTAAGTTCACTACTGCAATTATTGCCATAATAATTAAGTTCCTATTTTATAACTAACTATGAAAAATATGCTAATTCCATTAAATATTTAATTCCATAATTTACAAAAAAAAATTATGAAGCATCATTTATTTTGATAAATATACAATTGCTCATTTTTTTAAAATTTTGTATAATAATCAAACACTAATTTTAGAAATTTTTCCCTTTCGTTTATTATTATTATTATTATTATTATTATTATTATTATTACTTGCGAATTTCACTACTCTAATGCAAGGGCGTCGCTAGCTACCAAAACGATTCGGAGCCCGGGAACACTCGGCATATCCACCCCCACCCTGTCCGTCACTAAAGCCTCTTATTACAATAGCGCCTGTAGAAAAATAAGCTAATAGTTGTATCTCTTACATTAGACGAAGAATGTTGTAAATGTCAAAAAGTTAGAGTATTTTGTGATTTCAAGATGTGTTTCAACATTAAAAAGCACAAATTTACATTTTATACCAAAGTACCATTAAACATTTCAAACATATTGCACACAGTATCACATCAGTTACTGCTTAATTAATTCGCTTTACCTACCGTTTTAGAAAAAAATAAATCTGGAATGGTCGGATGGTCCACCTTCAATCGTTTTTGGAAAGTCAGTGTGTACCGCCTGCTGTGCTTTTTTGCAAATCTATCAATTATGTCATCCTCCGACACAGATTCCAGTGCACTTTTTTCGATTGATATCATTGCAAGGTGTTGTAGTCTATTTTGTCCCATTGTGCTTCTCAGCCAAGTGTGTAGACGGCAGTGCAGCAGAGGTGTAGTAGAGGTGCAGTGCAGCAGCAGTAGAGGTGTCACCACTAAGCATGCACTTCTGAATAAAACTGCAGAACTCTACTGACCAGCCACAGGGCAGTATACGAGCCAGTAGCCACGCCCACGTTTCTCACATATGTTTAAAGGCCTATGCCGGCATACCTCCCCACGACTCCCCCACCCACCCACGGTCCCACCCTCACACACCCATCCATAGTGCAGCATTCGAGCCACGCGGTACATACCCCCCACCACAACCCACCCCCATGTTCCCCACAACCCATTTCCACAATATTTATTGGCATTAATTATGATTTATGTATGCCACTGTATTTAATATGCTGGTGAATAATAAAGTGTATTTTGTCCCATAACTTTTCCTGCTTTCATGGCCCAGCAGTTACAAGTAATGTCAACTGAACTGGCGCCACATGTCTCACTTCATGATCTTGATTCAGTTCGGGGCACAGCAGAAAACATTCGGGGCACGTGGCCCACTTGCCAATACCTAACAACGCCCCTGCTCTAATGTAATAAATAAAGTGACTCTCAATAATTTTGCTTAAAAGTGTCCATGATTCCAATGATATATATTGAAATTAGGATACTGTAAATATACTAATTCCATATCAGATACCAAAATTGCACAGAAAAATATTTGAAAATATTGTAAAACTTTATGTAAGTTATATTCATTTTTTATTTGTTTAAAATTCTTTCTATCTATATATTATATATATATATACACACACACACACAGTATAATATATATATATATATATATATATATATATATATATCTGTCGTATATCTATTGTCAACCGCATGGAATATGTTAGCTCACCTGGAAATGACAACAACAGACATCATCAACAGACATCACATTCAATACCAATTATATTATAGAAACATCGACTATTTGTGGAAATGATGTCTCCATTATATAATGATAAAATTCGACGAAATCATCTGAATTGTATTCCGATGATTAAGTAACATAGATGCAAAACTATACAAAAAAATATAGATGAGTGAGACGTTACGTCACAGGGCTTTTTAGGCTACGACCCAAATTCTGGTCGCAGGGCTAGCTCAGCGACCCATGCCTAGGGAAAGGTTAGGTTAGACTAAGGGGAGACCTCACGAACGTTTATGAGGTATATTTAAGAGTGACGTAGGCCCTGAAGATGTAGCCAGAAGGAGGGCCAAAGCGCCGAAGCTGCGATGCAGGAACAGCTTGCATACCCACGCCGCGCACGACACGCCTGCACGCCCAAATTGCACCGCAGTACCGTTTACTACTTTTGCAAAACCTCAACAATAATAATAATAATAAACGTGCCTTTCTCTCTCTCTCTCTCTCTCTCTATCTCTCTCTCTCTCTCTCTCTCTCTCCAGTAAAAGCAAAAGAAGAGAATGCTTTCTCTCTACCTATCTATCTCTATACCTACTTATCTATTCATTGTTTTATATAAATATAATTAAAAATTAATATATACCAGTATATATATATATATATATATATATATATATATATATATATATATATATATATATATATTACAGGGTGGTGCAAAAGTCTGGACCCATAGGCAATTTACTATATAAAAATATCTTTCGATTTTTATAATCAGTGGTTTACGTTAACAAACCAAGAACAATACATGCGCTAAAGGATAACATCACAACAGAAATTGAAGCCATAAGAACGAATATTACTATGCTTACAAATGTGCAAAGGTTTTGTGTCAACCTAGTAGAAAAGTGTTTGGAAGAAGATGGACATCAATTTGAACCCTTATTGTAAATTCTGAACTAGAACGTTAAATTTAACATAATTTAGTCACTGGTGTATGGTTAATTAAATTTCATTTCATAATAAACTTCTTGCAGGCCACACTTTTTTTCCATATAAACCGCCTATGGGTCCAGACTTTTGCACCACCCTGTATATATATATATTATATATATATATATATATATATATATATATATATATATATACAGGGTGTCCCGTAAGTCTGGACCCATAGGGAAAAATAATAAAATTACAAAATAGTCCAAAAATTTATTACATAATCTGTTCAAAGTGTCCGCTGTTGTGTCGCACACATAGTTGAAGACGCAATCTCCACTGCGACAGCACTTTCTGAATCACAGTCGCAGAAATTTCTTGACACGCCTCACAATGCGTGCTTTAAGGTGGAAAATGTTCTGAAGTTTGACCTCGTACACTTTGGCTTTCAAGTGGCCCCACAATAAAACTCCAGCGGAGTAAGATCATAATAAAAAATAATAAAATAATAATAAAATAATAAAAAAATATATTATAAATAAATTTTGGACTATTTTGTAATTTTATTATTTTTCCCTATGGGTCCAGACTTACGGGACACCCTGTATATAGTTTCCTCTTTCAGCAATTTTAACGAGGCAACGGATCGAAGAATTATAACTATTTATATACGATATTTATTAATTCAACCAGCCATCAAACTTTAATCATACACGGAACAACTTTCTCATACATCGTTTTCTCCTGATTATATGCAGTAATACATATGAAGCCATTAGAATAGCACAGGCGTGTCCCCCGGTTTCCCTATATCCCGTTTTCGCGCAGTAACCAATCAGCACGCTGTATTCCGTGGGTGTGACGCGCCCCCACACGCACGGGCTTAAGACCAAAACCATTAAACTCGGTTCAGTCGTTAACGAGTAATAACGTTCGCTAACTTTAATAAATGTGTTTATCTCAAAACTTGATTTTCGGGCGTACGCCCTTTCTATTCTATACGCTTCATATAATCAGAACGATGGGTGATATGACCAAAACATAAGACATGCGAAAAAAGAAAAATGGTAGAAGAGGTCAGATTCCCGAGATTGCACAGGCGCTTACCATTGCGTAACCGCCCAATTTCTGGCTGTAGTTTGGGGGATTGGAATCTTTGAGGCCTATGAACCCCACAACAAATCAAACAGACCCCATAAAAAAGTGACAACAGGTGCCGACAATAATGACAATTTTCTCAAAAAGCTCTACACACCCTACGAGGCCACGATGTATTTATTATATCCTATAGTAAGAAGTTAACATTAAAATCACAAATATATTTTTACATAATAATGTTAAGGGATAATATTTTCTTAAAACAAGCAGTTGACATAATTGCTAGTGTCATATTGAGTAAGAAAAACTTATAACAAAACAATAAATCCTAAGTTTCTATGGGATAATTAAAACAAACACGTACAGTACCATTTTTGTGGTGTACGTATAATGATCTGAAATAAAACTTACTTTAAAAATTTACAACTAACTTCAGACTTATTCATTTAATTTTATATTTCAATATGTAATTTTTTTATTTATAAACTTAAGAAAAATGTCCTAAAGTACCGGTATATTTCAATAAGCCTTTTACACGGGGCCAAGGGTGAATGCCCACAAAAGCGCCTCCCCTCCATAGAAGAAGAAGAGAGCCAAAATCAAGGTACAGAGTTTTTGAGATGCCTGGACACTCTGCGTTTGAGAGATTGGAGGTCATAGACAGGGAGAAAGATGGATTGAGGAAGATTGTTCCAGAGTTCACCGGTTGAGTAGATGAAAGATTGAAAATACCGATTAACCTTTGCTTCAGAGAGTTGGACAGAAAGGATTGAGAAAGTGTAGAAAGTCTGGTATTGCGTGCTCTCCTTAAAGGAGGAATCATGCAGTTAGAGAGTTCAGAAGATCAATGTCCGTTATAATAACGATAGTGAAGAGAGAGTGAGGCAACATTGCGGCGAAGAGAGAGAGATTAAAGACAGTGAGTAAGAGGCGAGGAATTGACGTGACAAAAAGCCTTTGATCCACCCGCTCAAGTACGGCTGTGTGGGTTGAGGCACCCCAGAAACATACTTCATACAGGGGCGGACAAGACTCCTGTTCAGAGAGAGAAAGTGAGTGGGGGTGAAGAAACTGCAGAGCCGGTACAACATACCTAACCTCTTAGAAGCTGTTTTGGAAAGAGAATATATGTGATCTTTCCAGGAAAGATCACGAGAAAAGGAAATACCAAGAATGTTAAGAGAAGAGGAAGGATTGAGTTGTACATTGTTGAAGGTACGGAGATAGTCGTGTGGAAGATTGTGACGAGTAGACAGATGAAGGAACTGTTTTTTTGAGGCAGTGAAACCACAAGTTTTTCTCTTCCCCAATAAGAGATAGTAGAAAGATCAGAAGTGAGGTGCTTCTTAGCCGTCCCACGCGAAGCATAGGGTGACTGTTGAGAGGGACACTTTGGGAAGCTGGTGGAGTAGTGAAGATTTGAATCATCGACAGAGGAGTGGATAGGACAGGAAGTGCGACTTAATAGATCATTGATAAATAAAAAGAAAATAGTGGGTGAAAGGGCAGAGCCAGGAACGGAGCAAGAGTGTCACAGGCCCCGGGGCAAAACTTATTTACGGGCCCCCTAACAAAATTTTTATTATACATTTATGCTTTTCTTTGCATTATTTATTTAGCATATATTTAAGAATTATGATACTACTTGTACGCATGGAGGCATAGAAGGCAAAACATTATGCAAAATATTGAGCTTTAAAAAGGATACCGTGAAATAAAAGTTTATTTACGACAACATCAGAACTTGACTTTTCGTGCCTTTCTTTCAGCAAATTCATTAATTAAATCCTCCAAGTTAATATTTCTAGCTTTCTTGTTTTCAATTGATATAATTGAGAGTCCACTTAATCTTTTTTCATTCATAGAATTTTGAAGATAGTTCTTTATTAGTTTGTTTTGAAAACGATCTCTCCGCGCTTGAAACTTTCACAGGAATTGTGAGGAACAATGTTATGGCAGTCACAATTTCGGGAAAACTTGAGCACAAAGTACTGTTGTCTTTAATTAAAAATGAATATAGCTCATGGATTGTCGTAATTTTTTCAATGTCTGTTTTTTAAGCACATTCGAAAAGAGAGTAATTGACTTGGAAATCCAGATGAAATATCATTTTTATATTTATTTACTAGCTTTGTTGCTCTCTCAAATAACTTCTCATCACTTGTTGAAACGACCCGGGCCCCCCAAAAGGCCCGGGCCCCGGGGTACTGCCCCGCCTGCCCCTAGTTAGCTCCGACCCTGGGCAGAGCCCTGAGGAACACCACTATTTATAGCTTTTGGAGAAAAACAGTTGCCATCCACAACCGCGGCTATAGATCGGACAGAAAGGAAATCAGAGAAGAAATTACAAAATTGTTTTTTGCGTTCATTATGTCTAATGTTCAATTGAATTTTACTGCCTTTAAAGTGAACTGCGTCATACTTTTTATTTAGGTTTATATTATTATTATTATTATTATTATTATTATTATAATTAACTTCAATAAACTACAAATTTTGGGCCATGCGTTTATAGTAAGATAAGATTACGCTCGTTAGATTAACATATAATTTGTTGCTTAAAGCCTCTGTATACTGTAGATTTATTCAATTACACTCGTACTTTAGAAAGACATTTTTCCTAAGTTTAAAAATTAAATTGCATATTAAAATATGAAATTAAATTAATTGATTTAAGTCACTTGTAAATTTTTAAAGAAAGTTTTACTTCAGATCATTATACAGCAGGGGTTCTTAACCTTTTTATGTACTGTACGTGGACCCCTGAGGGACACCTGCTGTGTCTGTGGACCATCTTCAGCGTTTCTAAGGGGTATTATATAATATTATGTATTTTATATTATATATATATATATATATATATATATATATATTATATATATATATATATATATATATATATATATGAGAATTATTTCACGAAAGTAACATGTGAAAAATATTTATGATGAATAAAACCACGAAGGAAAGGAAACAGAATGGTGCTCAAGCGCTTTCGTCTAATGACATCCTCAGGAACACTGTATGAGTGTTCCTGAGGATGTCATTAGACGAAAGCGCTTGAGCACCATTCTGTGTTTCCTTTCCTTCGTGGTTTTATTCATCATATATATATATATAGATATATTATATATATATATATATATATATATTAGGGTGAAGTGAAAAAAAATTCAAAAATTGTTTTGGCGATATGTGGAAAAGTTGCCTATTATACCCAACATTTATCCAGCAAAATATTTTTTATACTGAAACTCATCTTCATGCCCCGCAGGCTGTTTGTTTTTATATGATTGACACCAACCTGTTTTTTATATTAAGCATGTTGTGTTTATTCTTGTGTGATTTAGTATAATCTGTTTAAACATTGTACGTCTGGCACATCATGGATTTCCTGGAGCAAAATAATGTCGACAGCAAAACTCTTATTATTGTTGGTTGTGATGGAACCGTTGTTATTTGTTAACACTGGTGAATCTGGCGGAGTAATCCGAATAATTGAAGAGACTTCTTCAAAGAGCTGTGGGCTTATTGCATACAAATGAACTACCCTTAATTAAGATATTTGATGCACCATCTAGATGGTGACACACGTGGCCTTTCATGTTTCAACGAGAAAATTGGCAAGTAGCTTGCGAGTTGTGAAACACTGCCTCCTGTTCAATTTATTCCGGTTAATGTCAACTTTCAACAGGAATTGAACAATGTTGAGCTTAGTAGAGATCAGAAGTACTGAAGAGATACAGTAGCTGCAAAACTATAATTGGGATAAGTGTTAACTGGAAAAGTCTGAGATAATTTTGGTCTGCACCCCCCCCCCCCCCCCCCAACATAGCGTTGGTTATTCTATTGAGGAAAATGACAATTTTTGTATGATTCAAAGGGTTAAACTTAAACCCCCCTGTACATTCCCCCTGAAAATTGGCGTCTATGAGCGTTTTTGGGGCATTTTCGGTATATTTGAGTTTTTCATGTACTTGAATATATGTTTATTTAACTTTAAAACAAGTCCTAGTCCTATGAATGTGCATGAAATTAATTGTCAAATTCATATTTATCTCGTGTATTGTACATAAAATATATTATACTTGAAAAATACTATGAACTCATGAGGCAATTGGAGCCCAGATATAGGCCTATTACAATAAAGAACCACTAATGTTCCTCGGAGACTGGGTTTTTTGTTCGAGATGGTTACGTTTTATGCTATACAGATATACCATTTTTCTCTTTAGTATGTAAAGAAGGATTAGAATTAGGAAATATCTGACAGTGTAATAATGCAATAAGTAGAGATTCAGATAGATTTATGTCATAGAAATTGATAGTTGATGTCTTATTAGCTTTGTCATTACGACATTAGTATTATTCTTATTTATATAATAGACTGTTTCTTCTTAGCACATTACTACAGCACATAAAACTTTGGTGGTGGTAAATCCTCTTTTCTGTTTCAGGTAATTAAATATTCATGAACATGGCTCAAGCACTGGACAGACCACAGTTTGTGACACGGTCCAGAAGCAGAAAGATACTGGGAACCACTGACTATGTTGAGGAGGAAGAGTTTCCACATGGCAGACTCCTAACCCAGAAAGATATTATTCAAAATATGGTCTACTTCCTCAGGTCAAAACGAGTAGGCCAGGCTCAGCGTTCTAAGGATGATGCAGCTCTACTTCTAGCTGAGGTTCTACAATAGGGTGGAGCGAAATACACTTTTTTCCAAAATCGAACTTGGGTAGTCGGGAAAAGGTGCCATTTGATGTAAAAATAATCACTGTAAAACATCATTGCAATCGGAGTTCATTTTGAGGTGCTCCCGAGACGGTAACGTATGCTAAAATATGTCATTTATTATATATATTCAAGAATTTGTACAAGTCACTATATTTCAGTAGTTACTTAGTGGTAGTGATGTGAGGCGAGAATATTCTCGTTCTCCGAGAATATTCTGAGAATATTCTTCAAAATATTATTTGCTGAGAATATTCGAGAATTTTCTTTTCTCTTAGTTTTAAAACATTTTTAGATTGTTTTGCAGCTTTTTAGAGAATTCTAGAATATTTCAGAACCTTATGGAACTTTCTAGAATGTGTGAGAATATTCTAGACGACTCCAGAACATTCTAGAATACTCCGGAATTGGGAGAAAATAGTATATAAAGGATAGCAAACCGTATAGCAAACCGTATGCAATTAAATCAGCCCAAACAGTAGATGCACTGACATGGTAGAAGGGTATCTGCTACGGATCGAAGCTAGGCAAAGTAGCTATCAACATCTTAAGTATGCCACCAACCACTGCCACAACTAAAAGAAGTTTCAGTACTTAGAGTACTGTTCACTCGGCAAAAAGGAACAAATTAACCATAGAAAGAGCGGACAAGTTAACCTACATTTCTCACAATCTAAAACTTTTAACACATGGGGATAGCCCGGAAAAGTCTCATGTTCCAGAGAAGTATACGGAAGAATGCAAAGATCAAGAAAAAGAAGAACAGCAGAAGAAGGAGGAAGAGGAGGAGAAGGAGGAGGAAGAAGAAATAGACAAAGAAGCCGATGATGACGATGAGGCAATGATTGATGAGTCCGAATCAGAAATAATTTTGTCAGAATCAGTGTAAATACCAGGGTAACCAATAATTAATTTCTATATAGTTTTAAAAAAATCAAATAAATAAAAAAATACATGATTTTTTTTTCATAAAAAAGCTATTACCCTGAAAAACTGAAATTGAACACTTAATTACAAGGGATATTTTTTATTTGTTTCTAAACTGTTCCGTCTGATATATTTTATTAATTTCTATATAATTTTGAAAAAATGAAAAAAACTAAAAAACTAAAAAAATCATGATTTTTTTCATAAAAAAATAAATTGATTTAATCAGGTGATTAAATCATTTTGATTTAATCACTGTCATCCCTGGTAAATACTCTACTTTGAACTGAAATACAGTCTTTATGTACAGGGTGTACATAAAGTCAGGATCTATTTTTGTGAAATAATTATTTTTTTCTATTTTTCTTTTCAGAAGCCCTTAGAATGAATACAGAAGAGCGTGTGGCAATAGTAATTTGGCGAATCGAGGGAAAGAAATACAATGACATCAGAGAGAAGTTTAGAAGGAGATTTCATAAACCGGGGCCAATAGACAAGACAATACGAAAATTGGTGAACAAATTTAAACGAACGGGATCTGTAAATGATGAAGCAAGATCAGGACGACCGTGTATGTCAGATCTTACCGTGAATGCAGTACGCGGAATTATCACTGAGGAGCCACGTACGTCCGTTCGTGCTGCATCACACAGACTCGGCCTCCCGACGTCATCTGTGCACAAAATTCTGAAAGTTAATTTGCAGAAGAAAAGCTATCATTTGCAGGTTTTACATGATTTACATGAGAAAGATTTCCCTCGACGAAGTGCTGTGTGTGCTGATCTCATAGAACAAATCTGGAGTGATAATTTAATGGACAACATTCTCTTTAGTGATGAAGCCACTTTCCATACGTGTGGAAAAGTAAATCGCCATAACTGTCGAATTTGGGCAGATGAAAGACCGAATGATTTCGTCCAAAATTGGGAAAGAGACTCACCTAAAGTTAATGTCTGGATGGGTTTAACAAAATCTAAGGTTTATGGTCCTTTTTTCTTTGCTGAAGCTACAGTTACGGGGCTTATTTATCTGGACATGTTGCAGCAATTCCTTGAACCTCAGCTGATTGGGGATAGGATTGTTAGTACCGTCGTCTATCAACATGATGGTGCTCCTTGTCACTATGCCAAAATTGTTCAGGATTATCTAAATGGACGTTTCCCAAATCGCTGGATCGGACGCGGAAGCAACAGACCTTGGCCAGCGAGATTACCAGATTTAACCCCTTTAGATTTCTTTGCATGGGGCTTTATCAAATCGCACGTCTATCAGACGAAGATTACGAGTCTTGAAAACTTACGTACATGTATACGAACTGCTGCAGATAACATAACCCCGCAAATGCTCCAGAATGTGTTTAGAAATGCTGCGGAACGATTTGAGCTGTGCAGGGATACTGATGGGCGTCACGTCGAATCCTACTCTTAATTATTTAATAAATGTTACCACTTTATCATTTTATGATTGAATTCCATATAATTTCCAAGTGCTTCACAAAAATAGATCCTGACTTTATGTACACCCTGTATACAATGATTCAATAAATTTTTTGCATTAGTTAATTTATTTCTTCACTCATCCTATCATTCACTTCTGATTTAGAATTTCTCCATTTTGACAGGAACTGAAGTTAAGTTGTATTGGAATAGTTGAAAAAACCCTCAGATGTTCTAAAAAAGAAAATTCTCGAAAATTCTCGGTTCGGAGAATATTCTCAAGAAAATTTTCGAGAATATTCTCCAAAAGATTATTCCCGAGAATTTTACAACATTACTTAGCGGTATTGATAGATACATCAGATAGAGATAGATACATCAACATCACCATTCTCTCTCTCACGGACTCAGCCTGACAGGCCAGTGTTAGCCTGGCAGTGACAGAAGACGGTGCTATTCGTTGTTCTTTCAAGATGCAGGACTCAAGTAGACCATCTACCTCGCGTATGAGGCAAGCAAACTTGTGCTCCATTTTCGGGAGTGGTAACGACTTAAATGAGCGTCAACTTCCAACTTATAAAGACGTGATGAAGTGTTTCCTCTGGGAAAGGTATCGACTAAAGCAAACGTCAAATAAAGATCCTTCTGTAGACGTCATTGCGAAGAATCTTACAAAGAAAATAATCGATATTTACTCCAAAGCATCTATCCCAGTGCTATCAGAGAAACATATTTTGGATATGTTAAAAGTACACCACAAGAAGTATCGAACGATATTAAAAGGATTGAAGGGGCGGCGGGAAAATGAAAGTTATAAAGAGAAAATAAATAAATTAATAAATGAAGCTAAGAAATTATTTGACATTGCTGCATGCAAGTGCAAGTGTTTTGAAAGATGCTCTTGTACGAAGGTTTCCAAAGTCCCTGTTTTAGAAAGGGATTTCTTGATGGATCAACGAACAGAGCGAAAAATGTTCATCGAAGTAGCAGATATTGAAACAACACGAAGGCTACAAAAAACGGCAATTAGAAAATCCCGCAGCCTGAGAAGCCTAGCAGAAGGTACTTCAGAGGCAGTTGATTTATCAGAAGAAACGTCGTTCTCAAGTACTGAGACGTCCTCTAATGAATGTGATGATAATTATATTCCTCCCCAAAAAAGGCAGAAAAAGGAGCAGAAACTTACGGAACAGAAATCGGTTTTACCTGCCTTATCTCTGGCGTGCGATAGAACAGGAGTGTCTGACCGCGCAGCTGCCTTGATATCAACCTCCGTCTTGCAAGATATTGGCATCATTTCTGAAGAAAATTCATCCAAAGTCATAGATCGCAGCAAAATACGACAGGAGAGGAAACGCAAAAGAGAAATAGTACAAAAAGAGGCAGCAACAGAAAGTGAAACCGTCATCGAAAGTATCTATTTCGATCGTCGCAAAGATACAACAATTATATCGGAAAAGAAAGGTTGCAAATTCTACCGCAAAAATTTTCTTGAAGAACATATTGCTGTTATTGCCGAACCTGAATCAAAATTTCTTGGCCATTTCTCACCAACAACAGGCTCAGCACAAAACATAGCTACAGGTATTTTGATGTTCCTTGACGAGAAAAAAATATCGACTGAAAATATTACCGTAGTTGGATGCGATGGAAAAGCCGTCAACACAGGCACCAAGGGCGGTGTTTGCACATTACTTGAAGGAAAACTTGGAAAACCTTTACAATGGTTTGTTTGCCAACTACATGCAAATGAGCTCCCATTGCGTCATTTAATTCAACAACTGGATGGAAAAACAATGAGTCCGAGCGGCTTTACAGGTGTAATTGGCAAACAACTTCAAGACTGTCACAAGCTCCCTTTGAAAGAATTCTTACCAATTGATTCAGAGATACAGTCAGTCGATTCAGAGGTATTAAGTTCTGACCAAAAATATCTATGATATTCATAAAGCTGTTTCGACAGGAAATGTTCCTGAAGATTTGCCTCCATGTAATCCAGGAAAGATGTCCCACTCTCGATGGTTAACAACAGCAAATCGAATACTCCGTTTATATATATCAGCAGAAGAGCCAACAGAGAATCTAATTGCCATTGTTGAATTCATAATGAAAGTGTACGCACCGATGTGGTTTCAGATAAAATCAAATTCATATGTCGTCTATGACGCTAGGAATGTTTGCAAAACCATACAACTATCAAAAACTCTGAAAAAAGAAACTGTGAATATAATTCGTCCAGTTATTCAAAGAAACGCATATTTCGCTCATCCTGAAAACATCCTTCTATCAATGCTGCAAGATGAACGGGAATATGTACGAGAGCTTGGATGGCGGAGAATCAAGAAAGCCAGGGAGGAAAAGAAAAGTGAAATTTGTCACTTTAAAATTCCCAAACTGAATTTTGACTGCAATGATTACACCGAGATGATCAATTGGCAAAGAACTGAAGTAACTGAACCTCCTTTCACAATGAGCCTAACAGACAGTGAAATAGAAAAACAATTAACTGAACGAGGCAAGCTTGAAATCAAGAAGTATCCCTACCACATTCAAGCAGTGGAAAGAGTAATTAAACTGGTAAATGAGGCATCATTTTCTGTTTGTGGAGTGAAATCTAGAGATGGATTCATAGGGGCCAGACTTGCCTCAAGGAAACTACTGTAATACCTAAATTTGACAGCAAGTCTCAGTACTGATTATAAGATATAATACCAGAACTCGTTGACATCTTATTAGCAATGTTGATGGCTGATTAGAAGTGCCTTGCTAGGTTGGGTGGTTGGACTGGGCACGGGTGGAACTCGATATATAGCCACCTCCTCGTGGTGAGTTCTGGGTTATTCTGACCTTATATACTACATATATAAGTCAGAATAAGCAAAGAGCTGTATGGAAAATAATGGTTCTTTGAGCGCCTTGGGGGCACCTCAAGATAATTAAAATTGTTCATTCTGTAAACTTTATTTGATGATTGGACTTATAATGAACCTAATACAAGCTACCGCAAAGAAGGGATGGGTTTCTTAAAAAATGAAAAAATATTGAAATCACCTAATTTTTTTCCAAAAAACCATAAATTCTATGCCCTGGGGGCACCTAAAAGACTTGTCCAAATGGTTTCAAACTTTGCATGCCTTCATTTAAGACCATTTGGCACATTTTCAACACTACCCATTTGGTTTTTAATTAAGAAAAGGTTGAAAAAAACGGCCATTTTCTCTCCACCCTATTCTACAAGAGCACTGGATATTCTGCAATCTATATACAGTGACAACAAAGTATGTGAAGAAAAACATTCTTGAACTTTATAAGGAGTTCACAACATTAGTACAGACAAGGAAGCAGAGACAAAATGACAGTTACACTAAAAAAGTCAATGACTTCAATAAACATACACGTACTCTATTTGATGTGTTTTGCTATGTTCATGTGGTACAGAAACAGCTTGAGCAATCCCATGAGGTAAAGATGATAGAGATAGGGTGGAGGTTTCTTGAAGACCAGAAAGTTGAGAGAAAAATGTACTGTGAAGATTTTGTTCATCGAAAATGGATAAAATCATGGAGCGAAGAAAAAGAGATCTAAAATCTATAGAAAAGAAGCAGGAAATAGCAGAAAAAAAGAAAGAGATGATGCAACCGGTAAAGTAAGATGAGTCTAGTACTAGTAGTACAGAACAGTCATGTGAGGAGGGACACATCAGTATGGAGTCAATTAACACTGATATTCTAGAACCATCATCATCAGCATCAGTTGACAAAGTCAAGAAACGGCGGCTCATGTCCACTGAATCATTAACCAAAAGTGAAGATGAGTGTCCTTCCCAATATCAGCACATCAGAGAGAGCATAGAGAAGAGAGAATCAGGTGCTTTTAGAGCCTATGGTTCTCTAGTCAGGAAGAGTGGCAGAATCCCAGGGATAATGATTGTATGAAAAGCCAAGCAGTAAGAGCTACAAATGCAGGGACTACAGGACAAGGAGATTGCCAACCTTGTTGTAGACAAGCGGCGAAACAAGGACCTTGTCGCTATGAAGGGTACGGGAGGACCTTTCACCTCTTCAAGGGAGGTTGATAAGTACATGAAAAGTAATGCAGATGGCGAAACAAAGGAACAAAGAATGTATTTGGAAATCCGGTAAGCGCGTGATACATCCCTCTCTGTACCTAAAGGCAGTGATATCTTCAAGCTTAAGAGAAATCACAAAAAGTTTCCAGCCACCAAATATGCTGTGAATCTTGAAACTTATCTTTTGAGTGTTTCCTCAAAGGCAGATGCAACCTTCGAGGACTTCAACAATGCCATTGATGTCATATTATCTTGGATCACTAGAAATATATTTCATGTTCATACATGCTTTATTTGCCTCATTTCCTAATTTTAACGCCTAGAACACATTCTGAATATTGATCAAATGCTATTTATCAGCAAAAGTTGTTTTTTTTTTTTAACAAATCATTTTGACAAAATATGATGAAAGATGCGGTGTTGCTTTTATTATTATAGAAAAATGCTAATTTTGGGAGTACTCAACTTCAAGGAGGGTTGTACTTATTTGATAACCAAATTTTTTATATTTCCTTAATGAAATATGATTACTACAACGTTTGAGGGGGTCCCCGTATGATTCCAAAAATAACACTCCACCCCTACTATAAATAGTGGAGAGATCTCTAGTGATCTAAGATTCTAAGTAACCGTCAACCAGATCAACTGCCTCATGCTAGATGGCTTACTACTGTTAACAGAATACTTCGATTGTACGTTGCTTCTGCAACTCCAACAAAATCACTTATTGCAAAGGTATATGTTCCTTGCTGGTCTTCAGTCAAGATTAATTTGAACTTCACTAATGGAGCAGGGCATCTCTATTCTATGATTTTATAATTGTAGGTATTTGCCTAAAGAACTGAAAAAAGTTATTGATCCTGTGATACAAAGAAATGCTCATTTTGCACATCAGGAAAATCTAATAATAGCGATGCTTACAGACAATCGCCAGCACACCCATGAGCTGGGAGTTCGAAAGATACTGAAAGCGAGAGAGAATCCTCAGGCAATTGATGGTGTTCGACACTTTAAGGTGCCAAAGATGAACTTTGATGCGGCTGATTACACTAGCATGAATGATTGGACCTCTTCAGAAAGATTTGGTCCTCCACTCACGAAGCACCTGTCTGACAGCAGTCTACAAACTTTTATTGATGAAAAAGCGATTGGAGACCTTGACTTTTGTAAATTCCAATGTCACATACAAGCAGTTGAGCGTGTAGTGCGAACAGTAACAGAAGCATCTGCTGCGGTCTGTGAAGTTAATCGTGATGGCTTCATTAGAACGAGAATAGAATCCAGGAAATTATTGGCAAGCTTTCAAATAAAGTCTAAGTACAAAATTTGTTCAAATAAATAGATTGAATCTATGAGCACGTGAATCTCGCATGGTAGGGTGGATGGGTGGGACAGGGTGGAACTCGATATGTAGCCACCTCCTAATGGTTAGTTCTGGGTGATTGTAATGAAAATCTGATACAATCAGCGAAGAGCTGTGTGTACTATATAATATCACTCATGGTGATCTTTCACTTGTAACAAAGATACAAAACTTAGTTATCCTATATGCTCACATTCATGTTTACGAGAGAAGATTACACCCATTGCGGGACTTGAAGATAAACACATATTTGGTTAAAATTAGTAAGGTGTTTATTTGCATATGGTGGCAACTGTTGCGCATATCGCCGATCAACACCTAGAATTTTTTTTTGCCCCCTTTTTACGCCACCCAAATACACACACACACACACACACACACACACACACACACACACACACACACATATATATATATATATAATATATATATATATATATATATATATCAGGAGAAAGCGAGGTTTGAGAGATTTGTTCCGTGCATAAAGAATGTTTAAATGCTGGTGGAATTAATTATATTTATATAAAACTTTGAATAGATAAATAGGTAAAGTATATAGATAGATGGATAGTTAGATAGTTAGATAGATAGATAGATAGATATTGATAAAGCAGTGTCTACTTTTGTATTTACTGGATCGAGAGAGAGCTTTATAAATGCTATTATTATTATTATTATTATTATTAGTATTATTATTTATTTATTTATTTTTAAGGTTTCGTAAAAAGAATAAACAAAAACGCCTGAGCGCGGACGAACGTAAGCGTTCCGGACCGCTGGGCGGCGGCGCGGTTTGGGTGTGCGGTTATGAGAACGTTGCGACCGGTACCGGCGTAGTGCGCGATGTGTGTATGCGAGCTGTTCCTGCCGTGTAGTGTCGCCACTTTAGGCCTCCCATCGGCTACGGTATCCCCAGGGGCTACGTCATTTTGAAATATACCTCATATATCTTCATGAAGTCTCCCCCAAACCTAACTTAACTTTAGTTTATATTTGGATAACCTAACCTACCTCCACTCCCTCAAATGCATCTCATCAATGGACGTAAGGGCCCCTCCCCTATCCACGTGACGTCATCACCCCTCTACATTTTTATCTAGATTTTGGGTCCATACTATTGGTTAAATTGGTCTACACATGAAATTTCACAATTTAATGGCCATCCTTTTCATCAGGATAGTCCTCTGAATACAAGACGTAATATATATATATATATATATATATTAATTAGTGGTGGACCGGATGTCAGTTTTTCAAAATCTGCGGATGCGGATGCGGATTTTTAATTTCAATATCCGCGGATGCGGATGCGGATATTTAGTTAATCTATCGATATAATTAGAATTATGAATATATGACATAATTTTTCAAATTTCGTGATATTACTATTATGGCAGGCAATGCATAAGAATTAAAATTAATATTAATGTTTTCATTATGATAAAAATAATAACTTTCTCAAAAGTTTCAGCCAGAGAAAATTCAATGAAACAAGTTTCATTCAATTTTCTGTGTTACCAGCTATTTATATTTTCAGGTTTATATATTTGTTTGTTCATTAAATAATTAATACTTTACATGAAATGTGCATGACTGGCAGTGGTGTAGTGCTGTGGGAACGCGTGGGAACGGCGTTCCCTTACTTTTTTTGGTAGACGGAACGGCGTTCCCTCACTATTTCAAATAAATCCGAACTTACAAATCTCTAACGTCATGAAATTTTAATTCCCACCCCTAGAAGAAATACGAGAAAGAATCATTAACTGTTTTATTTCTTTTAGCTTCGACTGAGGCAATGCTAGCCTATAAAGATCTGATGAAACAGTCACCACGGCGTACCAGTTGTTAACCTTTTTTAGTTAATCATTCCAGTTGTTAGCTATTTTTATTGATCGTACTGGATGTCGTATATCTAATGACACTGGAAATACTGCATCTTCAACCTTGGAATATATCCTAATATCCAGTGCATATGACCTCAAAATATCCCTGAAATTGGTCAGATTTCAAAAGATTTTCGGGACGGGGGGCTTACAGTGCCCCCGGACCCCCAGCTGTATAGGCTCGCCGCGCTCGCCATTGTCCCTCCCGCATCTGAGTAACACTTTCCAAATGCGTTCCCTCACTTCTTTATTTAGCACTACACCACTGATGACTGGGTCTTATAAGCTACTTTATAAGCTAATTTAATTGTAAATTGCATAATTTATTAGAGGTAATATCCGTATAACATCCGCAGTCAGAAATGCGGATGCGGATATCCGGTCCAACACTAATATATATAGTTTGTAAGAGATAAAAAATTCAAATGTACATTTTTAACTACACTGAGGAGAAATGTTACTTACCTTTAAGAAACAATGTCTGACAGAATTATATAACGTACAGGACACAAAAACAGGTTTATATATATATATATATATATATATATATATATATATATGAAAAACACAGTAACTGTGTATAGATTAAATACAACAAATAAAATCCCTACAAGTTAAATGAGATAAAACACTAAAAACCTCGAAACTTTTTCATAAAAACTACCGTCATCATTCAAGGGGCAAGCTTGCCGCCTGACTGATGAGAGTAGTTTCTCTGGAAAAGCTTCGCGGTTTTTAGTTTGTTATCTCTTAATTTTAGAGGATTTTACTTGTTATATATATATATATATATATATATATGGTGTCTTTAAATATCGTCAATATAAGGACCTACTGTATATTGTGATATAGTGTATTTTTCTAAGTAATATACAATATTGCATATGATAAATAATGCCTACACTACAACGCTCACCAAATTATGCACGTAGAACCAATAAGCTGAATTTTGACTAAATATTAATTTCTAATGATTGTCGAGACAATACCAATTTCAAAGATCCTTAACCAGTCAGGAATTATACCAAAAGATCATTTACATCTTACTAGCCGTTTTTAGCTTCTGATGAAATTCACAAATCAATTTTTTTTTTTGAGGGGTGAGGTCAAAATGAATGACTGAAACTGAAGCATACCTATTTTCTTTTTAGACTTTTGAAACCGAACTCCTACGTACAATAATTTTAAGTGAAAACCTGATATGTTGCACATTAACTTCTATGTTCTACGGTCGTCATCTCAATGTGAACGTAATCTGAGCTCAAACCCGATTTCTGAGGGATTTCGGAAGAGGGTGTTTCGTCTCCTTGTGAAAATCTGGGGCAAGTCATATGCCAGGCAGCACAAGTCGTCCCACAGTGACAGCACTTTTTGAAAATTCTCGTACAACATCCGCAGCCACATACGGTGTAGTAATGCTTCAATGTCTTCCTGAAAGCCTTTCGGAAGTCACGGTTGAAATAAGCATAAATGATTGGATTCAGAGTTGAATTAAAGTACCCTAGAATAGAAATAAAAATAAGTTTAATTGATTTATTATTTTGTTCTGATTGTCACCTTAATTATTATCTTATAGTTAACATTAGCGTTGTGAAATATGGAATTCTACGAATTTATCTTATTCATATTATTTGTGTCTACGAAATTTGTGTCTAAAGAAATTATTTTATAAATTTAATTCTTTATTTTGATGCATTGGGGTTTAAATTTTAAAATTTTCATTATTTTTGGTTTTGTCCGATATATATATATATATATATATATATATATGGGCTACGTCGTGGCCGATGTCGTAACACCGCTTCCCGGAGATCAGCGAAGTTAAGCGACATTGGGTCTGCGTAGTAGTTGGATGGGAGACCGTCCTCTGCGCCCAGATTATGTAGCGGCCCGTGGTTCGGATCCCACGTAAAGCTGTAGGTTCCCTCTGTCATATGACCTTGGATGTTGCGAAGGAGGTTAAACAACCCCAATTAAAAAAAATATATATATATATATTATATATACTGTACTTTATATACATACATACATACATATATATATATATATATACAGTGTATATATATATATATATATATATACACACACACACACAGGGTGTCCCGTAAGTCTGAAACCATAGGGAAAAATGATAAAAACGGCAATAAAAACGCCGAAGAGACTTTTGGGGACTGTTTGTGAAATGAGCGAGGATGGTAGCGGTTGTGTCAGTCATCGTCGGTGGATGTCCTCGGAGGTCCACTGCGTGGTTTATCTCCTATGGATCCCGTTTCCCTGAACTTTGCTACAAGTTTGCCGACACACACAGCTGTGTGTTATCGGCGCGCGGTCCGGATGCAATCTGTTAAATTCCTCAGCGACCTCCCTCTGACTTCGATTTCCTACGAGCAAAATCGTATATATGGGCTACGTCGTGGCCGATGTCGTAACACCGCTTCCCGGAGATCAGCGAAGTTAAGCGACATTGGGTCTGCGTAGTAGTTGGATGGGAGACCGTCCTCTGCGCCCAGATTATGTAGCGGCCCGTGGTTCGGATCCCACGTAAAGCTGTAGGTTCCCTCTGTCATATGACCTTGGATGTTGCGAAGGAGGTTAAACAACCCCAATTAAAAAAAATATATATATATATATATTATATATACTGTACTTTATATATACATACATACATACATATATATATATATATACAGTGTATATAATATATATATATATCACACACACACACAGGGTGTCCCGTAAGTCTGAAACCATAGGGAAAAATGATAAAAACGGCAATAAAAACGCCGAAGAGACTTTTGGGGACTGTTTGTGAAATGAGCGAGGATGGTAGCGGTTGTGTCAGTCATCGTCGGTGGATGTCCTCGGAGGTCCACTGCGTGGTTTATCTCCTATGGATCCCGTTTCCCTGAACTTTGCTACAAGTTTGCCGACACACACAGCTGTGTGTTATCGGCGCGCGGTCCGGATGCAATCTGTTAAATTCCTCAGCGACCTCCCTCTGACTTCGATTTCCTACGAGCAAAATTACCTGGATGCGTTCTTCCTTACCCAGACACATCATGGGCACTTGCATAAACGGAAAAACATGAATTACTTATTTTGCCCTATGGTTCCAGACTTACGGGACACCCTGTATATATATATATATATATATATATATATATATATATATATATATATATATGCTAAAAACACTGATTATACCAAAACTTGAATACTGCTCAGTTTTGACGTCCCCATATAAAAAGGAAGAAACTAATAAACTATGTAGAAGAAACGCAAAGGCATTTCACAGCCAAGATTGATGGTTGCAAAGAACTCAACTACTGGGAAAGACTACGTAAACTAAATCTGTACTCACTGGAAAGAAGAAGAGAGAGGTACATCATAATCTACATATGGAAAATGATCGAAAAACTGGTACTAAACCTAAAACTAAACCCAATTACCATTCAAACAACACTGGAAAATAGGAAAGGCAGAATGTGTAGTGTTCCCAAATTAAAGGCCCGATAAGGGACCTCCTCAACCCTGAATGAAAATAGCTTGGTTGTCAGGGGGCCAAGACTTTTCAACCAGCTTCCTAAGGACCTCAGAAACGTAACGGGGGTCAAAGTTGAAGTCTTCAAGAAAAGACTGGATGCCTGGCTCAGGACAGTACCAGATGAGCCGGGCGTGCCTGGCTATGTACGGTGGAGAGCGCAAGAAAGTAACTCGCTCCTCCACCAGGCCAGACCTAGAGGCGGGGCCACCAGCTTGACCTCCGTGTGAAGAGAGACCAACACACGAAACAACATAAGGTAAGGTATATACCTTATTAGCATCGCTGACTGCGAATCCATCGGCCCCGGGATCGAGACCCGGTGATGGCAGCCGGCGCGCTGCAAAACCCAGCTGTTCATCCTTCCACACAATAAAGAAAGTGGTTGGTAGATAAATGGGTACCCTGGGTGGTCTAGTGGTTAAGACGCTGTGCTGCTGGTGGGGCGTGGTTCGGATTCCCCGTTAAACTAACTGTTGGTATAAGGTGCAGTGAAAAGCTTGACCTTCGTCAGAATGAAGAATTCGGGCGGAAGCTAACCAAAGGTTACCAAAGGTGTATATATATATATATATATATATATATATATATATATGTATATATATATATATATATTATATATATATATAGAGAGAGAGAGAGGAGAGAGAGAGAGAGAGAGAGAGAGAGAGAGTGTATATTAGGGTTATGACTTTTTAATTTTTTGTCATAAATATTGTTTCCTGTATCATCAATCGATGAACTTTTGCTTGAAAACAATAAACAAGGGCCTAATTCTTCAGAATTAAAAAAAATGTCACCCCGAAAGCAAATATAGTATATTAGTATTAGTGATGTAGCGGATGTCATTTTTTTCACATCCGCGGATGCGGATGAGGATGTTTGGTTTCAACATCCGCGGATGCGGATGCGGATGTCTACATTTTCGTTATTTTTTAGGATATATTCGAGATTTGTTGTGTTTAACGTATATAATAAGTTATTATATAGAGAGAGCTGTAGCTATAATGTAGTATAATTGATTAATTGTACAATAATTGCTGTACTTTTCCCTGAACATATAAAATAATAGCAAGCATCTAACTAATATAGAAATCAATTAGTGAATTCGTCTGCAAATAAATTCGTTATATTTTGTTGAGTTTCAGCCACAATTAGAAACCATAATTGTGTTACCAGGATGCGGGACGTGAACCCAACTCAAATGCACCCCACCGACCTCTTTCCCCAACCTCCACCCTTATAGAAAGAGATCTTTAATTATAATGTTATAATGTTATAATGTTTCAGACCAACAAAGACCCTAGGATCCACTCATGGCTGGTCTACCTAACTGTGTTCGTAATCGTGTATTGTGTATGTCCTCCGTGGTGGCGGAGGGGACCTACAATTTTACGTGGGTTCCGAACCACAAGAACATAAGAAACTTATTTAAAAAACTGCCGGTAAATTGGCAACGACCAATTTTTACGAAACTAAATAATTATCAATTTAAAAATAATTAATTATCGGTTTAAAACTAAAGATAGAATCTCTCGGTCCAGAGGAGCAAGTCATAATAGACTACTATCCACAAATACGTTACATTCTATATCTATTTATAACGGACATGCAAATATATCAGATCCAAAGAATCCAGTCAATTTCATTACGGTATCCATCAAGTCACGGTCCATATCGATTGCGGACCAAGTCAAAATTTACAACCATATACATTATCAATTTAAAAATAATTAATTATCGATTTAAAACTAAAGATAGAATCTCTCGATCCAGAGGATCAAGTCATAATAGACTACTATCCACAAATATGTTACACTCTATATCTATTATATAACGGACATGCAAATATATCAGATCCAAAGAATCCAGTCAATTTCTTTACGGTATCCATCAAGTCACGGTTCATATCGATTGCGGACCAAGTCAAATTTACAACCATATACATTAAAATATATACACTTACGAGGAAAAGTGTAGGTGTGGCTGTAAAGACTGTACAGTAATGTAGAAATGTGTGTGCACCCATTATGGGTCTCCCATTTAAAGGTGTTTGTGGGGCAAGTGAAGATCATGAGTTTTTCAATACCTCACAGTACTATGGGGGCTTGATAACTATTTATATTAAGTTTAAAGTTTTATTAGGCATATTTATAAATGAGTAATTAAAATAAAGTAAACTAAGATGTTCATCGTTTAATATTCAAACTTAATTATAGGAAGGTTATGCTTAAGGAACATTAATTTTTCTGCCTTTTCTGCTGCCAGTCTGTTTCTCTTTTCATCATATATTAATCCAGCACTGCTAAATAATCTCTCGCTTGGTACGTTTGTTGGAGGACAGGCTAAATGTTTCCTTGCAAGTTTACTCAAGTATGGATAGATATTCTGCGTATTTTTCCACCAACTAATAGGATTGTCACATGCAGCCAGGCGTTTTTCTTGGTGATAGCTCTCGATCATTTTACTACATCTTTTGACATCGCGTAGGTCTCGTCATCGCTGCTTGACTCAAGAAACTGAGAGAGAGATTCTGTGATAGATTTGCTTGTTGAAGGTGTTGGTTCTGTCACTGAACCTTTTATTCTTTTGGTGGGTGGCGAAGCGACAGATTCAAGAGATTGAAGCTCTTCAACTGCTTTGCCAAGTGATGATTTAACTCGTTCTAATGTACTAGGTGAAAATAACTTAGCTTTGTAACGTGGATCTAAGTAGGTTGCAAGAGAGTAACTTCATACAAGAACAGCCTCTCGTCTTGTCGCTTGCATCACTTTTGCGCACAATGAACTAGTTCTATTATTATAGTAGAATTTGATAATTTCCGCTTATTAATGACGTTTTATCTCAACGGTCCACATCCGCACGACATCCGCAGTCCAAAGTGCGGATGCGGATGCGAGAAAATGTGCGGATGTTCCGCGGATGCGAGAAAATGTTCGGATGTTCCGCGGATGCGGATGCGGATGCGACCTACATCACTAATTAGTATTTTCGAGACAGCTGCATTGCACCATTCTAGATTGGTTACCTGATGATTATCATAAATTGTCCAATATCTTGCAACAATACCGAAAAGCACTAAATACTCTGGAAAATTACTGGAACAGAGACCCATCTGCAATAGCTATACCAAGGAGCAACCAATATTTATTATTTTATTAATTTTTTATTTTTTATTTTGGGGTGAAGTTTTTTCAAAATATATCGAAAAAACTGTTATTTTCATTGTCAGGGGGCAAACGTTCATCGATTTATGATACAGGAACATGAGGTTATAAAAATGTCATAACCCTAGACTGTATATATACAGTATATATAAACTGAATGGAAGGAAGAGAATTTCAACTTCATTATGAGCATGAAGACCAGGACCGAAGTAAAAAGAGTCATCTGCTTTATTAAATTTACAAATGTTTCAGGATGAAGTCCCATAACCAGGGGTTCTCACTTTCCTATTTCGGTTTATCGCAAACCAACCTTTTCGGATTTAGGTACTGTATATATACTGTGTGTGTATGTGTATATATATTTCAACTGCAAAGAACGCGCAGTATAATTAACGTAAAGAACGACGCTTGTATAGGAGAACATTCTTGCGCGGAATGTTCTCCTATACAAGCGTCGTTCTTTACGTTAATTATACTGCGTGTTCTTTGCAGTTGAAATGTATATATAGGTGCGGCATGCGGGAGGTGCCCCCCCTCGGAGCATTGGTTTCTGCGCGTATGTAGGAGAATTACGACTTCTGATCGAGTGAGGACCATGGTGTAGTGGTTATCATACCTGACCGGCAATCGGAAGATCCCGGGTTCGATTCCCGGGTGGTTACCTCATTTTTTTCATTTGTTCGTTCTCCCTCCTCATCTTGCGCGGAATGTTCTCCTATACAAGCGTCGTTCTTTACGTTTTTATATATATATATATATATATATATATATATATATATATATAAACTTAAACCTTGACTAAATATCAATAATTTTTCTGCACCGCTTCATATTATAAATTAATTTTACCGCTTTTAATTTTTAATTCGGTTTTTAATCTTGATTTTAATCGATGTAATACCTTAAGTAATTTTCACAGTGATGATGGGAAATGATCCTCAAACGTTTGTAAATTTAATAAAGTTAAAGATGAAACTTTTTACTTCGGTCCTGGTCTTCATATTCACATATATACTGTAGATATATATTGGGAGCTAAGATAATTATTAATGCATTTCAAGTTTTCAAAAGAATTGTAAAATTGCTAAAAAATGTGATGAAACTTATGAATTCGCAATTTCATAAAGAAAAGAAATAAATACTCAAAAACAAACTTAAGCTATGAATGAAGGGTTTAGACGCGTATTTTGTAGTCTTCTTTTTGTATCATAGTAAATACAGCAGCCATTCCTCAAGGCAGTCATTCAGTCAGAGTCGGGTCGGGAAAGTGAGGAAGAGTAACACCAAGGAGTAAAAAGTGCTGCACGTAGAAAAGAGAGTAAAGGCGAGGAGTTTTAGGATTATCGAATTGTTTTGCTTTTAATATTATATATATATATATAATTACTTATGATCTTATGATGGTTTCGACTAACGATTCAGGATCGACCTGTGGTCGACCCCGCGTGTCTTTTCGGTTTGAAGCACTGTGAAAAAAACAAAGGAAAATAATATATTTGTAAAGAAAAGTACATTTTAGGGTGAAGAAATGTATAATACGAGTAGTTTAACTAGAATAGATTGGAAATTGGTAAATATCTTGTAAAATTTTCTCAAAATGGATTTTATTTGCGTTCTTTCGACGTCAAACGAATGCGCAAAGATTTGGACCTCCAATTTTCATTGGATGTTTTAGAATTGTCTGGGCACAAACCCGGTACACGTAAAAAGGTTAGGTTAGGTTAGGTAGGTAACTCACTTCTTCTCAAATAATTAAATTCCTTTTATCATTCATTTTAATCTGCAAATAAATATATACTTTGTCGCAAATATTACGTTTAAATAATATATATTTTTCCAATGAAGAATGTACTTTTCATAACAAATATATATACTGTGTATACAGTATATATATACCCTTGCAACAGTGCAAGGGGGTGAGGAGAAAGTGGGTGAGCTGAAAGAGGGGTGAGGGGAAATAAAAGGGTAAAAGGAGAAAAGAGTCTCTCAAAGTGGGATAGGCAGAAACCTAACCTAACCTAAGCAAAAAGAAAGTCGAAAATTGATAACCTAACCTAACCTAGTAAAAAAAAAGCGTTTTAAAAGAGGGTTAACACCCCACCTCGGACCCTGTGGGTTCGCCACCCACCTCTGCTCACATTATATATATATATATATATATTGTAAGTTTTTATTGATTCGTTACCTCCCCAAATAGAAAATTAGAAAATGGAACATAAAGGAAGCGTCCCCTGTTTCATTACCACCCCACCTCGGACCCTCATTGTGTATATATAATGTAATAGTTTTTATTATATAATTCGTTATCTAGCCAAAAGGAAAGTAAAAAATTGAATATAAAGTGACCTAACCTATCCTAAATCCTGTCTCATTAAAAGGTAAAAATGGTTTCTTGGCGTTCACCCTTGGCCCTTCTTCCTGCATAAAAAAGTTAACCTGATCGCTGTGCCAGGTTGTACTGTACTCTCCTCACTGATCATTATGTTGTACGTAGGGTACCTCTGTCAACAGACAATGATTATAATATATCAAATGGATCGAAGTCCGAGTCTGATATATATATATATATATATATATATATATATATATATATATATATATATATATATATATATCAGGTGTTCCATGCGACAATTCCTCTTTATTATTATTATTATTATATACCTTTACTATTTTGATAAAATAAACGAACTTCTGGAATTTAACTTTCTTGCTCTCTTTCTCAAAATAATGGAAACATTTTGTAATGAATCAGAGCTTTGACGGTCCATCCCAGCTATCTGTAAAGCAATTAAAAAATTCTGTTTCGAGCGAAAGTTTCGCTTAACATTTCATTCCAAAATATACATGGGTTGGACAGAATAATGGAAACACTCGCATTTTCAGTGCTGTATTTTCTGATATCATTAATGGCGTTATGTACATTATTAAATTAATATGTAACGGCATATAATATTGAGAACATCTTCTACTTTAATTTGTTCATATTGCTTTTCCAAGTTCTTTTAAAATAAATAAAAATATAGCGCTTGGAAAAGATGTTACTGCCTGTGAAAGGGGCATGATAGTAGGAGCCCGTTTGGTTGGTGTTTCAGTAATAAAAGTTACATAATTGCTCTTGTATCTCGAGAAACAGTCCTCAAAGTTATGAATACATGGAAAAATAATAAAAAAAGAACATCAAATAAGAAATATAGTGAGCGTAAAGCAACACTGACAGAATGCGACAGAAGAACCTTATCTGATAATTATGAGCTGTGAAAAATCAATCAAATAACTATGTTATGGGAACTGCAGTAAAGCCTATTTTAACACCAACCAGTACCAAAGTTCTAATGAATTTGGAGTTGGGGAGAATAATGGGAACAATTCTATGCTTATGTGGTGTTTTTTTTTTTTAATTTCTTTCCATGTATTTATAATTATGAGACTGTTCCTCAAGGTGCAGGGACAATCACGCGACTTTCAATATTTAGACACCTACCAAACGGGCTCCTACTATCATGCCCCTTTCACAGTCAGTAAAATTGTTTTCAACCGCCATATTTTTATTTATTCTACAAGAACATAAAAAAATGAATATGAACATACTAAAATAGATGATGTTCTCAATATTATACGCAGTTACATATTAATTTAATAAACTACATAACGCTATTAATGATATCAGAAAATACAGCACCAAAAAATGTGAGTGTTTCCATTATTCTGTTCAACCCGTGTATATTATTTGTTTAACCTTTTGAGATACAAAAGTATCTTCATAATGGGTAAGCTATGATCACAGTGACTCTGAGACATCTTAGCCCAATAATACATTTTTATTCAAATTCCGTTTTGAATCAAGAATTCTTTACAATGCATATATTTTCCATCAGTTAAATATAAAATAAAATCGAATTTTAATAACCAATGTAAGTTATGCGAATTTATACTGAAAACTATTTGGTAGGTACTTTATTTTAAATAAAAAATGCGGTTGAATATGATATCAAGAAAGCCAAAAATAATATGTATTTCTCTATATATATATATATCATAATGATTGATTATTTTACGAAATTTTAATACCTCTGCAGTATATAGTTATTACATGTGAAGTTTAAATAAATTTTAAATCAAATTTAAATGAAATAAATTTTAAATGATTTTAAATTCTAAATGGTGCTACTATAGCGTGATTCCTACCGGTGACTTCGATACTATAGGGTGATTCCTACCCGTTTTGGTTCGAAACTACAGTACTGTAGAGTGTGATTCCTATCCAAGGTATAAATGAAAATATAATAAATATAAAATGCTATTTATTATTCAATTTTATTTATTTGAAAAATAGTTTCGGTGCTACTATAGTATGTGGTCTACCTACGATTGGTTAGGTTTAGTCACGATATTTTCGTTAAAACTAACGAAAATATCATGACTAAACCTAACCAATCGTCAAGGGCGATGGACATTGGAATGTAAACAAGCAATTAGTAAACAAGGTAAGAAGCTATAATTAAAAGGTAGACCACCGAATCGAGGTAGGAATCACGCTATAGTAGCACCTTCTAAATTAACAGGCGTTCACAAATCACATAATGAATGACAATTGCTTTACATTTTTCCATGCGCTCTGTTCGATTAACATGATGAAATGTTTTAGTAAGTTTTCATTACCACCTTTTTACCATCAAAAGTACAAAGCAACTCTTTAATAAACGTATATGTAGGCTAATGAGTACTTTAATTGTACAAAAATCACATCTATTTACAAAATTTCTCAAAATAGGGCCCAACTACTCTTAGTGAAATCATATAACGCTAGATTTCGTTTATGACGAAAGGCTTTTCCTTTAGCCGATTGTATAATTTAGACTCACAGTTTGAAAACTATGTATAATTAGGTGTAATGTTCACACAAACTATACAGCTCTGAAAAGAAGCTCGGGGATTACAGTGAACATAGTTTAAAAATTTGCACTTTTATGTAATACTACATAAATTAGTTATTTTAAAAAAATAATAAATAAAAGGAAAAGAGTGGGTGGTAGGACAGTGCCCTGAGGAACACCGCTATTGACGGTTTTAGGAGAACATAAAGCTTACTTTGGAAAGCAGAATTATTTAAGTTTACGTTAAAAGAAAACTGCTTAAAGGCGAAACTCCACTCCAAACTCGGCTAGACCCACCCTAACCACGAATGAGGTTATAGTACAAACCGTCACTCTGGCCCAGGATTAGTTAACTTTAACCTTTCAGTACATCAACTGCATAATCTTTTCCAAATTTATCCACTCCCAACTCATTTTATTCTTAATAGGTCAATATGAGGGTTTCTCACTATCAAACTTAGCTAGGCCACGCCTACCAGCGAATGAGAAAGTTTCTGCTAGCTTACTCCACCTATTTGTAGCCTATGCCTATATAAAATCCGTCCAACACTGTTACAGCAGTTACTAAGCAAGTTTTCGCTATTTTAACTATGTCTTATCAGGTAGACATAATTGACGTTTCCTATTGCGAAGAAGAAAAAATTTACCACTAGAAATGTGAGTAATTTGTTTAATAGTTTCCTGCATTAATTCGAAATATTTGCGTGGCATACAGTACCGTGCAAAAGTCAGAGACCACTGTTGATCTGATAACTATTAGGTAATCTGTCGTATGAACATTGGTTTTGATACTAAAATATATATTAACTAGAGCCTCGGGTTCATATTAACGTATAACTAAGTTATTACTTAAGTGTCTAAAGTTGTACTGTATAAGCTGGATGACCCTCTAGTCTGCACAAATTGGACTTGAGGGTTGATTCATTATATTACTTATAACGCATATATTTAAAGATCTAGCGAACTATTAATGATTGATTTGCAGTACATGGTCCTATGCAATTTTTATATCAATATTTACAATTAAAAGTATTGATATATTCACTTAAATTCTGAAAAACAAATTTATTTCAAACGTTTCTCATGATAATCCTAATTCATGCTGTTTTTTCTTTCACGGGCTTAAGAAATGACGAAAAGTACAATTTCTGATGAGATTAGATATAAAATAATACATTTACATGGTAAGGGACCGAGTCAAAGAAAAATAAGTGAATCTACAGGTGTTTCCAAAACTGGTGTAAAAACATTTTGGCTCGTCACAGATCAAATGGGACCCCAGCTGATCGTTCTAGATCAGGGAGGCCCTCTAAGCTTTCTCTGTTTGATCTACAATATCTAAAGATTACCTCCCTTCGAGACATACGCAAATCCAGCACTTCACTTGCAGCAGATCTCGAAAAATCAATAGGTGCCTCAGTTGATCCTTCTACTGTACGAAGGAAGATTAACTCAGTAGGTCTCATATGTCCAATACTTGTGTTCCAAAGCATATTTTCTTCTCTTCTCTTTATTTCCATTCCTTAAAAGTGGCTTTTTTGCTGCAACACGTCCTTTAAGACCTACTGAGTTAATCTTCCTTCGTACAGTAGAGGGATCAACTGAGACACCTGCTATTTTTTCGAGATCTGCTGCAAGTGGAGTGCTGGATTTGCATCTGTCTCGAAGGGAAGTAATATTTAGATATTGTAGATCAGATGGAAAAAGCTTAGAGGGCCTCCCTGATCTAGGACGATCAGCTGGGGTCCCATTTGATTTGTGACGAGCCAAGATTTTTTTTACACCAGTTTTGGAAACACCTGTAGATTCACTTATTTTTTTTTTTACTCAGTCCCTCACCATGCAAATGTATTATTTTATATCTAATCTCATCAGAAATTGTACGTTTTGCCATTTCTTAAGCCTGTGAAGGAAAACAACAACATGAATTAGGAATAACCTTTCAACCTTTCAAATGTTCCGCGCGATGATTCCTCATTTCACGAAGGTCAAGCTTGTCGCCCCTCCTCTCGAGTTGGCCTGGTGAAGTAGTGAGTTGGTTTCTTGTACTCTCCACCTCACATAGCCAGATACGCCCGGCTCATCGGGATTGTTCTGAGCCAGGCGTCTAATCTCTTTTTGAAGATGTCCACCGCAACACCACTCGTGTTTCTTAGGTCTTTGGGCAGCTAATTAAACAGTTTTGGTTCTCTCACAACAAAACCATTTTCTTTCAGGGTTAAGGATGTTCCCTGTCTAGTCTTTAATTTGGAAACACGACACAGTCTTCCTTTTCTACTTTCCACTGTTGTTTGGGGAGTTACAGGGTTCAGAGCAAGATTAGGGACTAGTTTCTCCATTATTTTCCAAGTGCAAATAATGGTGTATCTCTCACTCCTCCTTTCCAGTGAATATAGGTTTAATTCGCGTAACCTTTCCCAGTAGTTTAGTTCTTTGCACCCCTTGATCTTGGTTGTGAAGCTTCTCTGAATCCCTTCTAGTTGTCTAATGTCTTCTTTTTTATATGGGCATGTTAGGACCGAGCAGTATTCCAATTTGGGTATGATCAGTGTTTTCAGTAGAGGAATCATTATATTCCTATCCCTTCGTTTAAAGGTTCTCAGTATCTGCCCAGTTACTCTCTTTGCTCTGTTTATTGCTATCTTATTTTGTGTTTCAAATTTCGCATCATCAGTCATTACAACCCCTCAGTCTTTTGCTTTAGAATTTCTCTGAATTTCCTGTCTATTTGAGGTATAATATTCCATGGATTTTAGATCCTCTCTTTTTCCGCACAGTAATAGCTGAAAATTTTCAGTGTTAAACTTCATATTGTTGTCTTCCATCCACTAGATTCTGTTCATGTCTGTTTGTAGAGATCCTATATCTTCTGGGTTTCTTATTTTTCTACTGATCTTTGTGTCATCGGGAAAGGATGTTACTGCGCTGTCTCTGGTAACGTCCTCATCTTTGTCAGTTAGCATGATTATGAAGAGTAGTGGAGCTAATACTGTTCCTTGTGGTACTGAGCTGAGTACCTCTGATTCTGATGAAGATGTTCCCTGTACTGTAACGACTTGCCGCTGCTCAATAAGGAAATTATATATCCATTTCCCTACTTTTCCTGTTATTCCCATATATTTCAGTTTATGTATTATGATTCCATGGTCACACTTGCTGTACGCTTTGGCAAAGTCTGTGTATATTACATCATAGTTTTCATTACTTTCCAGTGCATCAATAATGTTGTTGTAGTGTTCCACTAGTTGTGATAGGCATGATCTACCTCACCGAAATCCATGTCGGTTATCATTTAATTTTTTCTGAGTTTCCAAAAAGCCATAGATTTTCTGTCAAACTATTCTTTCAAATATTTTAGTGAGATGAGATGTAAGCGACACTGGTCTATAGTTTTTGTCCTCCGCTCGATCTCCTCCTTTATAGGGACTATGTTCGCGCTCTTCAGGATGCCCGATATTTCTCCCGTGTCTAGTGATCGTCTCCATATCCAATATAGGGGCTCAGCGATTGCATTCTTGCAGTTTTTGATCAGTGTGGCATTCCCTTTGTCCGGTCCTGCCGCTGAGTGTGCTTTTAGTTTCCCTATGGCTTGTGTAATATCATCTGTCGTAAAGTCGAAGTCCGTTATACTTTTCCCTTGTAGTTCTTCTTCAAAGAATGCGTTTCTATCGCATATCAGTTTGTCAGTTTTTGGGATAGTGAAAGATGATTCGTACTGAGCTCTTAATATTTCAGATACTTCTGTTAGATCATCAGATAAAGCACTGTTCTCGTTTTTCAGAGGTCCGATAGTCACATTGTTTTTCGACTTCCTGTTTGCAAAATTATAGAAGTACTTTGAGTTAACCTTTATCGCTTCTATAGCGTCGTCTTCCTCTTTTTCTGTATGCTTCTCAATTAGTTCCTGTATGACGTCATCGATACTCTGCAGTTTATCATTTAATATTTTCCTGATGTTGTTATCTTTACAGTTGCTTAGTTTTGCAGTCACTATTTTTCTCTTTCGGAACAATGACCTCTTTTGTCTCTCGAACCTGCTTCTGTTTCCTCTTTGCTGTATTTTTGGGTCATGTCTTTCCACAATTTCCAGCGTCTTCTCTAAAATCATTAGCATCTCTTCTGTTGTCTTGGCCTCGAAAATGGTTTTCCAATCTATTATTTCCATGCTGGATGCAACATCTTCCCAGTTTATAGTTTTGGAGCGAAAATTAAAAAATTCGAATTTGCTTCTTTCTGTTGTTCGTGTTCTTTCCTTTCCTGTTGCTTTCATATTGGTTGTTATTTCAATAATGTTATGGTCCGATATTATAGTTGGGGATATTTCTACATTATCAATTAGGTTCCTTTTGTTTGTGAATACAAAATCTAGGCAGTTGTTTTTCCTGTTTTTTCTGTTATTTCTTGTGTTAACATAAATTTATCAGCCAGAGCTAGTAGCATTTTTACCTGCTCCTGGTCTTCCCGTGTGCTCCCTTGTCCTGGTGTATACATATATTTTTTCCTATCCTTTTATATTTCATGAATGGAAAATTAAAATCACCACAGAGAAAAATATTTGGGGTTGGAGAGTGTAGATCTTTTACCCAGTTTCCTAGCTCTGTAATGGAATCTGAAAATTTTGAGGTTAGCGTGTTTGGGGGTCTGTACATTACAATTAGTACCATATTTAATTTTTCAACTTTTGCTGCTACACATTCTACGTAGCTGTTTGAGGTACTTATTGTTATTTCTGCCATATGTCTTTCACTTGTGTAAATAGCACATCCTCCTTTACGTCTCACCGTTCTGACGGCTCGGAGGATGTTATAGTTGTCAATTTGTATTTCTTTTCTATCAACACAGAACTCACAGTGCTCACAGTTCGCCTGGCAGTCCTTTAGATGCGTTTCCGTGAGGAATGCAAAGTCTGCTCCGGTTTCTTGCATGAGTCCTTTCAGGTATAAAACTTTTTCCGGGGAATGATTTGATTTAAGGCCTGAATATTGGTTAGGATTATTTTTATTTTTTCGCTATCATTTTCACATACATTCGATTCGTTTTCCAAGGTGATGCCGGTTTCGTTGTCTTGTGGTCCTCCGAGAATTTGCCTCTCTTTATCTTTGTCGGTACCTGTTGTCCCGATAACGCATGAAGTGGCTTTGTGCGTGCCTTCTGTCCGGCTCTCGGATTCTTATGTTTGTCAGCTGACTTTGTATTTGCTGGATGGTATTTAACAGCTGAAATGTATTGGCTACGTCTAAAAAATTGGTAGCCCTCTATGATGTTCGTTTTTCTTGTTTACCTGTTGCATTCCTTTGAGGGTGGTGGTAACGGCATTTTTGTCCGTATTTGCACCTCCCATATCTTGCATAGGTGTTGCAAACAGTAATGTGGTGGAACTTGCACTTTTTTCAAATTTGCAATATCCTCTTGTATAATGTGTGTTACATAATATGGGATGTGCATAGATGCATTACCCATCCCGATATCTGCAGTACCCTTTTGCGTAGTATTTACAAACGGTATTTTCTACGCTTCTACTTCTTGTTATCTGGTTATCTTCTATGTTCTTAATTTTGATATTGTTATTATTTTTCTTTGGCTGTTTATTTCCTACGTTTTCATTTTTTCTCTTTTTATCATTTTGTTCGTTGGGCAGTTTTACCACCTCGCAACTTTTATCTGTCTCTTTTCTTTCATCTATGTCTTCATTCTGTATTATATTGTTATTCATTAACGGTAGCCTTAGAAGGGAGTCGTTGATTATCTTTACCGCGGGTAACGGGGTCCGAGTTACCCCGTATGTCATTAGTTGTGCTTTGAGAAGGCCTTAGAACGGGCAAGGGTTGTCCAAGAAGGAGGCCGTCTGACATTTTCAATTAACGTAATTTAAACCCTGGGTGAAGGGAGCATTTCACCTCAAATAGGGAATACGCTTTATATCGGAATATCGGAATTGAGGATCTGACTGAAGGAAACGCCAGCAGACTTAATTCATTTATTTCAACGTGACCTTAATTGTCACTTTTAGACTTAAGAATCGTTCGAATATAACCTTGTGAACTTAATTCAGCAGTAACCTTGTGAACTTACTTCAAATATAACCTTGTGAACTTAAAGCATAACATACTCTTATAAACTTTTGCCTGTAATCCGCTTACCTGAATTTAATTAAAGTGCCTAAAAATTAAAGTTGACTCTCAGTTAATCCACACTCGACGGGTGAAAAGAGGGCTATGGAAAGCGCTCCCGGATTCCGCAAGCGACGACAAGAGTCGGCGCACTCTGTGGTCACGTCTGGATTCAACATTGAGAGAGCCCAGACGAGCCAAAAAGGAGTATTTTATTGTACTCGAGGGATGTGACAACCCCGCGTATAATATATATATATATATATATATATATATATATTATATATATATATATATATATATATATATATTTAACCCCTCCGTCTATGGCCTTGGGCGGTTCGAGGTTGATGACGGGAGTTCTTGTTAGGTGGCAACAACGGATTTGTCACACTGGCGTAGCATGTACCATGTAGGGAATCGCAATAGTTTCTCGTATACTACTCT
Source organism: Bathynomus jamesi (assembly GCA_023014485.1). Classification (NCBI taxonomy): domain Eukaryota; kingdom Metazoa; phylum Arthropoda; class Malacostraca; order Isopoda; family Cirolanidae; genus Bathynomus; species Bathynomus jamesi. Next base: position 814,955 of record JAJOZX010000777.1, read on the forward strand.
CTGATTTCTTCTTGTAATGGAGCGGAGGATTCTGTGGAACTTACTAGATTTTCTAATGATTACCCCATTCGTCTTGTAGTGTATCGGGAAATTATTTTTTTTTCCTATTTTAAGACTAAGTTCTCTGAAGAAAGCAAGGCTCGAATGAGAAGACAAAGATATTTTCTTACTGTACAGGGTGTTCGAAAAGTCCCGCCACCCCTACAAAATGTACATACTGTAATACCAATTTTTATATTTTTGTGATTAATTGAATTTATATGTGATTCATTGTTATTTCTTTTCTTTTCCAGGTATTAGAATTGTGTGAACAATGGCAGACCAGTCCACTTACACTCTAGAGGAAAGGATAATGATGAGCACATGGGCTCATGAAAGGTCACATACTTCCAAAACGATGCATGATATCCAGAATGATTTTAACACAAGATTCAATAAAGCTGCATCACCAAACAAGACAGTATTACAAAGCGAGCAGAACAATGTGAAGGTGTGATTGCATCGGTAGCTCGTTCAACGAAAAAATTCACCTCGGAAACGATCATAAGAATTTGCAGTCCCCATACCCAAAATGAGAGATCACATGACAAAAGATCTCGGCATGAAACCATACCGCCCGTCATTTGCTAATATATTAAGCGATACAGACATGCAGAAACGATCACATGACAAAAGATCTCGGCATGAAACCATACCGCCCGTCATTTGTTAATATATTAAGCGATACAGACATGCAGAAACGATATGAAGCCTGTAAACGCACAGATATTTTTTATTATTAACTGTAATTAGTAGCTGTATTTACTGTAATTAAATTAAATGTTGCTAGTGACTTGTTTCTTAAATTACACTTAACACATATAAATACAATTAATCACACAAAAATAAAATTGGTATTACAATATTTACATTTTGTAGGGGGTGAAGGGACTTTTCGAACACCCTGTAGTTTACTATTAAAATGTTATAGGTAATGCTCAGTCTCTATGTCAGATCAGACAGACTCAGAATGATCACTAGAGAAATTCTTCAAGTTTATATACATAAATTTCGGTGACATCATCATTATTGTTTTTTATTCTCAATAGGCTGAATTTTTTTGACAAATATTTGAAGATAAAACGTAAATATTTTAATTGTAACAACGTCTAGACAGATAAGCAAGATATTTGAAGATGAAGCCATATTTTTATTTTAAACCGCACATTGACAGCTCTGATGTTCTCATGATCTGCCAAGTTAACTAAAAATGGAAATTGAAATATGCATTTTATTATGGATTAAAATTAAACATGCATATGAGCCAAAATTAAATGCTTAAAATTTAAGATTAAGTATTAAGCAAGAAATGACTTCATCTTTTACAACAAAGAGAGCAGGTATAAAGAAAATGAACATTGCAGAATTTAACACGATTACATTATTAAGCTAAATCTATAAAGATGATTAAGTAATTTAAAAAAGAAATAATTCATCAATTATTCAGCAAAGATAAAATAGAACAAAAAATGAAAAAACTTATCCGAACTTGCGTTTTATATACAGTTAGTGTTGCGCGAGTTTGGACTTTATATGCAAAAATGAATATAAGAATTATTCATTAGTCACTTATATATATATATATAATATATATATATATATATATATATATATACCAAAAATGTTCAACCTGTGAGGCATACATAATTTATTTGTTATCTCAAGGGGTGATGCGCAGATAGACGGAGATTTAATAGGTTACTGCACCCCAGAAGTATATGTGGACGGAGACATAATGTAAGCCACAATGTAAGACACAATGTAATATTTTTCTAATTTGTATTTGAATGTAAAATATTATTCGTTAATATTTTTAGTCAAATAACGGTATTCGTTTTGTCTTTTCTTGCATAGACAGGGAGATGGTAGCACTGTATTATTAAAAATTTCTTTTACTCTGCGTTTTTAAGTCCTTACATTATAAATAATATTTTACAGTAAACGTTAAATAATGGTGGCTGGGTTTGTTTTTCTTTTCATGAATAGTCCAGAAGCATGCATGTTACAGTGCAATGTTATCGGCGAGGATGGCAATGGTGAAATACTGTCAACCCAAGAAGTGGGTCAGTTGGAAATGAAGAACGTCAAAATGGGTAAATACATATTATTTTTCACTAAACCCTTAATTTCTAACTGAAATTATTGTCTCAAAAATTTAATTCCATTAAATATTTACGCAGTTGTATTTGAATTGCGCATGTACTTTTAAATATGAAATATATATATATGTATATATATATATATATATATATATATATATATAATATATGTATATATATATATGTTTGTGTATGTATATATATATATATATATAATATATATGTATATATGTATATATATGTTTGTGTATATATATATATATATATATAATTATATATATATATATGTTTGTATGTATAAATATATATATATATATATATACAGTGCAGGGAGACGCGGAAGGTAATCGTTTAGTTAATTTTCTCGAGGATAGCTTTCTTATTCAAAAGGTTGGGGAACCTACGAGGTTGGACCATATTTTAGATTTAGTAATAACTACGGATGATAGGCTAATCACGGATCTTCAAGTAATAGAACCGTTAAGCAATAGCGATCACAATATGGTAGAGTTTGTCCTCTCAGTAAGTCACTCGAAACCAGCTAACTCGACTAAAATTCCTAACTTCCAGCAAGCAGACGTTTGTAAATTTCGAAATGAATTGTCACACGTCAATTGGGAAAACGTAATGGGGATCTCCAACGCAAAACTAATGTGGGAATCGTTTGAAACAGTATTTAGGACTATAAATGAGGAATGTGTACCGTACAAAATTAAGCGTGCGAAAGTAAACAACAAGCCCTTGTGGTTTACTTCTAGAGCAGGAGACATTATAAAGAGTAGAGATAGGGCTTATAGGCTACACAAGTGCGATAAAAACAATTTGTGGTTACGAAACAACTACATATCTCAAAGGCGTGAAGCGAAAAGTGTAATAAAAATGTCTAAGCGCGAATTTGAAATCTCCATAGCTCGTGACGGTAAAGAAAACCCCAAGCGATTCTTTCAATACGTCAACAATAGAAATCCAGTAAAAAGCATCTTGGAGCAGTTGAAAAATGGTAACGGAGAGCTAGTTTCTGAAAACAAGGAAATAGCTACCTTGCTAAACGAAATTTTTACGTCAGTTTTTACTATAGAAGATGTAACGAATATTCCTACGGTCATAAACATAATACCTTTTGATAATGGTAATATTTTGGATAATACTGTGGTTAGTGAAAGGGAGGTATTGCGCTATATTGATAAAATGAAAATGCGTAAATCATGGGGTCCGGATTCCATATATCCCATACAACTAAAAGAATTAAAAGAAAGCATTGTTGTGCCGCTAACAAAGATTTTTAATGCGTCTATTTCTGAGGGGTGCGTACCAGATAATTTCAAGTTAGCAAATGTGACACCTATCTTTAAGAAATGCGATGAAGGTGCGGCGGGAAATTATAGGCCAATCAGTTTAACGTCTGTTGTAGGTAAGCTACTGGAATCAATAATTAGCTATCGTATAGTCGAACACTTAGAATTGCATAACTTGGTTAGAAATACGCAGCACGGTTTTAGGCGAAACAAATCTTGCTTAACTAATCTTTTAGAATTTTTTCAAAGAGTGGTTGAAGTTTACGATAGTCATCGGGCGATTGATGTAGTGTATTTAGATTTTCAAAAAGCGTTTGACACCGTACCGCACAAAAGACTCATTGAAAAAACTAAGGCTCATGGAATCAAGGGTGTAGTAATAGATTGGATAGAAGAGTGGTTGCGAGGTAAGAAACAGAGGGTGGTCGTTGATGGAGCGGAGTCGTCTTGGGCTAATGTATCGAGCTGCGTTCCTTAGGGTTTTGGGCCCCTTGCTTTTTCTTATATATATTAACGATTTAGATGTCGGCCTAGTCAATACAGTTTCAAAGTTTGTGGATGACACAAAGTTGGGTGGTAGGGCGATTAATGACGAAGATGGAGCTAAAATCCAGGAAGATCTGAATAAAATCGTTAATTGGTCAGTCACATGGCAAATGAGTTTTAACGTCGATAAGTGCAACATTTTACATATAGGTTCGCGTAACGGTAATTTTGCGTATAGTATGTCAGGGAAGGAGTTAGCAAGCGTAAAGCAGGAAAAAGATTTAGGAGTTATAGTCACTGGTGATTTAAAAGTAGCGAAACAAAGTACAGCAGCGGTCAATAAAGCGAACAAAGTGTTCAGTTTTATAGCTCGGAATTTTGAGTACAAATCGCGCGATATTGTTGTTCCTCTTTATAAGTCATTAGTTAGACCTCATTTGGAGTACGCGATCCAATTTTGGAATCCGCATATGCGAAAAGATATAGACAAAATCGAAAGAGTTCAAAGACGAGCAACTAAGATGATTCCGTCCGTACGAGGATAGGCTTAAGGAGTTAAAATTGATTACACTCGAGACTAGGAGGCTAAGGGGTGATCTAATCCAGGTTTTAAATTTATGAATGAGTTCGATAGCGTAGATAGAGATAGCTTTTTCGAAAAATCTCAATATAATAGGACTAGAAATAACGGGTGTAAGTTGACAAGTAGAAGGTTCGAGACAACAGTTGCCAAAAACTTTTTTACGCATAGAATAGTAAATAGGTGGAATAGTTTGTCGGTAGAAGTAATTAGTAGCACGTCTATAAACATGTTTAAAAATCGATTAGACGCATATATTGATAGATCGGGTATAGTTTAAAGTAGCAAAATTAAGGCTTTGTGGTTCGGAACCCACGTAAAATTGTAGGTCCCCTCCGCCACCACGTAGGACATGCACAATACACAATTACGAACACAGTTAGGTAGACCAGCCATGAGTGGATCCTAGAGTCTTTGTTGGTCTGAAACATTATAAAATTATAACATTATAATTGTTTATAAGAAGATTTCTGCCCATTCAACAGTAGTGTGCTACATTATTTTCAGAGAAAAAGCTGCAACTGGACAAGAAATTATAAAAATAAATCCCCCTTGCACCCCTGCATTACTACAGAATTGCTTCTAAAAATATAAAGTTGAGTCTGGCATCAAATAAACCATAACCTGCAACACTGTACAATTGTACAGTGTTGCAGGTTATGGTTTATTTGATGCCAGACTCAACTTTATATTTTTAGAAGCGAATTCTGTAGTAATGCAGGGTGCAAGGGGGATTTATTTTTATAATTTCTTGTCCAGTTGCAGCTTTTTCTCTGAAAATAATGTAACACACTACTGTTGAACGGGCAGAAATCTTCTTATAAACAATTATAATAATGATTTGTTTACTATATATACACACAAATGAGTGTTAGTTCCCATTAAATTGGTTATTATACAATAATAATAATAATCATAACAATCTTCTTTTATAGAACTTCAAATGGGATGGTCGTAGATACATCTACGATGAGGCAGGGGGCAGCGACGCCGGTGACTTGGCCGTTTTATACGACGACTTCGAAATTCGACGCCACATCCAAGAAATATTTGACCTAACCGGGGATTTGGACCACGCCTGTAACTTGGATGTTTTACGCGACGACTTCGGTCTTCGACGTCCCACCCAACACCACCACACTCAAGAGAAAATAATTGACCTAACCGGGGATGAAAATGAGCACCGAACAACGATTGTGTTTTTTTAAAATTTTAACCAGAATAGTGGAATTGAATATGAAAGCCAGACAATTTTTTTCTGTTTATTAAAATAAAATTAATACATCTGACAAATTTTACAGATTGGAATTAATACATAATAAAATATATACGGCCTTAAACAGCATATAAATTTTTATGTTCATTAAAAACAAATGATACATTTTTAAATCAATTACCAATTTTTTTAATACCTAACAATGTGTGTGTGTGTGTGTATATATATATATATATATATATATATATATATATATATATATATATATAGGGAATGGACAGACAGAATAATGGAAACGCTCGCATTTTTGGTGCTGTATTTTTTTGATATCATTAATGGCGTTATGTAATTTATTAAATTAATATGTAACTGCATATAATATTGAGAACATCTTCTATTTTAATATGTTCATATTGGTTTTTATGTTCTTGTAGAATAAATAAAAATATGGCGGTTGGAAGAGATGTTACTCACTGTGAAAGGGGCATGATAGTAGGAGCCCGTTTGGTAGGTGTCTAAATATTAAAAGTCTATCTAACTCTATCTAACTGATATTCGACGAATTAGTGCTGAAAGATATACTTTCCAACAAGATGGAGCCCCTGCTCACAAAGCACGCCAAACTGTCACATTCCTTGAGAACGAAACACCGGATTTTATCGAACCCAATATGTGGTCGGCAAGTAGTCCCAATCTTTCACCACTAGATTATGGTGTTTGGGAAGCCCTGAAGTCCAGAGTTTACATCCCTGGTACCAATATAAGAGACAGATGAACTACGCGAAAGAATTCTGCTCGGCTGGGAGAAGGTGTCTCAACGATATGTAAACAGGTGTATTGATCAGTGGCGTCCACGTTTGGAAGCCTACGTTGAGCAGGAAGGGGGACACATCGAGCAATTTCTCAATTAAGACGAACAACATGCTATGGTAAGTATCTATGAAGTTTGGGAGCTCTAGTCCTCGTACATTTTTAATATGGGAGTTTACCTTAAGGGGTCACTTTTTTTACCCACCCTGCATACACACACACACACACACACACACATATATATATATATATATATATATATATACCTAGTTCCTCGTTGCCTCGTTCCTCTTCCGTGTGATGGGCTCTCTTCACACAAAGGTCAAGCTGGTGGCCCTGCCTCTAGGCCTAGCTTGGTGGAGGAGCGAGTTGCTTTTTTGCGCTCTTCATCGCACATAGGCTGATCTGGTACCAACCTGAGCCAAGCATCTTGTCTTCTTTTGAAGACTTACACTTTAACCCCTGTAACGTTTCTGAGGTCCTTTGGAAGCTGGTTAAACAGTCATGGTCCCCTGACAACCAAGCTATTTTCCTTCAGTGTTGAAGAGGTCCTTTGTCGGGCCTTTAATCTGGGATCACTACACACCCTGCCTTTCCTATTTTCCATTGTTGTTTGAATGGTAATTGGGTTTAGATTGAGGTTTGGTACCAGTTTTTCGATCATTTTCTATATGTAGATTATGGTGTACCTCTCTCTTCTTCTTTCCAGGGAGTACAGATTTAGTTTACGTAGTCATTTCCAGTAGTTGAACTCTTTACAACCATCAATCTTTGCTGTGAAATGTCTCTGAGTTTCTTCTAGTTTATTAGTTTCTTTCTTTTTATATGGGGACGTCAAGACTGAGCAGTTTTCAAGTTTTGGTATAATCAGTGTTTTTAGCAGTGGAATCATTACTGTCCTGTCCCGCGACTCTTTTTGCTTTATTTATAGCTATCTGATTTTGTGTTTCGAATTTCGCATCATCGGTCATTATTAACCCTAGATCAATCTTTTTCGTGCTTCTCTGAATTTCCTGTCTATCTGGAGTATAATATGCAGTCTAAGTTCTTCATTTCTACCATATTTCTAGAGCTGAAATTTCTCGGTGTTAAATGTCATATTTTTGTCTTCTGACCATTTGTATATTTTGTTCTTGTCCCTCTGCAAGGCCTCCACTTCATTTGCATTGCTGATTTTTCTGATGATCTTTGTATCGTCTGGAAAGGATGTTACTATATTGTTGCTGTTTACTCCGCTATCTATGTCTGTTAGCATGATAATGAACAAGAGTGGGGCCAGTACTGTACCTTGTGGTACTGAGCTGCGTATTTCCGATTCTGATGATGATATACCTTGAATTTTGACGACCTGTAGACGTTCTCTGAAGAAGTTGTAGATCCATTCTCCCACTTTGCCTGTTATTCCCATATATTTCATTTATGTATTATTATACCATGATCACATTTGTCGAAAGCTTTAGCAAAATCCGTGTATATGATACCGTATTTGTCATTGCCTTCCAGTGCATCTAGGATATTGTTGTAGTGCTCTATTGGTTGTGATAGGCACGATCTACCTGATCGGGATCCGTGCTGATTTTCATTGAATCTTTCCAGTGTCTCCAAGAAATCATAAATTTTCTTTCTAACTATTCTTTGAAATACTTTGGTGAGGTGGGACGTCAATGACACTGGTCTATAATTCTTTGCTATATATATATATATATACACAACAGAAGTTAATCGCATGCACATGTTAAAGAATGCTCGAATAATTAATACACAATTAGTTAAATATAAATTTATTTACAATACACAAAGAATTCTTTTAGCTACAAATGGAAACTGACTATTTATCTGGTTACATACAGACCTGTTATTACTTTCTGAGTTACATAAATCAAATTTTTTCAAGAAGTTTAAAAAACTGAAATCGTTTGCCATATGTAATAGGAAGCACAAACAATACTGACCACATACATTACTGTATAACCCTTCTTATCGATAAGGATTCCATACAATTTCTGGAATTTGTAACTGCTTTAGGAAATTGGAAATAACGGGATCATTCCACACGTGGATTCCTATTGAATCTTCGCAATAAAAACATTATCTATTTTTTAAATACACAGCAAACCAATGAATACCATCACCGCTCGACAAATCAGTGTTAATTATAAGGCCTCAGGCTTCTTTCGTCATTGGAAGTTTCACCACTTCATCTTTCGTGTATGTTCCAATGAATGTGTCACGTGTGAAATAATCCTGAGCTCTCTGATTTTGCATCTACTTTTATATATTGCTGAGAATTTTACTTTTGGATAGTTTTGAATTTTATATACTTGCGTTTAAATTTACGTTGTTATAGTTAAGTAATTGAATTAGTGGTTTTTAGCGATTTAGAAGTTTTCATAGCGTGCCGGCTTAATTTAACTTATACCTGTGACGGTTTAAATTTTTAACTCCGCGATGCCGTCGCAGAAAGCGTCCTGTGTTAGGTGTAGGGTTAACCGGTGGTATTCGGAATTAAGGATTATAATGGCGGTCCAATGGCGATTACCGATAGATCAGTTTGTTTCTTTTGCGAGTTCATGGAGGAATTAGTTGACATAAAACGCAGTGTACGTGAGGTAGCGGATAGACTTGCAACGCTTGATGAGGGCAGGGTTAGGGCTACGGTTGACGGAAGCCGAACCAATACTAACGTTGAAGACGTTAGTAATTTGAAGGGTGAGGTGCGTAACTTAGTTTCTAGTTTAGGTAGCTTGTCGGGAAGGTTAGATAGAGTTGAGGAAGAGGTTAAGGTTAGTCCGAGAGTAGTAGATAGCGAGGGATTTAGAGAGGTTAAGGGTGGAGCTAGGCCGCGTACATTAGGTGATAGGAATCCCCCCCTATCGAGGTTTCGAACCCTTTCGCCCATTTGGAAAGGGGCGTGAATGAGGGGGAAACTATTTTAATTGGGGACTCTTTAGTGCGCCACATGGACAAAGAGTTCGTTAAACGGAATCCAACCAATAGGAGGAGGGTCTGTCTCCCAGGGGCCAGGGTTGACAGAGTTAGAGACGAAGTGGATAGGGTTGACGTTGCTTCCCGTCACTCAATGTTGGTGACGATGGTAGGAGGCAACGACTCGTATAGGCCCGATACGAGAGTGCCTGACCTTTTGGAGAGATATAGGGGGTTAATTAGGTCCCTGAAGGCGAGGTCAGATAGGTCTTTAGTTCTAGGTATTACCCCTAGGCACGGGTTGGGTCTTAGAATTACGTCCAAAACAATATTTTTGAATAACAAATTAGAAGAGATTTGTGCTGAGGAAAGTGTACCCTTCGTAAAGCTGTGGTCCGAATTCAATGATCCTAGCCTTTTTATAAAAGATGGGGTGCATTTTAATGAAATAGGTAATGCTAGGCTAGGTAGGTTAATAGACGAAAACGTTCGAAAGCTGTATATGTCGAAGCCTTCTTTAAACGTTGTGGGTCCGGGAAACGCGGGCCCGACGTGATAAATAGTTTGAAACGCGGGCCCGTGGTAAAAAATAACTTAAACGTCTTTTATTGCAACGCGCGTAGTATTAGAAATAAATTAAATGAATTTAAGGTGGTAATTTATTCCGGCAACTATGATATAGTTGCTATCACTGAAACTTGGTTAAATACCGTGACTCGGGAATTGTTGGGGGAACTTGATATACCGGGTTTTAAACTCTTTACTAATGATAGGTTACATAGATTTGGAGGAGGCGTTTTGCTGTACATTCGTAATTCCCTTAGGGCTATCGAGGTTAAGTTAGATTTTCCGGCAGCAATTAATGCGATCTGTGTTGAAGTTAGGGCGCGTAGTATTAGTTTTAATTTTGTTGTTGTTTATAGACCTCCCGTTCAACCCCTCGATATAGATACTAGATTTTACTCACTTCTTGGTAATTTTATTGACAATCGGAATAGTATAATTGTCGGAGACTTTAACTGCCCTAATGTTAATTACGAGAATTTTACGGGTAATGAAGAGGGTTTGAGACTGGTTGAGTTTATGGACGATAACTTTTTACGACAGATAGTTACCGAACCAACGCGCGGTGATAATATCTTAGATTTAGTGATGACGAACGGCGAGAATATAGTCGAAGGTTTAGAAGTAGGCGAGAGTTTAGGATGTAGCGATCATCAAATTCTTAGGTTTAAGTTATTGATAGAAAACACTCAGGATAGTAATGTACAGTAGTGGAAGTCCCTGATTTTCGTAGGGCTAATTTTGATAGTTTTGCGGATAGGATGAGAGTAGTGGACTGGGATAACTTATTTATGGGTAATGACACAAATTTGCGTTGGGTGGCGTTTAAAGAAAGTTTTAGGAATATTGAAAGGGAGTTTATTCCTCGTAGGCCCAAGCGCTTTAGAAATCGTGGTAGGCCGAAGTGGTGGAGTAGGGAAATAGGAGAGTTTATAATAGAGCGTAATAGAGCATATAGACTTAGTAAGCGCAATGGCACGGCAGCTAACTTTAATAGATATATCGTGCTTAGACGTCAGGTTAAAAGATCAGTTAGGAATGCTAAGCGTAATTTAGAGATACTTATAGCTGCGGATAGTAAACATAATCCAAAAAAGTTTTTTGAATACGTAAATAATCGTAAGCCGGTAAAAGATAACATAGGCCCTCTAGTGGATGTAAATGGCGCTTTGGCTTCTGACGCTCAGGCGATGGCGGGTATTTTCAATAACTTTTTTGCGACAGTTTTTACCGTTGAAGACGTAAATAATGTCCCCGACGTTGACGATATCGTTCCATTTAGTAGCGAGACTATTTTAGATGAAATAACTGTTTACGAGGCTGAGATTGCGCATTATATCGATAGGCTAAAAGTTAGCAAGGCTCCAGGCCCTGACGCTTTTTATCCCAGACATTTGAAAGATTTGAAAGACGTTATCGTAGGCCCCTTAATGAAGATTTTTAATCAGTCACTCGAAACGGCGATTATTCCTGAAGACTTCAAATTAGCTAACGTTACGCCTATTTTTAAAAAAGGCGACCGCGCGGTAGCTAGCAATTATAGGCCCATTAGCTTAACGTCAATTGTCGGTAAACTTTTGGAATCCGTAGTTAGGGATCGTATTATCGATCACTTAGAAAGTAGAGATTTGATTAATAGTAGTCAGCACGGGTTTCGACGCCATAGGTTTTGTTTAACTAATTTGTTAGAATTTTATAACGAAGTAGTGCGCGAATACGATAGGCATAGGGCAGCTGACGTTATTTATTTAGATTTTAAAAAGGCGTTCGATAAAGTTCCGCATAGGAGACTAATTGCGAAGGTTAAAACTCACGGTATACGCGGTCAGGTAGCTAACTGGTTAGAAGAATGGCTTCGTGCTAGGAGGCAGAGGGTCGTAGTTAATGGTAGTGAATCGGGGTGGTTAGATGTAGGTAGTGGTGTCCCACAGGATTCAGTGTTAGGCCCATTGTTATTCGTAATTTACATTAACGACATAGATGTAGGATTGACTAGTAACGTGTCAAAATTCGCGGACGATACTAAAATAGGCGGTAAGGTTGTTAACGAGGACGATAGAAATAGGATCCAAGACGATGTAGATAGGATTATGGAGTGGACGGATAAGTGGCAGATGCAATTTAACGTAGATAAATGTAAAGTTTTGCATATAGGTTCTCGCAACAATAATTACGCGTACACGATGGATGATAGGGAGTTAGCGAGCGTTGACGAGGAAGTAGATTTAGGCGTACGAGTATCTAAAGATTTAAAGGTTAGGAACCAGTGCCTGGAGTCTTGCGCAAAAGCTAATAGGATGTTAGGCTTCATAGCGCGTAATTTCGAATTTAAATCGAAGGATATTATATTGCCCCTTTACAAGTCCCTAGTCAGGCCTCATTTAGAATATGCCGTTCAGTTTTGGTGCTCGTACTTGCGTGAGGATATTGATAGGTTAGAAAGGGTTCAGCGTCGTGCCACGAAACTTATTCCGTCATTGCGCAATAGGCCTTATGAAAATAGGATTAAAGAGTTAGACCTGTATTCACTCGAAACTAGAAGATTAAGGGGGAGCTTATTGAAGTTTTCAAAATCGTTAATAACATCGATAACGTAAATTTTGATAAATTGTTCACTTTCGATAATAGTAATACTCGCAATAACGGATTTAAGTTGCGTGGCAGACGTTTCATTACTAATATCGCTAAAAACTTCTTTAAGTTTAAAGTAATTGATAAATGGAATAATCTTCCCGCGTCAGTCGTTCATTCTACCAGCGTTAATATGTTTAAGAACCGTCTTGACACACATTTTAAAAATGTTAACGTTGTTTAAAATTAAATAAGAAAGTTGTTAACAGGAGCTCTGGTGGTGGTGCTCGAGGATGAGTCTGTTGACGATGAATGCCAGCTTGTGACATGCCAGCGTGTGATGCCAGCAATAAAAAAAATAAAAAAATAAATTAGACTAACACGAACGTAGATGTAGCTCGTACCGTAAACTAACCCACTTTTTGTTTAACTTTACCTACTTTTTTTTTTTTTTCTTATCTCCTTTCTTTGCATGTCTGTAACTCTCTTTACTTGCATGTTTGTAGTTTGCATGGTATGACAGTGAGTTAAGACTGTGTTTGCATGGTTTGTAAGCGTTCTTATTTTACTTCTTTTCATCTTTCACCCCCCTCCTATTTTCTCCGACTATTTTTCTGACTTGTCGGCAGTGGCCGGCGGATGATGATGGTGAGACTTTTTTCCTCTTTTTCTGAATGAATGTTAACCCACGAATGATAGGTGTTGCTCCTTACTTAACCCCTTATTCTCTTCTCTTCTCTTAACCCCTTACTCTTTCCTTTCTCTCGGGCTAGCCTTAGAGTGGATCTTAGGGTCTTTGTTAGCCTTAGCTTCTGTAGATCTGTAGATCCATTTTCTAAAGGTCCTTTATAACAGATCTAAAGCAATCAATTTCAGTCAGAGCTTTTGATTCCAGGTAGAATACCACGCTGATAGGACTGGTTAATACCTTACCAAACTCGAGTCTTAATGCAAGATTTCTCTGTAGCTGAGGGTTTAAGTGCGTGTTTACACTTGCACAATGGTCCGGTGAAAGATCAAAAGAGTATATACAGGGCGTCCCAAAAAAATGTATACACACTTTAAATACTTATAAAGGCAGTGTTTATTAAAATACATTTCATTTTCAAAATGTAATAGAATCTACAGACATTATTTAATTGTTTCGTCAACGCCTGTTTTCAAACTGACGTCCGTTCTGGTCCAGGCACTGCTGATAACGCGAAGCAATGGAATCGCAAACATCACGAAACATTTCGTTTGGTATTTGTGTGCATTCTCGTTCAATGGCTGCTCTCAATTCAGCGACTGTTGAAGGTTTTATAGCGTAGACTTTGTCTTTTATGTATCCCCATAAAAAAAAGTCTAGTGGTGTGAGGTCTGGTGAACGCGGAGGGTATTCTACGAAACCCCTTCGTCCAATCCACATCCACATCGTGCCAAGTACCACTCGCAATACTCCACTCTTCGGTCCGGATCATCTTCATTAATAGCATGGACTAATCTTGGAATGTAACTTTTCCATTGACAGCGCTTCAAAATGCGTTGGACAGACGATTCTGAAATTCCTACCTCACGACTGCTTGCCGCACAGATTTTCTTGGACTTTGGTGATACGTTTCCAGTACTCTTTCTTGCTTTGTGGGGCTTGTCGATGTCCGTGGTCTTCCGGAACGCTTCTTGTGGACATTCTGAACAGTTCCATCGGCTTCAAACTTATCTCTAATTCGAGTGATGGTAAGTCGCGTTGGTGGATCTGTTTGAAACTCCCTCCTAAACTGTCTTTTCATTTCAACTGCGTTTTCACACTTCCAGTAGCATTTTAGAATGAATTTCCTTTGTTCAAAGCTTAGTCTGACTGCCATTATTAATTCTAATGGGTTTAACTTGGAAAGAAAGAAACATCAATTGAGCTATCAGCTGTTAAAGTGTGTATACATTTTTTTGGGACGCCCTGTATTTACTCTATTTATATAGTGATCCAACGTCACGCCTGTACCAATCTAGTCACATCCGTTGATGTCTTGGACCAGGTTGTGATAGGCCCGTGTACAAAGAGAAAATTCGTGATTTGTAGAGTAAAACGTCTCTAATGACCCCCCCTACCCCCTACAGTCGAGCCATTAACAAGCAATGTAATATTTTTTAGTCCAAATTTTTAAATTTAAATGAAAATTTTTTATAATTGACTGTCACGATATCGTGTTCTAGCATTGCCACAAATATTCTTTGTGGCAGAATTCCGAGGGCCACATTCTCTTTCTGCTTGGAAGATAAACCTTACGTAACAGTAAACATTTTCAGCTGGCTCCGATTTATAGGATATCTGGCGGAATCTTTTTGTAATCTTTTCTTAATATCCATCTGCTTAGCGGCGGCTAATTTCACGCGTCAAACTCTGAGATATGTCTCCAAGACGTGAACCACTACTGATTTAGTACCCTCTTCACTGCTCTCAGCCAGGTTTAAGCACATCTCGGGAGGAGAAGGATCTCTATCAGTCAAGCTCTCGAATTTTAGCTGGAACAATCAACGAAGCATATCATATGGTAGCTCGTGAAGAGTGTCTCTTTGGAAGGCTGATCTATATCTCCCCTCAGGTAGAATAGTGAACACCTTTTTATCCTTAATATTTCTACTCGTCTCTGATCTTAACACTAGAGTACGTAACGGCGTATCATTGTTTGCGACTTTGAAAAGTAGATAAGCTGTAAGGTTTGATTTTTTCAACCCCTTGTGTAAGTCTCTCACAATTTTCTCAACACTGTCATAATGCATCGGTTCTAGTGATATTTCTGTGCTGAAATACTCTACATCACGGCTCATTGCCAAACGCATGGTATCATCCCATGTCACGCCCGCTTTTTCACATTCATCACTTATTTTAAGCACCATAAAAACAACTTCTTTCTCCTCAGTGCTTAAAAGTTTGCTAGTCAGTTGAAATCCACACAAACCAACCTCGTACAACTCACGCTCCAAATCGATACGGCTATACAGATCTGTTATAAAGCTGGCCAGAGTATTGTTAGGATACGTCCCCAACGACGCCGCAGAGATGGGAAGTGTAGCGTAGAAGTTGTTGACTGACATGGTGTATACTATTTGAGTTTCATTACTGCGCTAGCTTTTATAAAGAAGTTGAAGTTTCTGGATAACCTAACCATTTTACCAGGCCCATTTTCTTTTTCAGGAACCTTTGCTTCCTAAAATTTTTTCACTTTTAAATGTCTTTTTTCATAAATTAAATGTTACCTTCTGCAACGCTTCGCCATTAAAACCTCCCTCAACTTCTTCACCATTAAAATCTTCAACAAAGTACATCACCACTTCTCTTTCAGGCTTGATGGATCTAACTTGAAAAATGTTCTCCGTCCACCCTTGTTCATACCCTTGAGGAACAAGGAACTCTTATCTTACTTTTTGTTTCTCGATTTGCACGCGAACTCTAAGCATCACCGCGCCTCTAGAAGTACCAGTCCACTTCAGGTCGACCTCATTCGCTCTCACTTGCTCATTGCTTAGGCCTCACTCAGCAGTCACTCTTCCTCTCCAATTTTCGTCATGTAACTCCACCCGCTCTCCGGCCTTCGTCGGAGAGCGGCACGACGTCCTTCAAAGCTCCATTCAAACATACACGAAGTTAATCATCTCCGTTGAGGCCCATTACTATTTCATCCCCCTAGAAGCAACATCACTTCTGCAAAATGTAACTGGCGTCATTCGTTCCTCCTCACCTCACTCAACATTCATCCATTTCGACCTGCAAAGTTTCATTTCCTTTCATCTCATCACGCAGTCTGGCTTGTAGACCCTTCCGTCTTCATAGTTATCTTCCTCATCAAAATTTCAGGTCTGTAAACCTCACGTACGATACCAGCACTTAGCCTACAATGTTTTATTATGTCGTGATAGGCTATTCGTTTTCAACGCTTATAACTTTAACAAGATCTGCCTAACCGAATTAGGCTCTTCAATGTGTCCTCAATACCGTTCAAGCTACTTACGCATTTACGACCGCAGGTAGGCCTAATCTATTACTGTACCAATATCGTACTCAGTTATTATTTGCTTAATTACTTACTATTGTATGTTCAATACCGTATATGTCATTCATTACCTCAATTAGTGTTTCCTGTCATTATTGTATCACTTAACTCTTATCCTGCATAAAATCATTTCTGATTGCAAATAATCATTCATTGTAGTATTGCACAAATTCAATATAAATAATTATTAATCACTATGAACAAATAATTCATTTATTTTTTTAACTAAACGAAAAACCACAAAGCATTTCGATCTCCTTATTAAATATTGCATTGTTTGGCTGAAAAGCCAAACTGGTGACTCAATATCATTTTCATTTTACTTTACATATTATATTGGGCCAACCGTTGGGCCACTCTATATATATATATATATAAATAATGTTTCGAATCACTATGAAACTGCTTTTGTTCTCACAATGAATAGAAAAACCTCCACTGTTTTTAAAATCTTGTAAATAAATTACATGCATTGAAGCAAAAAAAACTAAAAAAAACTTACTTGTACTCAGAAGTGGAGTTACAGTCAAAAGTAACGTGCGTATGGCACTTAAATCACTAATGAAGTTTTCGACTAATGAAAAATACTATAGGCCTATAGGTTATATGTAAAGGACGAATATTATGTAAAATGCACATTCAGTCTTCATTATTATTGACAAAGACAGATTTGAAGGTGTTTTAAATTATTGAACTTTAAAGAAACCTACCCCGTACCCTTTCAGCTAAAGATACTTTATTTTAAACCGAACGAACAAGTACAGAATTGCTCTCAGCACGCATAGGCGTTTCATTTTACTTGAATTCGTCAATGATATATAAGTTATATATATATATATATGAAAAATTATTTCACGAAAGTGACACGTGAAAAATATTTATGATGAATAAAACCACGAAGGGAAAAGAAACACAAAGTGGTGCTCAAGCGCTTTCGTCTAATGACATCCTCAGGAACACTCTTTTCACTCCAGTGTTCCTGAGGATGTCATTAGACGAAAGCGCTTGAGCACCACTTTGTGTTTCTTTTCCCTTCGTGGTTTTATTCATCATATATAATATATATATATATATATACACACAGAGGTTGTTTCATAACATGTGGGACGCACTTTCAGGATGGATTCAGGACCTGAAAACAATGAAAAAAAATTATATAAACATATGCCCGAAATCGCTTTGTTTCCGAGTTACAGCCCGTGATGTGTTCCAGCAAGTATCCCCCTTACCTTTAAAGGAAGTGCTCAAAATGACCTCCTTGCGCTTGAATACACGCCTGAACACGCCTCGTTATAGACTGTCTGACGCGTCCAAACATTCCAGGTATTTGCCCGATTTTCTGGCATCCTTGTTCTACACGTTGACAAAGCATTTCAACGTTGTCAATGGGTGTCACGTAAACAATGGATTTCAGATGACCCCACAGGTAAAAATCGAGTGGAATCAGGTCCGAGAGCGAGCAGGCCACACAATAGGTCCTCTATGGCCATCCATTTATCAGGAAAATGGTCATCCAAATAGTCTCTGGCTACTCGACTAAAATGAGGCGGAGCGCTGTCATGCATAAACCACATACGACGTCGGACACCAAGAAGAACTTCATCTAGTAAATCGCTTAAGTCATTCTTTAAAAAATTGGAATAGGATTCTCCTGTTAATCTTCCAGGCAAAACAAAAGGACCGATTAAGTTGTCGGCAATAAGTCCTGTCCATACATTGATACTAAATTGTTGTTGGTGCCTTGACTGGATGATGGCATGCGGATTCTCTTCGGCCCAGTGATAAATGTGAAAATTGATCAGTCCATTTCTTGTGAAGGCAGCCTCATCAGAAAACAACACGGAGGATATAAAAAGATGATCGCGAGCACACTGTTGAAGGAACCAAGTACAAAAAGCCTCTCGTGGTGGGAAGTCAGCTTCAGTAAGGCCTTGTACTCTCTGAATGTGATATGGGTAAAGCTGTTGTTCCCGTAAAATTCCCCACACAGTTGTGTATCTTACACCCTCTGCTGCTGCTGCTATCCTTCGGGTGCTGACACCAGGATGTTCCTTCACGCGATTCAGGACCCGCTCCTCCAACTCAACAGTTCTGGCGCTGATTGGTCTACCACCATCTGAAACTCGCTTGTTTAATGATCCTGTATCACCAAGACGCTCGTCTATTCTCTGAAAGGTCTTCTTATCTGGCAGACGGCGATTCTGAAACCTTTCCGCATACAGACGTCTTGCTGCGGCCGCATTACACTCGGCAAGTCCATACATGAGATGCATTTCTGCCATTTCTCTATTTGAATAAGCCTCCATTCTCACTTCAAATGCCCACTATCACTGAATAACACAAAACTTTTGAGGTTTTCTTTCACTGGACTGCACTTATTCACGGTAAGAAGTTACGAATACGAACAGTGAAACACCGCGATGCACCTCTGACTGACTGATGGTTCTACACTTAATGATATTGAAACATGTCATAGAGTGTATGAAACATTACAATCGGCAAGGCAATACATGAAATAAGTCTCGTACACACTCACAAACATTGTCGGCAAGCAGTGTTTGTAAACAGTTTGCGGAAAGAATTGCTGGAACACAACAAAACGGGCTGTAATTCGGAAACAAAGCGATTTCGGGCATATATTTATATAAACTTTTTTAGTTGTTTTCAGGTCCTGAATCCATCCTCAAAGTGCGTCCCACATGTTATGAAACACCCTGTATATATATATATATATATATATACAGGGTGTATACACACAGGGTGTTTCAGGAGGAAAGGTCAATACTTCGGGAGGTGATAGTATCGGTCATTGTGAGAAAAAAGTTCATATGAACATGTGTTTAATTCTGAATGGTTACGGAGATAGAGCTGTTTGAATCTACAAATACAAAAGCATTGTTAATGGTAATCAAGAAAGAGAAACTAATTACTGTTTCTAACATTTAATGTTTAAACACTGGCATTTTGAATGGTATCAGATACAGAAATGACAAATTTGTTGCAGTTTACAATACGTTTTCGAAAATCTCACCGTCAACCTCAATGCACTTTGCAACTCGTGTGCGAAGATCGCGTGTTGTTCGTCTGAGTTGATCTTGACGTTCCATTATGCGGGCAGCAGCATCCAAAATGCGCGGGAGCAATTCGTCTCGTGTTTCCACCTTTCTTTTGTAAACTTGACTTTTCATCCACCCCCAAAAACAATAATCTAGCGGAGAGAGGTCTGGAGACCTTGGTGGCCATTGAATGGGACCACCGCGGCCGATCCATCGACCAGGGAAAGTTTTATTTAAGTATTGCATCACCATACGGGTAGAATGTGGAGGAGGTCCGTCATGCTGAAAGTACATACCAACGCGTGTAGCCAAAGGAACATCCTCCAATAGTTCCTGCAATTCATTTTGCAGAAATTCTAGGTAACTTTGTCCTGTAAGACAATTCTCTAAAGTAACAGGGCCAATCAGCTGATCATCGATGATACCGCACCACACATTGGCAAAGAAGCGATGCTGAAAATTTGTTTCCACAGTGGCATTTGGATTTTCGTCTGACCACCGATGAGAGTTACGAGTGTTGTTGATACCATCACGGGTGAAAGTAGCTTCATCGGTGAACAGTATTAATCGAAGCAATCGGCGATTAGCATTTACCCAATGACAAAATTCCAGTCGCATGGCAGCGTCTCCTGGTTGAAGGTGTTGTACACGCTGTACATGATATGGATGCAAGCCTTCCTCACGTAATGTTCGCCATACTCTTGTGTGTGGTACACCGAGACGTGTAGAAATTCTTCGTGAGCTGGTAGTAGGACTACGCTCTACCAACTGAAGAATGTTTTCCACTTCATCCACATCTTGTTGACCTTCACGTTCAGATGAAACATGAGCGCTGGGAAGTGTACCAATCTCACGCAATGTGTTGAAAACCCTGGTAAACACTCTACGATCCGGAATTCTGCGGTTAGGAAACCGTCGACGGTATTCTGCAACAGCAGCTGTTGCACTTCCATCGCAAAAACCGTAGACATACACCATATCTGCAATTTAGGGTTATGACATTTTTATAACCTCATGTTCCTGTATCATAAATCGATGAACATTTGCCCCCTGACAATGAAAATAACAGTTTTTTCGATATATTTTGAAAACACTTCACCCCAAAATAAAAAATAAAATTTAATAAAATAATAAATAGAAATTTGCATGTTTATTTCACAATTATTATACATAAACATATATTATATTATACAACATTATACCTATACAATACATATTAATTATACAAATACAATATTATACATTTACTCTATTATTGTTTTAATTGTTTTACTTATTGCTTAAAATAAACCTGTGATTAAGGTTGTCTTTATTTTTACAGTTTACGTAAAGTTCTTGCATCACCTTAATGGCACGTTCCGCACATTGGTTGCTCCTTGGTATAGCTATTGCAGATGGGTCTCTGTTCCAGTGATTTTCCAGAGTATTTAGTGCTTTTCGGTATTGTTGCAAGATATTGGACAATTTATGATAATCATCTTTCTTTTACATCTGATTGCTGAACCAATAGTCTGCCCAGTCGTAGGAAATAAATCTGCAAATCTTATGCAGAGATTCTCTTCGTGTTGGTAGAAGTATATAGGTTAGGATTGCTAATATTGCTCTTGAATTCCATCTGGCGTTGCTGATGTTTGGTATTTTTCGAAAATGTACCTTTGGAAATCTGCCATTTTCTTCAAGAAACCGAAAAACACGTGTTAGATGAAACAGAAACTTCATGTCATCACGCCATCCTGAACTTTCACAAATCTCTTCTTCGCCATTTTCAAAATTTGCTTTAAGTTCGTCATATTTCTTCATGATGTCTGAAACAAAAGGGTAATCAATGTTTGGTGATGTTTTATTACCTCCAAGTTCGTCATCCATCACCACACGAAGTATTCGGTCCAGTACGTGATGCTGGCAGCCAATGAATTGTGGCTTATCAAGCCCCTTTTCTGCAAACAATCTTTGTAGTCTGACTATAACTCCATTCAATTTTCCTGTATTGACACTTGTTGTATCTGCTACCATCATTTTTATGCTGCTCCATAAGTTATGCTCATCCAGAAGAGCCCGTATTCCATCAGAGATAGTTTCAGCTTTGCCATTTGCCAAACACAACACACCTAACTTGACTTCTCTGTTTTCATTTTTCAGAACAACCACCTGATATTCCTTAGCCGGGATGGGACGATCCATCGCCGCCAACTCATCGCCGCCAACTCATCGCCGCCGACTCAACTCCAGCCAACTCATCGCCGCCAACTCAACTCCATTTTTTCAAAAAATAAATTAAATTTATTTTTGAAGGTTAGAGCTTTAAAAAATTAAAAATCGTTAGAAACTCTATTCTACTACGTTAAAAAAAGATTAAAAGGTTCAGATTTTAATTAGTGGTAATTGTAGGCAATCCCACGTAAATATTCTAATGGTGATCGTTGCTCAAAGCTTAAAACTAGTTTTAATATACGGTCATCAGCATCACGATATTTTTTTAACTTTGAAGGTGGAGCATGACCTCCTACAAGTTGTTCGAGATACATATCTCGACTCTTCTCTATTTTGTATAAGGCATCTATAATGTTAATTGGTGAAGGTTAGGTTAGGTTAGGTTAGGTTAGGTTGGGTTGGGTTGGGTTGGGTTGGGTTGGGTTGGGTTAGTTTAGTTTGGGTTAGGTTGGGTTAGGTTGGGTTGGGTTGGGTTGGGTTGAGTTAGGTTAGGTTGAGTTAGGTTAGGTTGAGTTAGGTTAGGTTGAGTTAGGTTAGGTTGAGTTAGGTTAGGTTAGGTTGGGTTAGGTTATATTATATAAATAAATATTATATAAATATAATTAGTTATGTTTTCAATGGTTCTTCCAAGTGTTTTTAATTTCCTTCAGTACCTATCATCGCACTAAAGAAAGATTAATAAATTATACAAAACATTATTTGGCAACGGTGCATTCGGAGTTGAGTTGGCGGCGATGAGTTGGCGGCGATGAGTTGGCGGCGATGAGTTGGCGGCGATGAGTTGGCGGCGATGAGTCGGCGGCGATGAGTCGGCGGCGATGAGTCGGCGGCGATGAGTCGTACTAGACGCTCCTTAGCATCAATATGTTTACCATCAAAATGCAATGACCAATCTTCTAGTTGCAGCGTTTCTTTCATTTCTTCTTTCAGTCGAACTGCTTCTCTGAACGTTGATTTGTAAATACCTAATTGAGATGGTGTTGGTATATTGATTCCTTCATTTGACAGCTGTTTGCAGACTTTTGCAGCTTTGCTTGTTGATAATTTTGAAGATATTACTAAATTGGTTGCAATTACAGTTTTGCTATAATGTCTACGCATTGGCTTTCTTGCGGAAGATTCACAGTCATCTTCATGGTCACTAGGTTCTGTTTCACTCGTTATTGCATCACTATCTAACACATCGATGGACTCGATGGCAGAAGAATTGGACGCCACGCAAGTACTGGAGGTTTTCCTTATTCGTTTTGATGGATGGATAGTTTCTTTGCCTGCTAGTTTCTCAGTCACATATCCCACTTCACCTTTGTTCTCCTTTTGCAGATCGTAAAACTTTTTGTCCTCACTGCATAGCCATTGTCCATCTAATTTTGTGATATCAAATAGTTCATCCAGTATTGAATACTTGCCACGCCGTACACATTCATCATATGTCTTCAAGACTTTCTCGATCTTGCTTTGAACAACTTGATTAGACACATGTGGGAAATTAAATTTATCCCATAATTGAATGACTTCATTGCAAATCACCTTTGCTCGGTCTTTTCTACTTTTTACATTGTTGCCTAGAAACAGGTATCTTCCAGCAATATGTATTTGGAGAGGCAAGCGGCTTCGTTCGAAAAGAGGTGACATTTCTGATGAGACGTTTCTTCTTTTGTGTGAGTTCTGAAACTGCACCAGATTCTTCGTCCAAGTTTCTTTGCCCTTTTCGCATTCAATAGCACTTCTCTTATGCGACATTGTAAGATAGATAACCTGAGATAAATAAATTCACTTGGAACAAGTACTTTCCGTTAATGATAAATTGTACGTGATATGTGTTCTGTTCACCAGCACTCTCTGAGGAGCGAATGCGCGAGACCCTCATCCGGCAACACTTATATAGAGGCCAGAGAGGGCGTGGCTTAAGGCAGACACGTGTATTTATGGAATACATATTCGGAATATTCAAGAAAATACTAGGTAACCAATCTAGAATGGTGCAATGCAGCTGTCTCGAATATACTAATATACTATATTTGCTTTCGGGGTGACATTTTTTTTTAATTCTGAAGAATTAGGCCTTTTTTATTGTTTTCAAGCAAAAGTTCATCGATTGATGATACAGGAAACAATATTTATGACAAAAAATTAAAAAGTCATAACCCTAATCTGCATATTCGGCATGTGTGAAGACTGAAGGTGTGTGGCATTCTTAACACTGCTTCAAACACCAAATAATGTCACTCACAACAGTCAGCTGTCGATTGGCTTATGTTACATGCTTACATTACAGCTTACATGGTTCAAGGTTATAGGGGAGGGAAGGGGGAGGAAGAGCTGCGCGCGAATCAGATTCAAACAGCTCTATCTCCGTAACCATTCAGAATTAGACACATGTTCATATGAACTTTTTTTCTCACAATGACCGATACTATCACCTCCCGAAGTATTGACCTTTCCTCCTGAAACACCCTGTATATATAGCTGAAAGAAAGGAAATGAGAGATGGGTTATGAGAGTGTCAGAAAATTTCAGGACGAACAAGATGTTTTGGAGAGAAGTAAATAGTGTGAGGAAAGTGAAAGGGCAGATGAGCATGACTGTGAAAAGTCCATGGGGAAGTGATAACAGATAGAGAAGATATAAAGACAAGGTGGAGTGAGTATTTTGAGGGACTAGTGAACGTTTGGAAGATAGGGAAGCAGATGTTGTATGTTTGGGCAAAGAGGGGGTTCACAATATGAGAGTTGTGGCGAGTGAGTTGGTCCGTAGAGAGGAGATGGTGGAGGCCGTAGGTAGGATGAAAAGTGGAAAAGCGGTAGAAGTGGGTGGAATCGCTGTAGAGCTCCTGCATAAAGGCGGTGAATGTACTGTTGATTGGTTAGTGCGTCCGTTTAATGTGCGTATGGACAGACGCGAGCTGCCTTAGGACTGGTAGCCTTAGGACTGCCTTAGGACTGTATAAAGGCAGGGAGGACAAAAATGTATGGTCGAATTATAGAGGAATTAGTCTGTTGAGTTTGCCAGGTAAGGTGTATGGTAGAGTGGCGATTGAAAGGGTGGTGGCATGCTCGGAGCAAGAGATTGGGGAGGAGCAAGAGGATTTTAGAAGAAATAGAGGGTGTGTGGACCAGGTGTTTGGGTTGAAGATGTGTGAGAAATACTTGGAGAAAGAAAGTGATTGATATGTGGCGTTCATGGATCTTCAAAAAGACTATGTTAGGGCTAACAGAAAGGCGTTGTGGCAAGTGCTGCAGCTGTATGGGGTGCATGGGCCGTTGTTGAATGCGATGAAAAGTTTTTACCGAGATAATAGAGCATGTGCGTGTATGGGAAGATAGGAGCGTGAGTTGTTTCCGGTGAAAGTGGGTCTACGGCAGGGGTGTGTGATGCCTCCGTGGTTGTTTAATGTGTTTATGGATAGGGTGATGAATGCAAGGGTCATGGGGAGGTGAGCGGGGTTGAAGCATGTTGCGGGGGGAGGTTCTTGGGAAGTGAATCAGTTGTTGAATGCGGATGATACGGCTTTAGTGGCGAACTCAATAGAAAAGCTACAGAGACTGGTAATTGAGTTCGGGAGGATGTGTGAAAGAAGGAAGATAAGAGTAAATGTGAATAAGAGTAAGTTTATTTGGTGCTGTAAAAAGGAGGTTCGTGAGCGACTAAGTGTAAGTTTGTATGGTGAGGAAATGGAAGAAGTGAATGTTTCAGGTACTTATGGGTGGATGTGGCTAGGAATGGACTATGGAGGCGGAGGTGAGTCACAGGGTGGAAGAAGGGGCAAAGGTACTGGGTGCCCTAAGAAGTGTTTGGAAGGAGTGATCATTGTCTATGGGTGCGAAGATGGGTATGCATAAAGGTATAGTAGTGCCAACAGTGTTGTATGGATATGAGGCTTGGGTGGCGAATGTGAAGGAAAGAAAAAGGGTGAATGTACTGGAAATTAAATGCTTGAGGACGATCTGTAGGGTGAGGCGGAATGATCAAGTGAGAAACACTGTTATCCGTGAGAGGTGTGGGAGTCGAAAGAGTTTTGTGGAGAGAGCAGATGAAGGGGTGTTAAAATGGTTTGAGCATATGGAGAGGATGAGTGAGGAGAGGATGATAAATGAGGCGGAGGGGGAAAGGGGGAGGGGTTAACCGAGGAGGAGATGGAGGGATGGGGTAGAGGAAGCTTTGGGTCAGCGGGGCCTAAACGTCTGAGAGGTTGAAAGACGCGCGCTGGATAGAAAAAAGTGGAGCGATGTGGTATATGGCGGACGATGGGCTGTCACTGTGCTGCCTCAGGGTGTATGAAGCGGTCTGAGTAAACCGTAGAGTAGTTTGTGGGGCTGGGCTATAGAATTGTTGCTCTGAGGCAAGTGCATTATTGTCATGTCAGCTGATGAAGTGAATATGAGCGTTTCAGGCGCTTCCTGCCTGTTCCTGACGCGACTTCACTGAGGTGGGAGAGGCGTTTGGGTATAAAATTTTATATAATATATATATATATATAATATATATATATATATATATATATATATTTGGGGCAAATTTGGGGTTTTTAACTTAAACTCCAAGACCATAAATTGGGAAGAAATCAGATCACACATGGCCCAAATAGAGTGGAGAACACTTTTCGAGAATAAAACAACTGAGGAAATGCTAACAACCTTGGAAGAAAAGACGCTGAGAATTTTGGAAAAATATGCTCCGAAAGCACAGCCAAAAGAAAAGAGGAACTGGCTAGAGAGGCAAAAGAGAAGAATATTCCGCAAAAGAAAGAGAGTAGCGGTAGAAGCAATAAAGGAAAATCCAAAATACTTCTACAACTATGCGAAAAGGAAAACAAAATCGCGCGCTACTATCGGGCCCTTAAGGAAAGGAAATAATGAACTAACCGACGATCTAAAAGAAATATCTGAAACATTGAGAGCCCAGTATGAATCGGTCTTCAGTACCCCAAAAAGCGACAAAGAGATACCTGACAGATGAATTCTTCAAAGAGAACTTGCAAGGAGAATATACAACAGACTTTGATTTTACCCCAGAAGATGTAGCGACAGCTATAAGACAAATGAAATCACACTCGGCTGCAGGTCTGGACAAATGGAACGCACTATTAATTAAAAATTGTAAAAATTAAATAGCTACTCCCTTATACTGGATATGGAGAAGATCCCTGGACACTGGGGAAATACCGAGCATTTTGAAAAGAGCAAACATCGTCCCTATATATAAAGGAGGAGATAGATCTCAAGCAAAGAACTATAGACCAGTGTCCTTGACGTCCCACCTCACCAAAATTTTTGAAGGAATAGTCAGAGAGAAAATCTATGACTTCTTGGAGACATTGGAAAGATTCAACGAAAATCAACACGGATTCCGATCAGGAAGATCATGCCTATCACAACTTATAGGGCATTATAACAATATCCTAGATGCACTTGAAGGCAAGAAAACTATGATGTCATATACACGGATTTTGCTAAAGCGTTCGACAAATGTGATCATGGTATAATATCACATAAAATGAAACATTTGGGAATAACAGGCAAAGTGGGAAAATGGATCTACAACTTCCTCAGAAATCGACTACAGGTGGTCAAAATTCAAGGTGTATCATCATCAGAATCAGAAGTACGCAGCTCAATACCAAAAGGTACAGTGCTGGCCCCACTCCTGTTCATTATCACTGATCATACCAAAACTTGAATACTGCTCAGCTTTGACGTCCCCATATAAAAAGGAAGAAATTAATAAACTAGAAGAAACGCAGAGACATTTCACAGCCAAGATTTGGCTGCAAAGAACTCAACTACTGGGAAAGACTACGCAAACGAAATCTGTACTCCCTGGAAAGAAGAAGAGAGAGGTATACCATAATCTACATATGGAAAATTATCGAAAAACTGGTACCAAACCTCAAACAAAACCCAATTATCATCCAGACACTGGAAAATAGGAAGGGCAGAATGTGTAGTGTTTCCAAATTAAAGGCCCGACAAGGGACCTCCTCAACTCTGAAGGAAAATAGCTTGGTTGTCAGGGGGCCAAGAATTTTCAACCAGCTTCCAAAGGACCTCAGAAACATTACAGGGGTCAAAGTTGAAGTCTTCAAGAGAAGACTAGATGCCTGGCTGAGAATGGTACCAGATGAGCCGGGTGTACCTGGCGATGTACGATGGAGAGCGCAAGAGAGCAAACGCTCCTCCACCAAGCCAGGACTAGAGGCGGGGCCACCAGCTTGACCTTCGTGTGAAGAGAGACCGACGCACGGAACCCAAACAAGGTTAACAAGGTATATATACAGGGTGTCCCATAAGTCCGGCATCATAGGAGAAATTCATATTTTTCTATTTCTACAAACCATAATTCATATTTTTCTCTTTCTACAGGCCATAATGTCTGTGAGCAAGAAAGAACGAATCCAGACAATTCTACTCATAGGAAATCGGAGTCAAAGAGAGGCCGCTGCTGAATTTAACAGACTGCATCCAGATCGCGGGCCAATAACAGAAAGTTGTGTGAGCACACTTGTTGCAAAGTTTAAGGAAACAGGATCCATAGAAGATAAACCACGCAGTGGACCTTCAAGGAGGTCCACTAACGATGATACAGTGACTGCTATCCTGGCTCATTTTAACAGAAGTCCCAATAAGTCTCTTCGGCGATTGTCCGCCGAGACAGGAGTGTCGAAAAGTAGCATCCATCGCATTCTTCAGGTTCACAAATGGCATCCATATAAACTTCAGATCCTACAGAAATTAAGCGAAGATGATCCCGAACGGCGGATGGAATTTTGTGAATGGGCTACGGAAACAATATTCTCGGGATGCCAATTTCCTGTCCACCATTCTGTTCAGTGACGAGGCTGTTTTTTATGGAAATGGTGAGGTAAATCGACAGAACACCCGCTACTGGTCTCAAAACAACCCTCACTGGTATACCTCTTCAAAGGAACAAGGTGCATCTCGGGTGATGGTATGGTTGGCATTTGGAAGGATCGCATCATAGGCCCCCTCTTTTTCGATGAACATGTCACTGGAGGCACCTACCTACGTATGCTCAAGGAAGAAGCATTTCCCAGTGTCTTGAACGAAGAAGGAAATTTCCCAACATACATGGTTCCAGCAAGACGGCGCTCCTGCACATTACAGCACCCAAGGGAATACCTGTACCAACAATTCCCTGGTCATTGGATAGGACGTCGAGGGCCTGTGGGATGGCCAGCTAGAAGCCCGGATCTCACGCCACTAGATTTTTATCTCTGGGGCCACTTGAAAGCGCTGGTATACGCAGAGAAAATTAGGAGTGTTGAACATTTGCGGCAGCGCATTATTGGGGTATGTAACACCATTACTGCTGACATCATTCACCGTGTGCTTGCTGACTGGGTATCACGTCTGAATTTGTGTAGTGAAAACAATGGTGGACATATTGAGCACGTTCTGTAAATAAAAGCTTTTTTTTTGCCTTTTTTTATTATTATTTTTCCTATGATGCCGGACTTATGGGACACCCTGTATATATATATATATATATATATATATATATATATATATATATATATATATATATATATATACAGTCTAGGGTGATTCAAAAAAATCAAAGTTTTTTTTTTAATTGTTCAACCTGTATTTTTGTTACCTATGACAAAAAAGTAGTGTATGCCAAATTTGGTGAATTTTAAATAAAATTTACTATGTGCTGCCAGGCGTCAAAGTTTCCCTCTTTTTCAATTTGTTTGCTTTTACAACTTATGATTTTATGTTTAATTGTTTATATTTCAGAATTTTTAATTAATGGTTTATATACTAGCTTGCTTTTAATTGTTGCTTGGAACTCGTAATTTTGATACCAATTAATCGATTATGGAAGCTAGGCCTAACTCACCATCACCCAGTTGCTCATTTGGGAGAAGTTCTAAAAGAAAAGAAACTGAAGTATGGCTAATTGGGCAGCCCTCTGCAGTACTAAAAACATCCGTATTACCATCAGAGAAGGAAATGATGGCCCTCTTCATGCACTACAGAAATATTAAAAAGCAAGACATTAGAGAATCATGCTGCTCTACTGCAGATGATGTGCTAGCAGTTTGGAAAAAAGCAGGAATACCAGCAAAACAAAGAATACATGTAGTAGGTAAAATTCAAGGAATACTGAAGGAATGACAGCTGCTTAAGAAAAACAAAGCAAACAAATTGAAAAGATCACAAAATTTAAATAATAAAGAAGAAAAATGGAAAGATAAACTGGAAAACTTATTTGACATTGCTCATGAGAATGCTATGCAGCTTATAAAAATAGAAGATGATAAGAAATTCTTGAAAATGCAACGTGAGAAAGGACGTCATGGAAAAATGAGTACCACTGATAAGGCTGTTGCTAAAAAAGAGCAAAGAGCAGCAGAAAAGCAACAACGTTATGAAAAGAGGAAAGCAGAAGAGATCAAAAGAAAGAAGAGTGAAGAGGCTGTCATACTCACCAGTACATCATCAGAATCAGAATCAGAGGAGAGTAAAAGTGATGAATCTGGTTTCTGTGATGCACAACCTTCAACATGGAAAAGTAAGGTTGGCAAACGAAGAAAATTGTTTGATGATAAATTGTTAGGAAGTCTTGATGTTGCAAAATTGAGTGACAGAAATGCGTCTCTTTTTAATGCAAACAATCAGACATCGCTTGAATGGGACATCTACGAACAAATAAAATGCATGTGTTTCAATACAACGGCAGCCAATACTGGTCCTAGAAATGGTGCAGCTATTCTTCTAGAACAAAAATTCGACAACGATTTATTGTGGCTGGCATGTCGACACCATATATTTGAAATTATGCTGGAAGCTGTTGTTTCAAAATCTTTATCACCATCTTCTGGCCCAGATATAGTCCTTTTTAAGAAGTTCAGACAAAAATGGTCAAGCATTAATAAGGAGGACTACGAGACAGCATTATCAGATCCAGATATCTATGAAAATATTCATGACATCAAAGATGACATAATTATATTTGCAACAAATCAACTAGATACATTCCAACCAAGAGACGATTACCTAGAACTATTGCAGTTAACAATTATTTTTTTGGGAGTTGAACCAAAAGGTGGAATCAAATTTAAACATCCAGCGGGACTTCATCGGGCTAGGTGGATGGCCAAAATTACATATTCATTAAAAATTTTTATGTTCAAATCTCAGTTCAAAATTTCAGTAAAAGACAAAAAAGGACTAAAAGACATCTGTCTATTTGCTACTTGGTTATATGTAAAGGCATGGTTTACAGCTCCTGTGCCATCTTGCGCTCCTCGTCTTGCTCTGGAATTATTACAGAATCTTGTAGTCTACAAACAAATAAATGACACAATTGCATTTGTTGCTATTAAAAAACTGTTAGATCACCTCTGGTACCTATCAGAAGAACTGGTAGCCTTGGCCTTTTATGATGATGAAGTGCCTACTGAAACGAAAAACAAAATTGTAAAGGCCTTGCAAAATACAACAGAAACTCTTCCTGCAAAACGGGCTTTTCTAGATCCTGCACTTATTCCAACGAAGAAATAAGAAGATTTTGTCATCAAATACTCAAAGATTCTTTACAATAACAGAATTTAGTTCAAAATTTTTATTCAAAGATGCTAAAGAATGGCATAATGATGAAGAGTTTAACTCCGCTAAGAAATCTATCAAACAGTGGAAAGTCGTGAATGATATAGCGGAAAGAGGAGTAAAATTAATGGATGAATATAATAAAATACTAACACATGACGAAGATCAAAAACAATTCTTGCTACAAGTAGTGAAAAACTACAGGGCTGTTTACCCTGATAGAAAGAAAGAAACATTGATGAAGTAAGGACAGCTAATGTCTCAAATATCATGCTAGTTTAATTATGCATGCTTGTGGTTATGGTAGGACCTACGGGGGAGCTTTCCACGTTAAAAAAAAGCAATGCGCCTTGTACTGTACCCCCTGGGTGGTGTGGAAAAATTTGACAATTTGAGTCGTTCTGTCAATTTTTAATTGCTGG
Organism: Bathynomus jamesi; assembly: GCA_023014485.1. NCBI lineage: Eukaryota > Metazoa > Arthropoda > Malacostraca > Isopoda > Cirolanidae > Bathynomus > Bathynomus jamesi. Next base: position 846,832 of record JAJOZX010000777.1, read on the forward strand.
TAGCAACCCCTAAAAATTAAAAATTCGCTAAAATATTTTAGGATAGTTGTTTTTATGCTGAAATGAACCATTTAAAGGGTTGAACACATTAAAATCTAAAAAAATTTTTTTACCCCCATATTTGAATCACCCTAATATACACCACGTTTATATAAATAATTGATTTTAGGTAGTTTATTGTATGAAAACAAAATAATTTAAACCTTTACGAACTGTTATATTTAATAAAATCCATGTGAATAATTGTTAATATATGGGTGAACCAAAAGTAGGTGGACAGTAGGTTGAATAGGGTTTGTGTTATATTATATTATAACTATGGTGTTTGTGTTATATTATATTAAATATTATAACTAAATTTATTTAAGTTTAATCGTTTTTCTTTTCAGATAGTTCAGAGAACCCATAATGGCAAATAATCTAAATACTGATGCCAGAAAATGGGTGTTAAAAGAGTATTGGAAATCTCAAAATACTGAAACTGTTAGAACAAAATGGGTTGAAACATTTGGTACTCAAGCCCCAAAGAGACAAACCATTTACCGCATTCGTGACAAATTTGATGCCACTGGCTCAATTCTTAATGCCCCAAGAACTGGTCGACCCAAAACAGTTTGCACAGAGGACAATAAGCAACTTGTTGCCGAAGCATTTGTTCACAGTCCCAAAAAGTCCACCAGAAGAGCACCAGAAGAGCCTCAGCAGAACTGGACATTTCACAAACCTCTATTATACGAATTCTGAAATCTATTGGGTTGAAAGCTTATCGTCCACGGCTAATTCATGGCTTATTGGAGGATGACCCAGACAGGCGGCTGCAATTTAGTGAGATCATGCTGAACGAAATTGAAGGAAATCCAATAATTTTAGATAACATTGTGTGGACCGATGAGGCTTCTTTCAAATTATCAGGTCATGTTAACCGACATAATTGTGTTTACTGGTATAGTGAGAACATGCATTTAACATTAGAGCAGCAACTAAACCAGCCTGGTGTCACTGTTTGGGGTGGTATTTCAAGTTCTGGTGTTTTAGGACCAATTTTTGTTGATGGAACAGTCACAGGTGATAAGTATCTCGAAATTCTAATGAATGAAGTTGTTCCACACTTACAACAACAGCCTAATTCACATGACCTCTATTTCCAACAAGATGGGGCCCCTCCACATTATTCAAGAGCAGTCCGTGAGTATCTTGATGAAACATTTCCCGAGAAATGGATCGGCCGAAGAGGTCCAATTGAATAGCCTGCACGTTCACCTGACTTTACCCCAATGGATTTTTTCTTTTGGGGAGTACTCAAGGACAAAGTTTATAGTCGAAAACCACGAAGTGTTGGTGATTTGAAAAATTACATCAGAGATGCATTTCAAGAAATTAATGCACAAAGAAACTTGTGCAAAAATGTTTGTCGAAGCGTGAAAGGTAGACTTCAAAGCTGTGTAAATTGTGATGGACAGCAATTTGAGCACCTGCGTTGATAAAATTTTCAGTGCTTTTGTATTGTATTGGTATAAGTTAATTTTTTTTTTTATTTTGTATTATAGTATACAAAAAAATTAAATATAATTGTATATGTATTCTCAAAATAAACGTTATCATTTACTGTCCACCTACTTTTGGTTCACCCGGGTACTACTACTACTACCTATATATATATACACCTGGGCGTAAATATTGGTTCATTATCGAAGTAACTTCGACCGGTTGTACTATCTATTTACTTAGGTGAGCTGAAACGGTTAAAAGGTGCTGGAAGTAGTAATGAAGTAAATTTTTGTTATTGTGTACAAAACATAAAAGATTATTTAAGGCGTCCGAAACAGAAGTGGGATCTCGCTAAAAGTACTTTTGGCGAGTTCGCCCTTTTGCTTCCGACCTCCTCATTTAAATACATTAAAGTCTGAATGCTTTATTTGATGTAATATACAAGCTAAACAAATCTGTATATCTGGATGAACCCATGTATTGATAAAACACTGCTCCTACTTCATCAAACCAGCAACGTTTCTTTAGATCATAACGGCAGGAGCAAAAATATTAATGTCTGTCTGATAAATTATGAATAGTGAATGATACCTCGTTTCGGTAAAACGAGAGAAAAAGAGTTTTTCTGCGCTCATCCAGATAAAAAAATTACCTTGTTTGTTGGAATAAAATTAAAATCTAAATAGATGAATTCATATCTGAGTTTAATTGAAGTAGACCTAAGAAAAAGCAAATCTATGCTTTAGTTTAAACTAATGGCTTCACTTTAACTCGATTATACGAAACACCTGTGTATATATATCTGTAGTATGAAAGTTGTATATAAGTTATAATTTGATTTGTACAACCTTGTTTTGATAAAACGAATGTCCCTGTCGCGAAACTACTGATATACAGTATATGAAAATGAAAATGAAAATGAAATGAAAAGGTTTATTGGCAGAATATAGTCCATATGACAAATATTATTAATACAATGACAGTTCATATACTAAGGATAGAAATATATACAATTGATTAGAATTAATACTGCACTGTCGAAGTTAAGTGGAGCTACATACAGACGTTTTCGTATCAAGAAGTCCATAGCTTAGGCCTTAGAGGATAAATGGCAGGACTCATGGATAGCTTGGATGATCGGGTTGGTTGATTTTTTAATTCTTTGCATTAGACTGTGTTGAGCACGTCTTGTTACCTCCGGGAAGCTCGGGACATGGCGGGTAGCAAACATTTGCGAAGCTGAGCATCTCGGGGGTAATTTATGTAAGAGTCTAAAAGACCTGTTGTACAGCAAATTTAGGGTTCTGCCAGAACCTTTTTTATAATTCACCCAGAGTTGCTGACCGTATATATTACTGCAGAAAGTACGAAAGAGTCTGTCTTTAGCTTCACTTGTACAGAAACGAAAGTTCCTTATGGTCATATTCGCTTTAGCACACAGGCTTCGAGATTGTTTTCTTATATCCGAGTCATCACTCAAGGAGCTGGTAATAGTTTGACCCAAATACTTAAACTCTTGTACTTCCTCAATTACTTCACCATTCATTTTAAACCTTATATCAGCTGGCTGATTACAGCTTTTAGGATGAAATTGCATAACCTTAGTTTTTGTAACATTAAAAAGAATATCATGTTTCTGCGAATACACTTCGCAGACATTTAGTAGCCGATCCAGACCTTTAACAGAGGGACTTATTAACACCATATCATCGGCATAAACTAAGTTATTTATCCTTGTGTTATCTATACAACATCCTACTGTTGCCTCATTAAGTGAAGCAATTAATCCGTCAATATACACATTAAACAGCATAGGGGCGAGCAAGGAGCCTTGTCTCACCCCGCAAGAGGAGCCAAAACACTCGGATAGTACATTGCCCCACCTAACAGTGAAAGATTGATGGGAATACCAAAATTTCAATAAATTTAATATGTACATGGGAACCTTCCTGTCTTCTAGTTTTGCAAATAAAATATTGTGGTTCACCCTATCATATGCCTTACTTATATCAAGGAAACAGCTATAAATGGTTGAATTACTGGCAATGTATTTAGATATTGTTTCTTTAAGTACATAGATACACAGGTCAGTTGAGTGGGACCTTTTAAAGCCAAACTGATTAGATGTCCATAGGAAATCATTTAATCGGAGTAACAAGAGTTTTTCTAGTAGTTTCGAGAAGCAGGAAGCGACAGCAATAGGCCTGTAATTATTGCTGGACAGAATGTCTCCGTACTTATTTTTGACCAGGGGCAAGATATATACCCTCATGAACTCCGCAGGGATATAGATATGAGCAAGCATGGCTTATAGGAGCAATGATATATGAAGACATACTACGTCATTTGCATATTTTAAGTGCTCATTCGATAAGTCATCTACCCCTGACGCAGAACCAGTCTTTAACTCTTTAATTAACCTCTTTACTTCAGAAAATGATATCAAAATATTTTCCCTTGTCCCTCCCACAATCGTTTCGCTGCAATCTATCTTAAGATTATCCCTACTCACACTATTAAGAATGTTAGAGTAGTGGTTTTTCCACAGCTTTGCAATTTCACCCCCCACCCCCACCCCCCCAGACACCCCATCGATTGTCGGAGGGAGGACATTTTTGACACCCGTTTGGTTCTTAACAAATTTCCAAAATTTGTTATTATCGTTATTTATGCGAGCTTCACAGGCTTTCATAAGCGTCTTTCGATTCCCTCTTCAGGGGGGCAATAAAATCATTCCATCCAGGAATAACCTTAGTATGATAGTTGTAAGATTTAATGAAGGTGCTTCCTCCTTCTCTTAACAGGGATATTATCTTACTATAATACCTATCTATGAGTTTACAGTGAGAATCATTTGAGCAAAGATTACACTGGCCAACAAAATGAAACTTTTTTTTCTCATCACAAACATGATCACACTTTTCTTAATGCATTTTTCGCGCTGATTCCGAATCTGGTTTTATTTGTTTTCTAACACGTATAGTTATATAGATACACTGGTTTTGATATTTTTAAGTTTTTGATATTGCTATAAGAAAATTTATGGATGTATAGATCACACTTAGGAATGCTAAACAACAAATACATCATATACCTTATTCAATGTACTTATAAATAAAGAATATATACATTATTTTATTAAAAGCGCTGTGAGTGTGATTTCCTTTTGTAAATTTGGCCTGGATTGTCACGATACAGCATCCAACAATGGTCCGCCATCATGCTTTCATTCCAATATCCTTGGTAGCGCTTCTCCATCATCTGAATATCTTGATGGAAGCGCTCTCCTTGCTTGTCACTCACTGCACCAAGGTTTTCAGGAAAGAAATCTAAGTGGGAATGCAGGAAGTGAATTTTTAACGACATTCGACACTCCATTTCTTTGAAGGCATCAAGGAGGTTCTTGACTCCATCCTTATACGCAGGTGACTTGTTGCTTCCAAGAAAGTTTTCACATATCCATTTGAACGCCAGCCAAGCCTTCAATTCCAGCGGACTTAGGACTTTTTCAAATTCAGTGTCATTCAAAACCTCCCTTATTTGTGGCCCAACAAAAATTCCTTCCTTCAATTTTGCTGCAGTAACCTTCGGAAATTTCTTTGAAAGGTATTGGAACCCTTCAGAATTGACTTTACCCATTGCTTTAACCAAATTCTTCATTAAACCAAGTTTAATGTGAAGAGGTGGCAGATAGATCTTTTGGGGATCCACTAAAGGGACAGACTGGACATTGCTTATCCCTGGGACATATGTATACCTAAGTGGCCAGTCACTTTTGGTGTAATGTTCTATAGTGGCGCGACTGTCCCACAGGCAAAGGAAACAACAAAATTTTGTGAATCCTGACTGCATACCCATAAGCATTCCTATAACTTTTAGATCTCCACAAACATTCCATTGATGACTGTCGTATTTGATTGCCTTAAGTAGTATATCCATATTGTCATATGTCTCTTTTAGATGGACGTAATGGGCAATGGGGATGGATGGCATTATATTACCATTATGCAAAAGAACTGCTTTCAGGCTTCTCTGCGACGAATCAATAAAGAGGCGCCACTCAGATGCCACATACGTCTGAGATATGGCTGTAAATAGTCCATTGATGTTATGGCAATAACAGAGAGGACCGTCTACTGAAAAGAATGATGTTAATTCAAAATTCCGCTTTCGGTAGTAACTAATACGAACATTGTTCTCAAGTAAATTGTTCTCCTTTAGTCTTGAGGCGAGAAGCTCTGATTTCTCTTTAGACAGCGATAAGTCTCTAACAAGATCATTCAACTGTCCTTGGGTTAACTTTTTAGGCTCTAAATGTCTACCTTCAAAAGTGTACTCTGGTTCTGTAGATGGTCCGGAAACGCCAGTTGCACCTTCATCACTTTCCATGTCATCTATGATAGAATCTAGCCTATCACTTGGGGGAATTGGAATGGGCAATGTTTCATCATGTTTTACTGGTCTACGTGCTGAATCCAAGTTTGGATATACAATCTGGTGTTTGTTCTTGGCAGAAAACCCCATTAAGTTCACACTACAAAAATAACAGTCTTCATGATGATCTCTCGGCTCCCTCCATATCATGGGTATGGCAAATGGCAGTGAAGCTTTCTTTTTGTTAAGCCAATCACGTAATCCATTTGAACAGCCAGAACAGATTTGATGTGGCGCCCATGGTTTATCTTGGTCACCTAGATGGCAACCAAAGTATAGCTTGTATATTTTCTTAATGTCGGTTGTAATACTTCGTCGCTGTGTTTTAGTTGTCAACTGACCGCATACGAAACAGAACTTGTCGGGGTCATTCTTACATTGTCGAGGTATGTTGACTGACCTGAGCAAACTACAAATTTAAAAAAAATGTACACCAACTTGACACAACAAGTTCTTGGACTGGACTGATCTTTTGACACACAAAGCACGGCGTTGTTGCCTGAATCACAATGCTGCTAGACGTAAAAGCTCACACCTGAAATACATAAGATGTATAATTAAGATAATTGAAATAAATAATATGAATAAACTAAAAAAACACAATAAAATAAACACAATCAAATGTTGAAATATTAGTATTTTGCCTATTTAAAATGGTTAAATCTGTGTAGTTATATATATGCCTTCATCTTAAAAACTATACGTGCTAGAAAAAATCTGAATGCAGTTTTGGAATCAGCGTGAAAAATGCTATCCAGCCACCACAAACTTTACTCTGATGAAAAATCTTTGTTGACCAGTGTTATTAGAGGCAAGGTGCAAAATTTCTAAATTATTAAAGAGGTGACATGTTCTGTCTTTGTATTCTATTCTCTGCTGCATATTAACATTGGACCAATCGACGCGATTATTCTTACCTATTGAGTTCTTGTTAAGTCGTGTTGCGCATAAATTGGTAACGTTAATTAATATTTCTAATGGTCTTTGATCAGAAAGAAGGAAATCATGCAAAATATGAACTCTAACAATTCGATCCTTTAGATTATTACTAGTGAGACAATGATCAATCCACCTGGTGGTACCACTCATATCGCTAACGTATGTAAAATTACCACTGGCTACCCCTAATACATCTACATCACTTATACTTAAATTGGCCGACTCGCACATGTTACCCAATTCTCCAAAGAATTCCGAGTTCACATGTGCGTTAAAGTCCCCCATTATTATACAGTGAGAATATTTGGGGTTATCTGATAATATATATATATATATATATATATATATATATATATATATATATATATATATATATATATATATATATATATACACAGGGTGTTTGAAAACTTTCTGTACAAATTGTAATGGGGGATAGGCAACACCAAGACAAACCCTTTTCGTCTATAAGTGTATGTCCGCTGACGTCACCATTCGGCGCTAGAGGGCGCCGCTGCAATTGGCTAAAAGGTGAAGTGGGCTAGACTCGCGCTTGCCGCGGGCATTCTTAAATCGGACGTAGTACGCGTAACATGTTTATTTAAAGAAGGCATGTTTATTTAAAGAAGGTGCTGAAAGTTGCGACCTGTAGCATCAATGCATGCCCGACAGCGTCGAAGCATTGACCGACGTACACGTCGAAAGATTCCCGGCATTTCGGGAACAGTTCCAGCGGCGACAGCGCCCACTCATATCGCTAACGTATGTAAAATTACCACTGGCTACCCCTAATACATCTACATCACTTATACTTAAATTGGCCGACTCGCACATGTTACCCAATTCTCCAAAGAATTCCGAGTTCACATGTGCGTTAAAGTCCCCCATTATTATACAGTGAGAATATTTGGGGTTATCTGATAATATATATATATATATATATATATATATATATATATATATATATATATATATATATATAATATACAGGGTGTTTGAAAACTTTCTGTACAAATTGTAATGGGGGATAGGCAACACCAAGACAAACCCTTTTCGTCTATAAGTGTATGTCCGCTGACGTCACCATTCGGCGCTAGAGGGCGCCGCTGCAATTGGCTAAAAGGTGACGTGGGCTAGACTCGCGCTTGCCGCGGGCATTCTTAAATCGGACGTAGTAAGCGTAACATGTTTATTTAAAGAAGGCATGTTTTTTAAAGAAGGTGCTGAAAGTTGCGACCGGTAGCATCAATGCATGCCCGACAGCGTCGAAGCATTGACCGACGTACACGTCGAAAGATTCCCGGCATTTCGGGAACAGTTCCAGCGGCGACAGCGATTCTTGCTACGAGGTCTTCTTCTGAGTAAATGGGAGTCTCGTACACGAGGTTCTTCATGTGTCCCCACAGGAAGAAATCGAGGCATGTTAAATCGGGCTATCTCGGTGGCCAGGCTACGGGCCCACCCCGGCCTATCCGTCGGTCCCCAAAAGTGGCGTTCAGATAATCCCGCACATCGTTGCTGGAGTGTGCTGGGGCCCCATCGTGTTGAAACCACATTCGTCTACGAATAGCCACGGGAACATCTTCCAGCAGTTCCGGCAACGTTTCGTCAAGAAATATCCGATAAACCCGCCCGTCGAGTCGGGCAGGCAGCAGGTACGGCCCAATCAACTTGCCATGGACGATACCCGCCCAAACATTGACGGCGAACCGTTCTTGATGAGCATGCACCCGTGTAGCATGTGGATTTGCCTGCGCCCACACGTGAGAATTGTGCATGTTAAACACACCCTCACATGTGAAACAGGCCTCATCTGAGAACAGCACATAAGCCAGAAAATTAGGCTGCACCGCTGTCTGCTGCAGAAACCAGCGTGCGAATTCCACACGAAGAGGGTAATCCCGAGGTTGTAATGCCTGGACTCTCTGACGATGAAACGGATGTAACTGCTGCTCGTGCAACACTCTCCAGACCAGGTCGTGGTTCACACCGAGGATACGTGCAACACCTCGCGTGCTTGCGCTTGGATTGTCCTCAAATCGCCGTAGGATTTCTTCTTCCATGTCAGGAGTGCACACGTTTCTCTCCCGACCAGTGTCATGCATGTTTGCATGGAATGTTCCAGTTTCTCGCAGTCGCCGATACAAATGCGCAAACGTTTGGTGGTTTGGCACACGTCTGTTTGGGAAGCGCTGTCGGTACAACCTCACAGCAGTTCTTCCGTTTCCATTGGCAGCCCCATACACCATATGCATGTCAGCCATCTCAGCAGTCGTGAAGTGCTCTATGTTACGCGTACTACGTCCGATTTAAGAATGCCCGCGGCAAGCGCGAGTCTAGCCCACTTCACCTTTTAGCCAATTGCAGCGGCGCCCTCTCGCGCCGAATGGTGACGTCAGCGGACATACACTTATAGACGAAAAGGGTTTGTCTTGGTGTTGCCTATCCCCCATTACAATTTGTACAGAAAGTTTTCAAACACCCTGTATATATATATATATATATATATATATATATATATATATATATTATATTCAGGCAAAATATGTGGTCATTTTCAGAGAATTGTTTGAATTGTCTTAGAGAAGTACAAAATCTGAATATACTTGCTTTATGTTACGTTTTGAGGGTTTGAACGACGGTTTAGGATCGACCTGTGGTCGACCCCTCTGCAGCATCCCGCCTCATTTGCGGGATTTGGTGAAGAAGGGAGTTGTTTTCCGATCTCCTCCTACCCTCGTAGGGTCAGGGACTTTGCAGAGAAATCTGTCAAGCTGGTTCTTGAAGTTATTCAGGTTGATGTGCTAAAGGTTCCTCTCTTCTTTTGGCAGAGCATTAAAAAGCTTTGGGCCTCGTATTCCATGGGTATTTTCCATCCTCGTTTTCATGGCCCCTTGTCCCGCCGCAGCTGGGACAGTAAAAAATCTGCCTCTTCTCTCAATCCATTTTGTTTTTATTTCTTTTCTAAGGTTAGGGACAAAACCCTCGAGTATTTTCCATTGGTGTTCACCTTTCGTTTCCTCTATCTTAGACATGAAAGTCCTTTGTATAGCTTCGATGTTCCCAATGTCTCTTTTTCTGTATGGCCTTGTGAGTACTGAACAATACTCAATTATCGGTAGGACTAGACTCTTTCATAATTTGAAAATGATGTTTACTTTTCTGCTGCGGAAGCTCATCCAGATGATTCCCATTATTTTTCTAGCTATTGTAATTTTGATGTTATTGTGCTCTATGAATTCTGCATCCGACGACATTATTATTGTGGATTTGACGTTATCTGTCTGGCTTGCAGTTTTGTACCATTTATTCTGTAGCACCTTGTTATTACCATATCTTAGAAGTTGGAATTTTTCTTCGTTAAACTTCATATTGTTGTCTTCTGCCCACTTCAATAACTTTTCAATGTCGTTTTGTAATTTTTCTATGTCACCTTCGTTCAATATTTCCTTGCATATCTTTGTGTCATCTGCGAAACATGATACAATACTGTCATTAATATCTGCATAAAAATCTGCAATCATTTTTATGAACAACAAGGGAGCTAATACTGGACCTTGTTGGACAGAGCTTACGGCTTCTGAGACTTCCGATTTAACTCCATTTATTATCAGTTTGTGTTCTTTGAGTCAGAAAATTATATATCCATCTTAATAGCTTTCCAGTAATTCCTGTATTCATAAGTTTGTGCGCTATAATTCCATGGTCACATTTGTCGAAGTCTTTAGCAAAGTCAGTATACAGTATATTACATCTATGTTTTGTCATCGACACAATGTTTCCAATAACTTCTCCTGGTGGTCAAATAGCTGCGAGAGGCATGATCTTTTAGCCCTGAAACCATACTGATTTGGGTTGTATAAGTTCTTTCCTTGTAGATAGTAAGTAGTTTTGCTTCTAATTATACCTTCAAAGCACTTTATAAGGTGGGAGGTGAGAGCTACTGGCCGATATTTCTTGGGCATCGCTCTGTTACCACTTAAATAAGAGGGCAATGTTCGCATTCTTTAATTGAAGTGGAATTTGTCCTGTGTCGAGTGATTTCCTCCATATTAAGTATAGCGGCTTGGCAATACTCTCTTTACATTTCTTCAGAAACGTGGCACTCCATGTGTCTGCCCTCGGTGACGAATCGTCTCGCATCTGTGATAGAGCCTTAATTACATCTCCTTCCTAGAACTCTAAGTCTATTAATAGGTTTGTGCCGGAATTTGTTCTTGGTTTGTATCAATGTCGAAAAATTCATCTGGATTTTCTACTTTCTTCTTGGACTTTGGGTTGCTAAGCACAGTTAAATTGTTCCTTAAGCACTTCGCTCATTTTTTCTGGGTCATTTGTGTATTCGGTCTCCCCGTCTATCAATGGACCAATACTCTCTTTACACTGCATTTTTCTTTTCGCAAACGTGTAGAAGTATTTTGAGTATTTTTTGTTTTCTGCTACTTTGCTTTCCTCCTCGTTTGTCTTATGTATGAATGTTTGTTTCAGGTCCATTTCTATTTCGCATAGTATCCTCTCTAGTTTCAGTCGCCTTGCTTCAGTTCTGCATCTGTTGAGATTTTTTCCGTAGTCTTTATAAATTGTGTCCTGATTCGTGAGCTTGCTACGTTTTCTTTTTGTCTCTCTGAAACACGTTTCAGTAATATTGGTTTAGTTTCAGTCTCTTTTATACATAGTATTTCTTCTAGAGTTTTCTCGTGAAGTAGCAATTCCTAATTTACTTTCTTTAAATCTTTATTTACACTTTCCCAATTTACTTTCTTTGGATTTATATTTAAACGCTCAAATATTCCTTCTGACTCTCTGCGATGCTTTTACGGACCTCTGGGTGCTAACTTTAATTGCATATCGGTTAGGTTATGGTTGGAGAAATTCGTGTGCGTTACCTTTTTTTATTATTATCCCATTGTTATTTGTCAAAATTAAATCCAAAGCGTTCTATTTTCTAGTGGCTTCACAGATTTCCTGGGTAAAGGCATAATGTTCCATAACATGTAATAGCATTATGGTTTAGGTTCTATTATCTTTAGTAATGTTACCATGAAACTTCTCAAAATATATAACTTCGTCATTTTTTTCTGTTATGAATGGGAAATAGGGTGGCCAGACGTCCGGCTTTAGGCAGACAGTCCGCCTTTTGAGCACTCTGTCCTTCGGGTGGTCATTTCCAAATTTCCTAAAAGGAGGACACTGCGTATGTGGCCGTACGTTAACATATATATATATAATATAATATATATGTTAACGTACGGCCACATACGCAGAGTCCTCCTTTTTAAATGGCCACCCTAATGGGAAATTAAAATCTCCAGAGATGAAAATATTTGTTGCTGGAGTTTCAAGTAATTTTAACATGTTTTCTATTTCATTTGTAACAAATTAGAATTCACTTTTTGTGGTGTTTGGTGGTCTGGAGACATGCATGATGGCTAGGCTCAGTTCTTTGACTTCTAAAATAATTTCGACTGTGCTGTTTGATTTGCTTACCTTCACCTCACATGTGCATGTGTTTTTCACGTAGATACAACACCTTCCTCTCGTGTAGCAACTCTATCTGCTCTGTAGATGATGTAGTCCAGCATTGCTATTTCAGTATCCTCGATGCAGTTTCCACAGCCTTTTTCGCATTTATGTAAGTGTGATTCTTTTAGACATTAGAGCATGTTATTACGAACAAGAGTGGAGGCAGAACATCGCAAATTGATTTCATACTGTATAGGAGGGCGCAATTGGCCGAGGTGAGGGACTGCAAAGTTATTCCAGGAGACCATGTGACGCCACAACACCGGTTGGTAGTCATGGATGTGATGTTGAAAAGAGGAAGAAAGACCCGAGGAACAACAATGAAGAGAATTAGGTGGTACAAACTGAGAGAGGAGGGGAAGAAACGGGAATTTAGAGAGAGAGTGTTGAGTGAAATCCATGTTGATGAACAGAATGTACAGGATTGGTGGGTACATAATGCGAATGTCATGAGAACGGCAGGTAGAGACATATTGGGGGAAACATCAGGTAAAGTGTGGGAAGATAAGGAAGGATGGTGGTGGAGTGATGAGATCCAAAGAGCACTACGAAGTAAGAGAGAAACTAAGAAGTTATGGGAAGAATCGAGGAGTGAAGAGTGTAAGGTGGTATATAAAGAAGCAAAGAAACAGGCAAAGAGAGCAGTGGCGAGAGCAAAGGCGGAGGCATATCGGCAGATGTATGAGGATTTAGAGGATCGTGAAGGACAAAAGAAGATATACAGATTGGCTAAGAGCAGAAATAGAGCGACAAAAGACTTTACACAGGTAAAACAAATTAAGGGAAGGGAGGGGGCGGTGCTGCAAAGAGATGAAGAGATAAAGGATAGATGGAAGGAATATTTTGAGGAATTATTAAATAAAGAAAACCCAAGATCTTTCTATGAGGATGGATTACCAAATGTAGCTATGACAGAACAAGTGGGGAGGATGGAAGTGAGTCGTGCTCTGAATAGGATGAAAAATAACAAAGCGACTGGCCCAGACGAGATACCAGCCTCTTTTCACTGCAGAGCTGGGCATTTGCGGCATATTTTGCGGTACTGCGGTACTGCGGTACTACCAAACTACCAAACCGGCACCAAACCGGTACGCGGAAATTTGAATGCGGTAGCGGTACTGCGGTACTTTCAGCGATCCTTTGCGGTACTGCGTTATGCGGTTCCGGTTTGCGGTTTGCGGTAGTACCGCAGTACCGCAAAATATGCCGCAAATGCCCAGCTCTGCCAGCCGAGGCATGGAAGACACTGGGAGATGAGGGGGTGGATCTGGTGTGGGATCTAATGTAGAAGTTGTTTGACCAGGAGGTGATTCCGGATGAGTGGCGGACCAGCATCATAGTGCCTATATTCAAAGAGAAGGGAGATGTACAAGATTGCACGAATTATAGAGGGATCAAGCTAATATCACATACAATGAAGATATGGGAGTGAATAGTGGAGAGTAGGTTGAGAGACGAAGCGGAAGTGTCAGTGGAACAGTTTGGATTTATTCCGGGAAGGAGAACGACAGATGCAGTTTTTGCATTGAAACAGTTGGCAGAGAGGTACAGAGAGGGGCAGAAGGCGTTGCACATGGTTTTTATTGACTTGGAGAAGGCATATGATAGGATACCACGGCAGGAAGTTTGGAGATGCTTAAGGGAAAAGATGGTACCGGAGAAGTATGTTAAACTGATCAAGGGGATGTACAGGGGAGTAACAACTAAGGTGAGGAGTAGCGTGGGTGTGTCAGAGAGCCTTGGGGTGGAAGTTGGTCTGCACCAAGGATCAGCTTCGAGCCCCTTCCTTTTCAATGTGGTATTCGATGTGTTGACGGACAGGATTAGAGGGGAGGCGCCGTGGTGCATGATGTATGCAGACGATATTGTGTTGAGTGGGGAGACGAAAGAGGAGGTGGAGCAGCAGTTGGAAAATTGGAGAGAGGCGTTGGAAAGTAGGGGGATGAGAATTAGCCGAAAGAAGACCGAATATATGAGATGTGATGTGCAGCAGGACCGAGGAGGGGAAGTGACATTGAGTGGAGAGCGTGTTAAGACGGTGGAGTATTTTAAATACTTGGGGTCAACAGTGGATGCAGAGGGGGGAGCAGAGAGAGAGATAAACTGTAGAATACAGTCGGGATGGAAGAACTGGAGAGACGTATCAGGGGTGCTCTGTGATAAGAGGGTCCCAGTGAAACTGAAGGGAAAGGTATTCAAAACAGTGGTGAGGCCGGCAATGTTGTATGGAATGGAGACTGTGCCAATGAAGAAGAGCAATGAAAGAAAAATCGATGTGGCTGAAATGAAGATGTTGAGATGGATGTGTGGAGTGACGAGGAGGGATAGGGTTAGAAATGAGCATATAAGAGGAACAGTGAAGGTGGCGGAAGCATCTAAGAAGGTGCAGGAGGCCATGCTGAGGTGGTATGGACACGTCAGGAGAAGAGAGGAGGGTATGTGGGGCGCAGAGTGCTGGAGATGGAGTTGCCGGGACGGAGAAGAAGAGGAAGACCGAAGACGAGATGGAGGGACTGTGTGGTGGCAGACATCAGGGAGGAGGACTTGGAGGAGGACGTGGTATACGACAGAGGAGAGTGGAGAAGACGAACCAAAAACAGCGACCCCATGTAAAGATGGGATAATAAGCTGCGGAAGAAGAAGATCTATGCTGGTTTCCATAGTTAATTTTGTAATTATTGTAATTTTCAGTCTGCATGATCAATATAGAGACTTTGTATATTTGTGTATAATACATTTACAGGGTTTCTAATCTTCGTGTTCGGTTTTCGTAGATATAATATGAGCATATGAGCATTCTTTGTGAACCTAAAATCAAGTCTCAGCCGTTGAGTACAAAAAAGATGATTAAATCTTTGTCAAGGATATAATAATATATCTGACTTGATCTTTCATATACATAAATATATATTATATATATTGGAATGATAGACAAACATGTAACCGGTGACATGAAAGGGCTAGCTTTGAAATATGAAGTTTTGTTGGTAAGGAATCATTGCTCTATCTATCTCTCTATCTATCTACCTACAGCATATATATATATATATATATATATATATATATATATATATATATATATATAAAACCTCTGTTAAAGGTCTGCATCGGCTACTAAAAGTATTTGCAGAAACATATTCTTTTTAATGTTACAAAAACTAAGGTTATGCAATTTCATCCTAAAAGCTGTCAGCAGCCAGCTGACATTAGGTTTAAAATGAAAGGTGAAGTAATTGAGGAGGTACAAGAGTTTAAGTATTTGCGTCAAACTATTACCAGCTCATTGAGTGATGACTCGGATATAAGAAAACAATCTCGAAGCCTTTGTGCTAAAGTGAATATGACGATAAGGAACTGTCGGTTCTGTACAAGTAAAGCTAAAGACACTCTCTTTCGTACTTTCTGCAGTAATATTTACGGACAGCAACTCTGGATGAACTATAAAAAAGGTTCTGGCAGAACCCTAAATTTGCTGTACAACAGGTCTTTTAGACTGTTACATAAATTACCCCCCGAGATGCTCAGCTTCGGAAATGTTTGCTACCCGCAGTGTCCCTCCCGAACTTCCCGGAGGTAACAAGACGTGCTCAATACAGTCTAATGCAAAGAATTAAAAAATCAACCGACCCGATTATCCAAGTTATCCATGAGTCCTGCCGTTTATCCTCTAAGCCAGGGTTTCTCAACGGGGGCGATTTCGCCCCCCTGTGGGCGAAAATGAAATTATTGGGGGGGGCGAAAGTGGGCGAAAATTTGACTGAAGGGGGGCGAAAATTTATTTAGGCAACGATTAAAATTAAATTATTTTCGAATTGCTCATCAATGGTTTTGAAACACTATTCGGAGTATGTATTGTGCCGTCGATGACGTTAAAGGGAATTGACCAATGAGAAGTGCAGTGGGGCGGGGTCGTCATTCAAAGCATTCTATAGCGGCTTCGTGACGGTTACGCATACGGTGCGTCAGTTCTTACCTAATTAGAAGCGTGGGCGGGTGTTATTTTTTGTGCTATTATCTATTATCATTGATTTTTCTTTTAGTGCTTTAGTGCTTCTTAATTTTCGCGTTTGTCCCTTGTTTCGAGTACGGAGACAATGACCTCGTTGTCACGTTTCTAGTCACTCAATTTAATCACTCAATTAGTGCTTCTTAAGAATAAAATAGAGTTTCGAATGTTCGCTTTCTTATCTGATAAAAATTCATAAATAAGGAGTGCTAACACATGTATAAATGTGATTTTCCTTTGAAAACGTTGCAAGGTTTAAGGCGGAGGATGCCAGTTTGGCCTACTTCTCGGGAATGAGGCTACTTGAACTTAAAATTAGGCTTGCGCTACTAAAATGATAACGTGATTATTATTTTTAGTGCGCTTTTAGTGCTTTTTAGCTGCCAAACTAGTGCCTTTTAAATTTTTTAATTAAAAAGTAGCCTGATGATTCACATGATTGTGATGAAATGACATCTTGTATAACTAGCATCATAGCAAAATTAAAAGTACAATTATTAGGCCTATTACACCTAGTTTGCTAGTCTGAGTTGGAGATTGAGTCAGAAGGACAAAAAATTGAGTAGTTGAGGTTGGAGGTTTTGTGTACTAACTCCACAGCCTTGCTAATGACACATCTAAACCCTTTTTTTCAAATTTCAGATATTTTTTAAATACTTTATCGTTGTCAATTTTTTATTGTAATTACATAATGCACAAGACCCCTTAGTAATGTCAAGTGGAGCAAAGAAAAAGTGTCGCCAATACCTTGGTGAATACCTATCTTACGGTTTTATTGAAAGCCCTCTCGATCAAAAAAAGCCTATGTGTCTTTTATGTAATAGTACTCTTTCGAATGAAGCTTTAAAATCTTAGACTTCTTGACCATTTCAAAAGGAAGCATCCAGATAAAGTTAATAAAACCGTTGACTGTTTCAAAAAATTGAAAACCAATTTTGAGCAGTAACCTAACTTACTTACCCATTTTGTAAAAAAAGATACCAAATTAGACGAAGCCAATGTTGCGTCATACGAGATTGCAAATTTGTTGCAAAAAATGGCTGTCCTCATACAATTACTGAGAAAGTCATAAAGCCTATATTAGAAACTGTTATTTCAAATGTGATGCATGAAGATCCTTCAGGTATCTTAAAAAGTTTACCATTAAGCAACGATTCAATTCGAAGACGAATTGATGAAATGTCAGTGAATATTGAAGAACAACTAGTTGAAAGATTGAAAAAAAACTAATTTCTCAATTCAGGTTGATGAGTCCACAGTTGTTGATAACAAGGCCCTTCTCATGGCGTATGTACGTTATTTTAATGATTGTAAATTGAAAGAAGATATATTATTTGTGAAATACCTAGAAACTGACACTACTGGGGAATCTATTTTTATTGCTTTAAGATCCTGGTTTGATGAAAATAAAGTTCCATTAGAAAATTTGATATCGATTGCAACTGATGGTGCTACCTCAATGGTCGGAAGGCATAAAGGCCTCGTAGCACATTTGAAAAAAATATGTCCTGGAATCATTGCAATACATTGCATTGTTCACAGACATAATCTTGTAGCAAAAAATATGAGTCCAATTCTACATTATTCACTTGGTATAGTTATTAAAACCATCAATAAAATCAAATCACATAGCAAATATGATCGCCTATTCAGGAAGTTTTGTTCTGATCATGATGAACAGTATGTAAGACTTCTTTTACATAGGGAAGTCAGATGGCTCTCCAAAGGAAATTGCTTAGCAAGATTTATAAACCTTTTTGATACCATAGTTAACTTTCTAGAAAGTGAAGGGGACGGAGATATTGCTAAAGAAATAAGAAAACATAAAAATAACATATATTATATGGCTTGGATATTTCGAAAGCTTAATGAGGTATCACTTCAACTTCAAGGAAAATTTATTACATTGATTGATTGTAAAACAGTATTGAAAGCATTTACTGAAAAATTGGAAATTTTTCAAGATAATTTACTTAAAAAAATGCTTCACAGCATGCCTGAGCTGGCAGAAATTTGTTCTTCACTTACCAAAATGGATCTTGAAACGTATTCTGGACACTTATGTTCGTTAAAAAGTGACATGAACAAAAGATTCTCTGATTTATTTTCCTTTGAAGTAAAACCATGGATGTTAGACCCGTTTAATTGTGATGTTAGTTCAGCTGAAGAAGAAATTCAAGAAGAATTAATTGAATTACGATGCAATGATAACTCAAAATACATGTATGATAAAGTAGGAAAGACTGAATTCTGGTCATTAAAAGACTGTAAAACACTATATCCAAGGTTATGGACCGAAATGGCCAAAATAATTGTCTGTTTTCCAACATCATATATGGTTGAAACTGCGTTTAGTTCAGTGAATAAATTACTAACAAAGGAAAGAAACAGATTGGATGTATGCAGAAGAGGTGACATAAGAATTAAGCTCAGCGACATTGAACCAAACATTGCATATTTAGTAGAAAAACACCAATCTCAAGGATCTCATTAAATAAAATAGTAAGTTTGAAAGTTTTTTTATTTCACTTTTTTTTGTGTGTGTAGGAGGGCGATTTGAAAATAGTGGGCAAAAAAATTTTCAAGGGGGCGATGGTTAAAAAAAGGTTGAGAACCACTGCTCTAAGCTATGGAATTCTTGGTACGAAAACGTCTGTCTGTAGCTCCACTTAACTACGACATTACTGTATTATTTCTAATCAACGGTATATATTTCTATCCTTAGTATGTAAACTATCATTGTATTAATAATATTTGTCATATGGACTATAGTCTGCCAATAAACCTTTTCATTTTCATATATATATATATATATATATATATACTGTATATATATATATAATCTTAAGAGGTAATCTAATACAATATACAACACATTAAGTTAATCAGTATATTACTGCTTTAAATTATGTCTTAATAAGATGGTTGTTTGTCAGTGCACTGGCGTTTGGTGTTAATGGGTACATGTAAGCGCTTGACATCATTCAACAGCGTGTAATTTTTAGGTATAGGGTACAGGGGGCGCGGTGTAGAAACCACTAGCCATAATATATATATACACATATCACTGGCATAACCTCTCTCTCTCTCTCTCTCTCTCTCTCTCTCTCTCTCTCTCAGTGAGGGGAAATGGGGTAGAAGGGTTTGACACACATTTTGAAAATTTTTTATTCCATATACTGTACAGCGAGAATATAAGATGAGAATATTTTTTTATCTTAATATACACCTCTGAATGTTTATCATATATATCAGGAGATGAATGGTGCATCGGAGATAGGTAAAGGTAAGAGAACTTTTTATTCATTTATTTTTAAGTTTAGGTTAGGTTAGGAAGGGATTCAGTGGTGACCGCTAAGGTTTATAGTATAACGTTACACACACACACATATATATATATATATATATTATATATATATATATATATATATATATGATGTCATCATGATGTCATATGATGCATCAAAGACTGTAAATTCACTTTCAATAGCGAGTATTATCGACAGGTTTTTGGGATGGCCATGGGCAACCCCTTGTCGCCCCTCCTCTCCAATATTTATATGGAGTTTTTCGAAGTTACTTACATTCGGAGAATCCTGGGGGTTGGCATCCCATGGTTGCAGTACGTCGACGATATTTTGTGTATCTGGCCCATGAATCGTGACCTGGATGACTTCCTCCCTCAGTTAAATGATCAAGTCCCCTCCATTAAGTTTACTTTAGAAGTGGAACAAGACAACTCAATCCCGTTTTTGGATGTGCGTGTACATAGGGAAAGCCGAGGTTTTAAGTTTAGTATCTATCGGAAAAAAACAAACAATTTGTTCTACGTACACTTTTACTCTGGACATGACACCCCGATTAAGAAGGTCATATTTTCTTCAATGTTTCTCCGCGCTCTTAGGATCGCCAGTCCGGAATACATCGATGCCGAATTGGAAAAAATCAACGGTTTTGGGAGTGATCTGTGCTATCCACCTGCGTTTATGGAATCTTGTCTTAACAAGGCAAAACGAACCTTCTATCGTGTGTATAATAACACTCGCACTTTGTCAAAGAATATTTTAGTACTTCCATTTTTCTCGGGCTTTTTAGGCATTGCTAATGTACTTAAACTTTTGGATATTAATGTCGTATTTTCATATAACAATATTGTGAAAAATATCATAGTAAAAAATAGTCCTACCAATAATTCAGGCATTATCTATAAAATTGGTTGTAAACAATGTGATTCCTTTTACATTGGTCAGACGGGAAAGGACTTGCACACGCGTGTAAAACAGCATCAATATTCCGTTAGAACGGGACAGTCATCCAGTGCCCTTTTTGTCCATTTGTCAGAGTTATCCCATTGTACTGATTTAAATAATGCTTCAGTTTTGTTTCACTCTAGCAAAATTGTTAATAGAAATATTCTTGAGTCTATTATTATTCAACTTACAAATAACTTTAACATTATGCAAAGGTCTTTTTCAACTCGATCCCGTTGTTTTGAATTCGTTCAGAACGGATTTAGACAAGAAGGGCAGAATGCTAAACCTTTAGTAATTTTCCTTTATAAATTTGTATGCTCCTCTTACAATTTTTATTTATTTTTTTCTTTTGTGGCCTATATATCATTCAGGCATTAACTATAAAATTGGTTGTAAACAATCTATTTGATCTTGTGTTGAATTCGGGCAAAGTGCTAAAATTGGTAGTTTCCTTACAAATTTGTATGCTCCTCCCACAATTTTTATTTCTATATTTACTCTATATATGTATATATATATATATATTTTTTTTTTGGTAACCTATATATAGTCTTGAACTCTTTATTTACTTCAGTGTTCCTGAGGATGTCATTAGACGAAAGCGCTTGAGCACCACTCTGTGTTTCCTTTCCTTCGTGGTTTTATTCATCATAAATATTTTTCACGTGTTACTTTCGTGAAATAATTTTCATATATATATGATGCACACCCAGCATGGGCGGATCCAGAGGAGGTGACTAGGGGACACGTGCCCTCCCTAGGCTAGATCCCCAAAGGAAACCAAGTCGAAATTTTACTGAAGTCCATAAAATGCTTTACACCATTTTTCCAAAATTGTTTTCTTTATTATGTCTTTAAAAAAATATTTCTTTGTCAATGCAACTATCACTACTACACTAATGAAAACTAGGGCCTATGTATGCATTATAATATGATTTAAATGTGGCTCATCCCCTTCGGGGAGTGTGAGTTTTTGATACCTTTCAGCTCAAGCACAAGAACAGGAAGCCTGTTTCCTGTTGCTACCTCACAGTATGGCGGGTGAAGCCAGGGACGTAACAACGAGAAATTAAATGGGTGGGCGTGAGTTCACAAACTCTCAACTATAGTCATGAAAATTTCAACTGATGAGAAAAATTCCAACTATGCAATAATCTAACAATACTTATATAAGTTATATATATTATAATTATTACGTTCAAAGTGGTATTGATGTACTGATTATTTATCAAGTTATAATTTTTCTTAATTTTGACTGTAACATGTACGATTAATATTTTTATCATTAAATTTTTAAATAGTTTTCACTTCAATTCTTGTCATTTGAGTGTTAATCTTTAACTTATTTTTACAACTACATATTTTTACTTATTAGACAAACAAATTCTTTCTTCCACGCCATCATCAAACATTCTTAGAAGACACACGTGGTCAAGGAATCAGAAACAATGAAAACGTCTGTTTCTTCCCAAAAGGCCCGCGAAAGCAAGCCCTTATCAACTAAAGGACGCGGCGGAGGCGTTTCAAGAAATGTCTGCGAAAGTTCCGCGTCACAGAGGTTATATAAGCGAGATTCCACTGATACTGATCCTCACTCATTCCTCACTCATCCTCACTCGCGCTCACCATTTCTCGTTTGCATTTCTCGTCACGTGTCACGTTTCTCCTTCGTCAGTACAATTCGTCACATCAACTGCCCTCCGGCTTCCGGCCGGAGGAGCGGCCTGCTGTTCCTTCAAGGCTTTCGATCTATCGTCAAGTAAGACCTTCCGCCGTCAGCCTGCAGAAGTACTTCTTAGAAGCCCAGCGCCGTTTCGACTTCAGCCGGCTTCAGTCCCTCAAGCATCATCTCAACTCTACACGAAGCATCACTTGACGTAAGCTATAAATCCTTCCTGCAACAAACAACATTACCGCAGTAGGCGTTTCCATTGGCCTCTTCACCACACCTCAACCGGTTACCAATCATCCTCGAGAGCACCGGCAAAGTTCAACGCTACGAGAAAACAACCTCAAGGAGGATACAGTACGTGAACCTTCTACGAAGCTACAAGCCCATATCACTTCACCTTGGTTCAGCGTTCGTCGCTTTACGAAAAGCGGCCGTCAACGAGAATCCAATAGGCCCGTGAACACTTCACCGTGAAGACCTCGATTTGCAGAACAACGGACGACAACGACTCCTCGAGCTAACAGGAATAGGTCCACCTTAAACACTCCTTCGCCAGAGGTATTCATCGTTCTGGTAAGACAAGTGCATCTTTTCTAACTAACTCTCTGTCAGCCACTGACTCTCGTTAAAAACGCAGTAGGCCTATTTCCTAATCCAAGTGTCATTACAATATTTGATTATGCATCAGACTAATTCTCTAATACAAACCCACACTAGGCTTATTTCCTGTTCCCAGTTCGTGTCATTTCGAATACCGTAATCGTGTACTGTATCATCCTGCTATTGTGTTCTTTCATGTATCCATCAATATTTTGCATCCTTATTTGTGATTTATTTAAGCATTTCATTATTGACGGCCGAATCCACTTACCATGTACTAAATGCACGTCCATTCTTAATATCATTACTAGGCCCATTCAATGTTCCATTTATGCGTAACTCTAGCCTGCGTCACCTATTCAGTGTACCATACGTAGTGCTTAATTTCTAGCATTATTAGGTTGCAAGCATTTATTCCTTGTTCATTAATGCATAACCTTTAGCCTACACAATCAGTGTGTTACGTATTCTATTCAGTGCACCAAAACGTACGTGCTTAATTTCTATTATCACTAGGTTTCATATTTTATGTTGTGTTCCATTTCGCATGCCATTAGCCTAACATAAATGAATGCATTACTTAACAATTAAGCTCTTAACCATTTCTCTTATTGGCTAAGCTCCATGTCATCTTAGCATAATATAAAGGCTGTTAAATAATTGTTAGTCACTATAATTATTGTGTGAACAAATAACAAATTTATTTTCTTAATTAAATACCAAACAATAAGGTGCTTTTTATAGCCTTAACAATATTTGCTTGGGTGTAATCCAAGCTGGTGACCTCGAAGCAATTCGTATCACTCAGAAATATTAAAGTAGGCCTACTCCATTAGCCATCATTAACCGGTGATACTGTAGGACATCACAAATTGTTAACCCAGCCTGTCATTATAATAAATAATCAATCATTGCATCATTTAATCACTAGCATTAACTTAATCAGCATCACCTTTAACGGCTAAAACTAGGCCCACCATAACTCTATTCCCACACTACTACTTTTACAAACCGAGTTAGTTATTGATTAATTGTTCTTATTCATTGAAAATCTCTTCCGCAGACGGTAAATAAAGAATATTATAATTATTATTATATCACATTGATACTGGACACCAGTAGCAATAAATTCAGTGGTTTCCAGTTTTTACCAAATTTCAACTGCATTAGCGAAAATTCCAACTGCATTTGCAAGTTTTTCTTGATTGGGGGGTTGTGACATCCCCCACACTACACACACTCGTAGCTACGTCCATGGGCGAAGCGTATGGTATATAAAAAATGTGGATCAAATAATATACTCGGCATGATGTCTGTTTGGTGCCCCCTCTAGACTACCCTTCCTGGATCCGCCTCTGCCCAGTAGAAAAAGGAAAAAAATTATTCCAAGGCCTTTTGTGCATTCAACAGTACACCTCGTCAGGGAATCATTCCCTTACGCGGTGTACTGTTGAATACACGAAGGTTCTTGGAGTCATTTATTTCACGTGTTTAATTGTGAAATTCATTATATATATATATATATATATATATATATATATATATATATATATATAATCTCACAGGAGATATTGGTGTGAGAGAATAGGTTATGCTATATTCAATTTTCTACATTTTGCTTATCATAACACGCTTATCTTAACAACCCCCACCCCCGCACCAGCGGTTATCTGTCGCATCCAAAATAATATCCCAACATATACACAACATGCTAACATTCTAGTTAATCACTACGCAAAGATAAGTCACCTAAACAAAGACAACAACCAGAAACACGCAGACAGACAAACAGCCAGACAGAAGAAAACCTACAGACTCGACACGACCATTACACACTTCAATACAGACCAGACCACCACGATCATCAAAAACATTAACAATTCCAAGGCTACTGGACCAGACAACATATCTAACATACACCTTAAACACTTGGGCCCACAGGGAATACTAGCTCTCACAAACATCAGCACATATTCATACCAACACTGTATTATTCCTAACACATGGAAACAAGGTAAAATTATTACACTACTCAAACCAAACAAAAATCCAACGGAACCAGCTTCCTACAGACCCATTACTTTACTATGCACACTTTCCAAAGTAACAGAAAGACTAATCTTACAAATCACCAACCCACACATACCACTATCGCCTACTCAACATGGATTCAGACCTCACCACTCAACCATGACATTACTCACTAACTTCACGCAGCACATCATCGATGGCATCAAACGTCAGACGATCAGCTCAACGTACACTATTAGCAACAATAGACATTAGTAAAGCATTTGATGCTATCCCACGCTTCCCTCTCATAAACAAAATACTTAACACAAACATGCACAATAACACCAAAAGGTGGCTGAGCAAGCAACTATCTTTCAGGAAGATACTCACATGTCACATTTAATAGCAAGCCATCCAAAAACTAGCTTTTTCCGAACAGGGTCCCTCAAGGCTCTGTTCTCTCGCCAACACTGTTCAACTTATACATGCATGACATTCCAACACTCATAGATAACAAGCTTACCTTATCATATGCAGATGACATCACTCTAACATCCACCCACAACAACATCGACACCGCTACAAATAATCTACAAACATACATAAACAGTATACAAGACTGGCTCACACACAATATACTCAAAGTAGCGCCCACAAAATCAACCATCACCTTGCTAACAAGCAACACAAAAGAACACCAGATAACTCCACAGCTTACACTAAACAACACCAACATTCCACACATTTACAGGACCAAAATACTTGGGGTCACATACAACACATCATTATCTTTTGCAAACCACATTCAGGACATTAAAAACAAATGTACGTCAAGACTTAACACGCTTAGGGTACTAACAGGCACAAACTTTGGACACCAGCAGGAAACATCACTCATATACAAACAATATATTCGTTCAGTTATGAACTATGCTAGAGCATGCTGGGCACCCATTATCTCAAACACACACAAACACTTTACAGACAATACAAAACAACGCACTTCGTATCATTACAGGATGTACTCAAACTACACCAATAGAACACCTGCACACAGAAACAAAAATACTGAAAATTAGGGAACATTTAGACATGAGGGGAACACAATTTATGGCAGCAGCAACAACTAACCCACAACACCCTTGCCACTGCATGTACAATCATGCACCAACACCTCGCACCATTAACGTAACACGGACTGAAGGGTCATTGGAATCATAACGTTTTTGAGAAACATTTTCCTTTATAAATCCCCATAATGCATTGTCACAACTCGAGAGATCTGGGCTTCTCCGAGGCCATTTTAATGTTGCATTTTAATGTCCCAATCCATCGATCAGAAACACCTCATTTAAATATTCACGAACCATCAAGGAATAGTGGGGAGGTGCTCCATCCTGTTGGAACCAAACATCATTTAATATTCCGAGATTATACAAAGGTGTAACAAGACTTTCGGGACACCCTGTAGATCGAGAAAATTCCTGTCCTGCAGAAGTTCCTGAGATTTTACGTTTTCCTATGATAAGTATTGGAGGATTAAGACAGCAAAGCAGAAATCTTCACCTTTTTGCTCCAGCAAAAATAATTTCAAATATAAATTTAAGAGACTCCATATTAGGTTCAATTTAAATCAATGTAACTTTAACGTCGGATGCTGACTATAGGCGCGCGAATGCAAATGCCAAGGAAATTTAATAAAATTCATTAAACAAAGAATTTTTTCACAAAAAACATTTTATATAGGAGTCCTTTCGTGTTGAATAACCTTTTCTTTGATAAGAGTAGGGTTAAATATAGCGAGACAGAAATTCTCACCATTTTCGTTTCCATCAAAAATAATTTAAAAGATAATTTAACGGTATTCTACTTTAAATATTTTTTTAAGGCGCTCTGACATTAAAAGACGCAGTGCACCACGGTACAGTTAACTACATAAATACAATTTACTTGCTATCATTTAATAAATTGCAAGGTATATAAAACTTAGGAACTTTCGGGGGATATGAATAATTATAGGCTAGTTTAGGTAAGGTTAAGTTAGGTTTTGTTATAATTTCAAATGTAGATTTTGGAGTTTACACATTACGAATCTTTTAACCCGATATAACCTTCATGACAGATCGAATATGTAGGCGTTTTGGAAACAAATTCGACCAAATATTTTAACAATGTATTTCACCAATATTATTGGTTCATGCGTACGTCCTCTTTAATAAGAATAAAGTTCAAGATAGTGAAGCAGAAATTCTCACCATTTTCTCTTCCAGAAAAAATAACTTCAAAGATATATTTTGGAGATTTCAACATTAGGTATCCTTTCAGCCACTCTAATATATATATATATATATATTTGGGGAACAGCTTTTCCTTTAAACATGTTTGGTTGAACAATCGACCGTAGTTTTTATTTATTAATTTATTAGTTTTCATCAATTTTGTATTTTGAGGCGTCACTTAATATTGTGTCAATCTTGCTCTTGTAGTCGTTTCTATCAAGGATGACGAAGATATTGGACTTGTCAGCCTTCCTAATGACAATTTCTTTCTCGTTTCTTAACTCCTTTGCCGCTTGTTTCAAGGGTGGTGATAGTATTTTTGAAGATGAAAAGCTTCTGTTTTTGGTTCTTTCTGCTAAGAGTAAAGGCTGTAAATTTTGAGACACTTCTACGATGTTCCTTTCTTTTAATCTAATTATAGACTGGTATAAGAGTTCTAGTTCTGTCTGTTTTTTTATTTTATCGAATTTGGGTTGGAAGTGGCAGTTCGGTTCAAGGTAAGCAGTTCTTTTTGGTCTTGCGTTAAACTGAACTGCGATAAGTTTATAAATGAGTCTTCGTTTTCTGGCAGTTTCATTTTTCCCCCTGTATTGTGTATTTTATTTTTCTGGTGATCCCTGCCTTGACGCTGTTTTCATGTTGTTCGTACAGTTGTTTTAAACTTTCGATGACCCGTTTTCTTAGATCGTTACTGATTTGAGATTCTCTTAGTTGATTTTCAAGTGCATCACGCTCTTCATTTAGTCTTTTTATTTCTTCATTCAAGATCGATAACCGTCTGTTCATCAATTTCTCTCGAAATTCTAAGGTTATTTGTTCTCTTCTGGCTGAGGGGTCGTGAATTCTTATATCCGTATATTTGGGGAACAGCTTTTCCTTTAAACATGTTTGGTTGAACAATCGACCGTAGTTTTTATTTATTAATTTATTATTAGGTTTCTCAATTTTCCGTATGAATTTTTCAATAACGCTGGTAAATTATAAATAATATTTCAAAAATTTTCCGAGGATTCGTTCTTGCCCGGTTTGCTGATTGTTTATTCCAACAGCCAGAAGAGGAAAAATAACCTTAGAATTTCGAGAGAAATTGATGAAAACTAATAATAAATTAATAAATAAAAACTACGGTCGATTGTTCAAACATATATATATATATACACACACACACACACACATATATATATAATATATATATATATATATATATATATAATATATATATATATATACAGTATATACACATTCAACTGCAAAGAACACGCAGTATAAATAACGTAAAGAACGACGCTTGTATAGGAGATATTCCGCGCAAGACGAGAGAGAACGAACGAAACAAATGAAAAAATGAGGTAACCACCCGGGAATATATATATATATATACACAGTATATATACATACAGTATATATATATATATATATATATATATATATATATATATATATATGTGTATATATATATACAGGGCGTCCCAAAAAAATGTATACACACTTTAAATAATTATAAAGGCAGTGTTTATTAAAATACATTTCATTTTCAAAATGTAATAGAATCTACAGACATTATTTAATTGTTTTGTCAACGCCTGTTTTCAAACTGACGTCCGTTCTGGTCCAGGCACTGCTGATAACGCGAAGCAATGGAATCGCAAAAATCACGAAACATTTCGTTTGGTATTTGTGTGCATTCTCGTTCAATGGCTGCTCTCAATTCAGCGACTGTTGCAGGTTTTATAGCGTAGACTTTGTCTTTTAAGTATCCCCATAAAAAAAGTCTAGTGGTGTGAGGTCTGGTGAACGCGGAGGGTATTCTACGAAACCCCTTCGTCCAATCCACATCCACATCGTGCCAAGTACCACTCGCAATACTCCACTCTTCGGTCCGGATCATCTTCATTAATAGAATGGACTAATCTTGGAATGTAACTTTTCCATTGACAGCGCTTCAAAATGCGTTGGACAGACGATTCTGAAATTCCTACCTCACGACTGGCTTGCCGCACAGATTTTCTTGGACTTTGGTGATACGTTTCCAGTACTCTTTCTTGCTTTGTGGGGCTTGTCGATGTCCGTGGTCTTCCGGAACGCTTCTTGTGGACATTCTGAACAGCTCAATCGGCTTCAAACTTATCTCTAATTCGAGTGATGGTAAGTCGCGTTGGTGGATCTGTTTGAAACTCCCTCCTAAACTGTCTTTGCACTTCAACTGCGTTTTCACACTTCCAGTAGCATTTTAGAATGAATTTCCTTTGTTCAAAGCTTAGTCTGACTGCCATTATTAATTCTAATGGGTTTAACTTGGAAAGAAAGAAACATCAATTGAGCTATCAGCTGTTAAAGTGTGTATGCATTATTTTGGGACGCCCTGTATATATGTATGTGAGTGGGTGTGAGTGTGAGTGTAGGTTTATTCCCCAAATACAAGTTAATTAAAGTAAGGATAGTTTTATTAGTTTTCTATGCCGTACAAAGCAATACAGTTTACTACATATAGTACATTACTTGCTATCAATTAAAAATTTGCAGGGTATATAAATAATGTTGTACTCGGTTTGGTTATGTCACGCTAGGTTAGGTAAGGTTAAGTTTGGTTTTATAACTTTTATTATAAATTCAAATATAGATTTTGGAAATTCACATAAGGTATCTTTCAACCCGATGTAACTTTCGTGCAAGATCGAGCATGTAGGCGCCGCAGAAATAAATTCGACGAAACGTTTTAAACAAGGAATTTTACCACAAATATCGTTCGGTGAGAGTAAGGTTCCAGATAGCGGAGCACAAATTCTCACCATTTTCGCTTCCAGGAAAAATAATTTAAAAGATTGATTTTGGGAGGGATTCCATGTTAGGTACCTTCTTCGCCAGTATAACATTGAAACAGAGATCAAGAACATTCCTGTTCTTCAGGAGTTCCACAGTTTTTACGTTTTTCTGTGGTAAGTATTGGAAGACCAGGAGATCGGAGTAGAAATCTTCACCATTTTTGCTTCCAACAAAAATAATTTCAAATGTATATATTTTGCGGGTAATTTCACATTAGGTATCTATTAAGCTACTGTAACATAAAAGATAGATTGAGAGGGTTTTGGCGAGCGAAGCAAGTCCCAGCTAGTTGTTATTAATAATAATAATATTATTATTATTATTATTATTATTAGTGGTAGTAGTAGTATTATTCCACGTTGAAGGCTACAGGCTTTACTTACTACACGATCTTCATAAAACTTAGCGGAAATGTTGGAATTATGACCCCCTCTGGAGTAAGTCCGAAGCGGCTGATTCCCATGAAATTTTACCATAGGTCAGTGTATCAACTCCAAAAATATTCGCGCCAGAGCAAAACTTATGAAAGTGAAAAAATTTTCAATGAAACCTAAGTAAATACACTTACCTTAAATTTTTTCTATTACTGATAGTATTATCGTATTGGTGGCAATATGCTACAGCCTGTACTTATCAAAGGATCTTTGTGAAAGTTTTCACTACAGAGATCTCGAAAATTTATCCGGAACGGCGGATTTACACCACTTCGTTATTATTTCATAAACATTTATATATTGATCTAGATGGATGTTTTCTATACCTAATAGTGCCTCCGTTCGATGACAACAGAGCAGCGTCGCTAGAAAACAAAGATTGTTTCCAATTTCATTGTACGGAAATATTTTATGAAAATTTACACTCAGTCTTGTATGAAGAAATATCTCTTTCAGGCACACGGTTCAAATTTTGTACCACTTGAAAATTGGTGATATATGCGTGGTGGTACATATTTCGAACCACAAATAATACGGTGTATACCTCAGAAAGCACGGCAGCTCATAATCTGCACCACCTTTATATCTGACCTCCTATTAGTCAATTTGAGTTGTGGGTGGAGCTTGTCCGCTTTTTCTAGATTCAACTGTGATATTTTGATAATTTACGACCAAAATTTCGTACAGTTGGTCAGTGTTCGGGTAAGTTTTGACTATATTACTATTATTAGCCAAGGATTATCCAGATTTTCATGTAAGTATTATAAACTTTCTATGAGAAGTACCTTGAATGTATTATAGTATATATTAGGTAATTTTTTAATATTTTATTGGTATTACATCATATGTTGTGATGGTATTCATTTTGTACCGCCATGCACTTCAAGATTTTAGCATTTGGGTTTGAGGATATTCTGAGTGCTATACTTTTTTGAGAAAACTATTCATTACTTAGTGTACACACACACACACACACACACACTATATATATATATATATAATTTTCTTTCATTCTTTCAGGAAATGAGCGTTTTACGAGAATCGCTTGAAGACATCTGATATTATAGATGAAATTAATACAAGTTCTGATGATTCTTTTTGTGATGATAGCGATGATGATCCAGATTTTTCACTAGATAATAATAGTGAAAGAAGAAATCTTCCAAAATTTGAAGATAATAAAAAATGAAAAGAGGAGAATATGCCTGGTTTACCAGTGATGATAAAATTTCGGCAATAAAATGGAAAGCTGAATGTTCTGTCCATATTCTGTCAAATTTCTATGACTCGAAAATTGTTATAGAAGTTACACGGCGAGAAAACGATAGAAGTGAACTTGAAATTACCTGCCCAGAGGCAGTTTATGACTACAACAGACACATGAACTGCGTTGATAAATTCGATCAGCTGAAGGCTGTATATGAAGTAGATAGAAAAAGTCATAAATGGTGGCATAGAATCTTTTTCTATTTTATTGACGCCTCTATTGTAAATGCTTACATTCTCTGCAAACATCTGGAGCTAGAGAGAGCATGTCTTCCAAAGATTTCAGGCTGAACGTTGTAGAAGGATTAATAGCAGAGAGAATTGTTGATATGGGTAAACCTACATATTCAGGGCCCCAATTACAAATTAAAAACGAAAAAGAACCATACCTGATGAAATTCAAAAAAATGATTCTAAATACCGGCCACAGAGATTGCAGTCACGTAGGAGATGTGCTAGGTGTAGTACAAAACAAAATCAAGTTCGCGCAGATTGGATGTGCTCAGTTTGTAAGATTCCTTTGTGCTTAGGTAAAAACAAAGACTTTTCAGAGACAACATTCGTAAATGGTACATTATTCATACCACCACGATTTTAATAAACTTGCACTGTGGTACATTATATATACCACCACATATTCTTAAAAATTAAGGAAGAAAGATTAAATTTAGTTCATTTTACATAAAAAGTAATCATTTTGTTTCATATTATTGAGAAAAAAGCTATGTGGTTTAGAGAATAAATATCTGTGCACTTTGAGGTTTTTTTCCTTCAATTTCTCTGTGCCTGAAAGAGATATAGGTTGAAGTAGCTTGAAAAATAATTGTATACCTTTAATACTGATTTTTTTTTTTTTTTTAATCAAAGAAAACGTTATTAGCCCTTTATGGATGACTTGTACAAATTTGTAATGTTTCAAATACACGCATTTCTAACTTAACCCTATAAAACATTCTGTCGTAAAAGGTTTAATTAAATGCTATATTTGATAATGGTAATGACAATAATTACAAGCTTTATTGGCAGAATATAAATCCCATAAAAATAGTATAATATTCTTTAAGGGAATAAACGATAAGATAAATCAAATAATAATAAATTTAAAACCTAAAAAGTAGGACTAAAAGTAAAATAAAAATAAGACACATACTGAAAGAAGTAATAATAAAAACTATCGCACTTTAAAAAAAGTACAGTATTCATCAAGTTAATGAACGATATATAAACGTATATATATATATATCTATGATATATATAGAGGGTGTTTCACAACCGGTCTGCCATACTTTGGGGGGGTGATATCGAGTAAAAAAGTTAATACAACATAGGTGCTATTCCCAACCATTGCGGAGCTATGGACGTTTTAAGATGTGCCAATCCCTACTTGTGTGTAATTCGAAAGATGGCAGCAATGGTGGTAGTTTCGATTAACGAAGTTACCGCTACTAATCCTCAGTTTTTTCTTTCAGTTGGTTCTGATCTGTGGTACGAGATACTGTGTTGCGCTAAGGTGAACAATCAAAATGAATCAATAGTTCACACCCGCTGAATACGCTGATATCCATTTCATTTATGGATTCTGTGATGGTAATATAGCAGTTGAGGAATATCGAAGACGTTTTCCGAACTGCCAAATATCGAACAGGCAAGTGTTTAGTGACACACACCAGAGATTAAGGGAAACAGGGACAATTGTTCCACGTAACCAAGAACATGTAGCACGACGGCCCGTTGCTGTAGAGGAGCGCATACTGGACCTAGTACAACGTAGCCCAACTACGAGTGTTCGAAGGATTTCTACACGAATTGGTGAATCCGCATCTCGTTTATGGCGAACCATACATGATGAGGGTTTGTATCCTTATCATTTGCAACGTGTGCAAACTCTTCAACCGGATGATTACGATAAACGTGTTCAATTTTGCCAGTGGATGATTATGCATCGCCAAATTCTTAATTGCATACTGTTTATTGATGAAACACAATTCATTCGGGATGGAATTAACAATAGACGAAATTCCCACTTGTGGTTCGCCGATAATCCCCACGGTATCGTTGAAGGAAACTTTCAACATCGATTCTCGGTGAATGTTTGATGCTGTGAAATTGGAGATCAGCTGATTGGACCGTTCGTTTTAGAACAACGATTAACTGCTGATACTTATCTGAACTTCCTGACGAACGAATTGCCGCGTTTGATGGAGGACGTGCCCTTAGAGACAAGGCGCAGGATGTTCTTTCAGCACGATGGGGCGCTACCACATTTTGGTCGTCATGTTGCGGATTACTTGAATCAGCGGTACGGGAATCGTTGGATTGGTCGTGCTGGTCCAATATTGTGGTCCCCAAGATCTCCGGACCTAACCCCGTTAGATTTCTTTTTATGGGGCCTTACGGAAGAGATGGTCTACAAGACCAAAGTACAAACGAGAGAAGAACTCTTGCGTCAGATTATGGATGCCGCTGCTTACATACGAGAACACTCCGAAATAATTCAATGGGCAGTGGACTCTTTATTTGGAACGAGCAAAGCTGTGCTTTGAAAACCGAGTCGGACATTTTGAACATTTATAAGGTGTATCTCATAAAATGTTGCAATAAATACATCAGATTAATACTCTCGTTTATTTTTTTCCATGCACCTTAAAACGTCCGTAGCTCAGCAACGGTTGGAAATAGCAGCGATGTTGTATTAACTTTTTTACTCGATATCACCCGCCAAAGTATGGCAGACCGGTTGTGAAACACTGTCTATATATTATATAAAGAGAGAGAGAGAGAAAGAGAGAATACACAGAATTATTATGTATGGAACAACGGCCTCCATCATGGAAAGAAAAAACTTCAATATTTGCCATTTACCACAGCGCAAAGGCCAAATCTATCAAATTCTTGCATGATGCTCCCACTTTTGGAGAAATTCTCACATTCTAAGTTGTGCCAGTCTTTATATCATAATTTTCCAATTTGTGTTATACATACATAAGCCTATTTACTGTTGTTCTTGTGTACCAAAATTAAAAATCTGTCAGCCTAATTTCCTCTACAAAGTTAGTCATCCCTAAAATTTATTCTATGCAAACTACCGTAAATGTGCGTTGTGTCTGACTGATTCACCTGAAACTTTATACGGAAACAGCGGAAGTGAAGTTATCCAATGGCCACATTGCTTTAAAACAGTGGTTCCCAACCTTTTTTAGGCGACGGCCCACTAGAGCTGATTCGAATAACGCATGGCCCACTTTCCATGTTGCTAAGCTGGTATCATGTTTACATAAGGTTACTAACTACATGTTTGTTATTAACACTTATTAACATAGTGCTAAAAGACAAGCAAGTGGGCCATGGCCCACTGGTTAGGAACCAGTGCTTTAAAAGAAAGTTTAGATCGTCATCGTACCCGTCTGGAAAACCAGGCTGCAAAGGCCAAATGTGCCAAATTCTTGCATGATGCTCCATTTTTTGAGAAATACTCGCATTCTAAGTTGCGCCAAAATTTTCAGATTTGTGTCTTATACATAGAGTATATAGACCTATTTACTATTGTTGTTTTGTACCAAAATGAAAAATCTTCTGTACAAAATTCTTCTGTAAAAATTTTCTCTACAAAGTTAATCATGCCAAAGATTTATTCTATGCAAAGAAAATTGACATAATTTGGCATAATATATGTGATATGCATGATGACTCTTCCTTGTAAGTTTCAAGAAGAACAAACACTTAGTTCTGAATTATGTCTGATCATGAATAAGGAACACGATAACTTCTTAATAATATTTTTAAAAATTGTCCCTAAAATTTAAATTACAATCAGGAAGTTCTTAAAACTGTGAGAGATGTAAGATTTATGTACCCCGTACATATTCTCCATGTTTCATTCAAATACATAGCTATTTCTCTCTTGTTGAACAATATAAAAAAATAGGCGCAGATTAGTTTCAGGTATAAAAAGTAAACCTTTCATAACATTTGTTTCAGTTAACTTGTTTTGATCTAAGTTGACATGCTCGAATTTCAATACATACAGAATATTTGAATATTTTTTGAAAGTCTCAAGTAAAAAATGTTTCGTTCTGTAATTATGCCTATTTTTCCGAGTACACATATTGCATGTTAAATTTTCATTATATAAATTTTCTCTTAACTTTTGATATGCAACCAATAAGATCTTATAAGACAAACACATTCATGCATTATATATATATATATATATATATATATATACACAATTTTTTTTGTGTGTGTGTGTGTGTGTGTGTGTATTCTGAGAATACAAGTTGTTTCATATAAGCAACGGTTTCGGCAGTGCAAAGATTCCGCTGATTAGTGGGTTCGAATCCCAGTGCTACCTAAAAGTGGGCGGTTGTTTTTGCTGTGTCTTACGCATGGTGATAAAGAGAGCGGAGCAGAAATCTTCAACAATTGTTCTTGTAGCAAACATAATTTCAAAGGCAGATTTTGAGGAATTCCACATTAGATGTCGTTTAGGCCGATGTAACATTAATGACAGATCGAGGCTCAGGGAGCGCGAAATGCATCCTCAGAATACGTTTTTCTAAGATAAGTATAGGTAAAAGGGTAGGCAAAGCAGAAATCTTCACCATTTTTGCTTCCAGCAAAAATAATTTTAAGTTAGTTTAGCGGTACTCTATTCAAGTCATCTTTTAACACACTTTAAAATTAAAAAAGCGGTCGAGGGGTCAGGGGCGAGCGATGCGAGCCCCCTCTAGTTATTTTTATTTTTCTTCCGTTATTTATTTTGCCTTAACTTCACATCGGATCTTCATGAAACTTGGGGCTAATGTTACCACTGTAGAGTTCTAAGGAATTTTACCAAACAAGTTAATCCCCACCATTCCACGCGCGAGTAAAGTGATAGAAGTTGAAAAGTTTTCCTCGTAACAGAAGGTAATAATTTATCTGATTCAAGATATTGCTTGTACTAATATTATCGGTATTAGTGATAACTTCTAAAATCATCGCTTTTCAACCAATCGTGATGAAACTTGGCAGGAATGTTCTTTGGAATGATCGCCATTTCAACCGAATTCAAATTCAAACTTTATTCAGAAAAGAAAACAAGTGACAGAAGTTTACAATTTTTAGATATTTGTTAGCGCAACAATTCGTACTCTCATGTGCTCGCCACCTTCACTAGCTCTTTAGGACCCATAAAACACTCAAAAGTAAGACCATATGATCAAGTAAGTTTACGCGCGTGGTCTATAACCACACCTAACCAAATGTTTTTGGCTACCATGATTAGAACACTGATCATATGTACTAAAATTACAACCATAAAACTACAACTACGACCGATGTTTGTGTGTTGTCTGTAAATATCTTGTGAATTAAAGTTTAAAGTGTACGGTGTAGCGTCATAACCCTCAACACGGCAACACGGGATCATGAAATTCGCCAGGTCGAATTTTGAGCCACTCTGTATTGCTTTCTCAATACGTGAGAGGGTGTAGTCAATATCCTCCTCAGTAAGGCGTCTGTAGGGTGTACCTACCCAAAACAAATCAACATCCTCATCATTAGGCTCAAATACAAGCACCCAACCTCACCCATGCCTCCTGCCCTTCATTAATGAGGGGAGAGTGTAGACACCAATCGACCAGAGTATTATTCCGGGGAGGGACGTTAGGCAGGAGACAGGAAGTGTTGGAACTTCCGTTTCTCCTGTCACTCTCCTCCTTAGCTGATCTTTTTCCGTGTCTCATATACTCTGTCAGCAATCCAGCATACGCTCAAACACACACTGCCCTCCCCTATTCTTCATTGCATATACAAGCATCACACTACGTCAGTGCTCTTCAACTTGGGTATACGGTATACCCAGGTGTATACCAATTCTATTTGGGGGTATACAGCAGAGATAGGGTATACATCGGGGTATACGAAATTTTTAGATATATATATATATATATATATATATATATATATATATATATATATACACATGACGACTGGGCTGATAAAATTCTTGCCATGTGTAGAGAACTTTTCAAATTTCCAAGCAAAATAAAGTAATAAATAAACAATAAAATCGTCTTTCCTTGGGTCCCCCTTCTTAAAAAATTTAAAAAAATAGAAAACGAGCAGAAAACGGGGATTCTTGTCTATCCTTGCTTTGCCATTCTTATAATAAGACGTGTTCAAATTTCGCTCTTCAAACTTATTCTTTTAGCGAATGACTAGTAATCTTAGCTTGTGATAGTGCTTTATAAGTTGTGGAAATGGTGAATTCCACTCGTTCTCACGCCGAAAAGGCACAGATTGTTGAGCGACTTGTGCGAAAATATGGAGGCTGAGTTCAAGAAATTGTTGTACCATGCTGAGGTGCGATAGTTGTCGTGTGGTC
Organism: Bathynomus jamesi; assembly: GCA_023014485.1. Lineage (NCBI taxonomy): Eukaryota > Metazoa > Arthropoda > Malacostraca > Isopoda > Cirolanidae > Bathynomus > Bathynomus jamesi. The sequence continues at coordinate 884,929 of JAJOZX010000777.1, forward strand.
AGGTTCTCCGTTGTACGTGTGTTTGAACTGAGGAACGAACTGTGTTTTTTTTACTGAGGAATGAGATGAGAAAGCATTCAAACTTCAAAACAATTTCTGGTTGGTGAAGTTGTCGTACATCGCTTCAATTTTTGAGCACTTGAATAAATTGAACCTGTCTCGTCAAGGAAAGAATAAAGATATTTTTGCGGCTATGAACAAAGTGGACAGTCTCAAGCGAAAACTGAAACTTTGGGAGTCGAAGGTAAAACCTGTGGATGGGAGTCAGAGATGTCAGGAGGAGAGCCATTGGACTCAAAGATGGTACATCTCATCAACGAGCATCTCAAGCTTCTCAGCGAAAATCTTGAAGTACTGTATATTTTCCCGATACCGCGAGTTCAAATCTCAACTCCCTGCTGTGGATCGTTCAGCCGTTCACCGACGAGGATTTTGACATCGGATCACTGAGAGGAGAGCTCATTGACCTGAAGACTGATTTCGGTCAGAAAATGGCCTTTAGGTCCTTCGAGAGCTATGGAGACTTCTGGGTATCCCTTCTCTGCATTCCAGAGTATCAGATGCTGAGCCAGAAGGCACTTTCCGTGCTCATTCTTATGCCTACAACGTGCCTGTGTGATTAGGGGTTTTCCTGTTTAACGAAGATCAAATCGAAGAAGAGAAACTCAATACAGGATCTCGATACGCTCATGAGGGGAGCCCTGGAAAGCCGCTTTACTCCAAGGTTGTAAAAAATATCGCAAAAAATCCAACAACAGCCAGCACATTAATTGTACTTATTCACACACACACACACTCACATATATATATATATATATATATATATATATATATATATATATATATATATATATATATATATATATAATTAGCTCTTATTTATAAAATAAGTTCCTAATTTTTGTAGGGAATCGTGATTTTTGTTGAATTTGTGAGGAAGTGATCCTAATAAGCGTTTTTTTCCTGATCCAGGTATTGAGGGTATATGACTATTTGGTGATGTTTGCAAAGGATATACGACTGCGCAAACGGTTGAAGAACACTGCACTACATCACACTACATAATATTTTCAAAATTATAAAATTAAAAAAAAAATGTCAACGACTTGAAGAACCTCGGGGTCCCAAGGGGAGGGGGAATGGTTCTGCTACTGCCCATTCAAGATGTTCTAGGCCTCTTCCTGATTCACTTTCCATTCACTTCTGCACCATTCGTGGCCTTTCTTCAATTTCCAATTTGTTGAACACCACCTCTCCTCCTCTAAACATCACCTCTTCTTCATTGAAACTCAGGTGTGTTGGACAACTAACAGCAACCCCTTTTCTGTACCCTTCTACTTTTTCTATAAATAAATAAATAGTATAAAATCAAAAATAGAAATATAATTTTGTTTACGTATATACAATATATACATTGGCAGTCAAAATTATGGAAACATTTTTAAAATGCTGATTATGTAATAATAATAGAATTCTTTTAATTCTTTTTAGAAATTACAGGAAGTAAAATGACATATCTGTCTAATTAAGGAGCTTTCTAATGTGGTGTTTTGTTTCATGAATACTTACAAGTAATTAATTAATATTGAAAGTAATTGCATTTAATGGTGACATCACGTTTTCATTAAAATAATTGTCTATATTCACAGAAATATTGATATTATTGGTTGCAATAATTTCCGGTATTTGTATTAATTTCTATCCAACTTCTTCAAAAAATCATCTTTGACTTGTGAAACTTGTATCTGAACACTCTTTGGTAACATGGTAGCCTTCTGTTATTTTTTTTTTTTTATCATGGCTCCCACAAAGAAAATACCATACAAAAATAGACTCAAGATTGATTAATACCGTCTTGTCGAAGAACTACAGAGACAAATAGTCAATAAAGTGGGAGTTTCATTGTCCACGGTGAGTAAAATCCTCTCTCGTCATTCTCAAAATGGGAATTTAATGACCAAAGTAGGCAGACGGCGAAAAAGGAAGACCTCGGAAAAAGAGAAATACATGATTTTATTGAGCAAATGCAACAGAAAGAATACTAGCGTTCGAATAGTTGCTGAAGTGAATGTGTCACTCAACGGCACCATTTCTACTCCAACAGTGAATAGACGTCCGAGGAAGTTGTGAAAAGCATGCGAGCTCAATGAAATCTCATCATCGGTATAGTAATATTTCTAGAGCTCTTCTGGCATACGTCCCATTCGCCAGCACTGTTGTACTCTTCAAGTTAAAAAGTTCAAACTTGAATGAGGACTTTCTTATATTTGCCTGAAAATGTCATGTTCGAATATTGCTATAAGCATTCTCTGCGACAAATTTGTCAGCACGATATTATCAAGCTGTTTCGAGGATAAGCTTTTCAGTTGGATGCGCTCGATGTGGTATTTCGCCGTCGATCTCAACAAAGATTTTTTAATCTGCATTTGCTTAACTGCGAATAATTTTAGCGTCGTGCACTCAGATACGTCTCAATAATATGCGGAACCAGGGCTTAGAAGCCTTTTTACTGTCCTCAGGCAAGTTTAAACATAGCTTGGGGGCTGTGCGAGTGATTTTAATCTTCATCTCAGTTTCATTAACGAGAAGTCTATCTTGAAATAAAAAATTGCTATGAAGATGCGCATAACAATAAAAAGTTTTTAGATTTTTTAAATTTCTCTTTCACATATTTTTCTGCTTCAGCGTTATAATACCCTGAGGCACGAAAATGGGTGTCCCTGGCATCTTTTGAATAACTTAGGACATTTTCCAAGTATGGAAGGATGATAATAACTGGAACCTGCAAAGACATTCACTTGATTTAAATATACGTCGCATTGCCTGATCACTGTATGAAAAAGTTAGTTTCAGGATACATCGCATATTCGTCCGCACATTCTGTCCCGTCGGAGTGGGCTATTTGGACTTTTGTATACAGGTATATATTGCTGGGATCGTAAAAGAATGAGACTGCGTTGGGTAAGACGAATTCTCTAGAGGCGGTAAACGCTGCAACTGTGTTGAGTGGATTAATCTTGATATAATCGAAATGCCCCAGTGGTAGCGAACCTATGGCACGCGTGCCAATTTGGGCAGGCAATCAAATTTGCCTGGCACGCCTAAGCATAGAATTTGTTATCCAAAAAATGAGTATAAAATAATAGACTTAATGTTTATAATTTGGTGTAATATATATAAACTTTGGTGGGCACGCGAATTTTCTTTTATGGCTTGCATGTTTTTTTTGGCACGCGACTGTAAAAAGGTTCGCCACCACTGCCCCTATAGATATCTGTGTAGGTGAGAAGCTAAAAAGCGAGAGTTCCAATTTACAGCATTCCTTGATGTGTGGATGGGTCAGCTACGACATGTTGAATTGACTGGAGCAAAGACCAGACCCTTCCTCTCACTGTAGAACAAAAAATGGCTATGAGAGTAAAGTGTACAAGATTTGTGTTTATAGCAGTTAAAGTAACTGTGAAATAGAAACAAAATTTTAAACATTCCCAAACACACTAATGGATATATTTAATACTAATTTTCCTATAAAGTCGAAACTCGTGTCAAAAAAGAACTATAACAATCAGTGGATCACTCCAGCCCTCATTATAAGCATAAACCGTAAACATTCTCTCTGTAAACTATGGAAGAGTGATATTATCAATGAACAAACACATAAAAATTATTGTAACAGACTAAATTCACCCATAAAAACCGCAAAAGCGGACCATTATTGTTCTAAAATTACCAAACAAAAACCTAATCCTAAAGGATTATGGAATACTTTAAAGGTCCTAGTTAACGCCAAAAAAGAAAAGAGAAATCCCGAAACTTCGTTAACACAGGATGAAATTTCCTACTGTGATCCCAAAGACACGACCAATTTAGTAAATAATTTCTTTTCGAAAATCGGAAGCAATACGGCAGCGGCCATTCCAGAATCAGACAATCACTACCAACAATATATGCCACAACCCACACCAAATTCTTTCTTCTTTGAACCAATTCTGCCAAACGAAACATGAGCTACATTAAAAAACTTAAAAAATAAAAGTGCTGATATTAGTTTAATCCCAGTGAAAATATAGAAACTAATATCAGGTGATATAAAAACCCCACTCACAAGACTTATGAACGGATCAATAGTACAAGGTGTATTCCCTGATCAGCTGAAGATAGCCAGGGTTTGTCCAGTATTCAAATCAGGCAGCTCTGATTCTCCATCCAATTACCGACCAATCTCCGTCTTACCAACTCTGAGTAAAGTATTTGAAAAAATCGTATACAATAGACTAATCAAATTCTTGGCTAAATACGACATCCTAACAAAAACACAATTTGAGTTTAGAGAAGGCCACACCACAGAAGACGCCATTAACATGCTATTAGAAAATATCTATAAAAACAAAAACTACCAAAAACACACAATCTTAGTTTTCCTTGACTTGTTGAAAGCCTATGATACGCTCTCATATGATACGTTACGAGGCAAATTAAACACATATGGTATTAGGGGAAATATGCTAAAATGGTTTAAGTCATACCTCTCTAATCCTCACAAGTATGTTAAAGTAAATGATATTTCATCAGAATATGCTCTATTGGAAAGAGGGTTCCACAAGGATCAATCATTGGGCCCTTACTCTTCTTAATATATGTAAATGATTTTTATCGATCAACAACATCAGACCGTATTCAATATGCAGATGATACAACCCTCACTTCTGTACACCACGATATCAATTACCTTGTGAACGAAGTGAACAGGCAATTAGATCATATCTATAAGTGTGTGTGTGTGTGTGTGTTGTGTGTGTGTGTGCGAACAAGCTTTTACTAAACTTGACAAAATCATCATATATGATTGTAACTAAAAAAAGCTGCAATCGTGCACACTCCATTAATAATTGGAAACACTCCTCTTGCAAAAGTAAATGAAGTTAAAGTTCTTGGCATCAAGTTAGATGAAAAATTAAATTTCAAAAGCCACACAACATATCAAATAAAAAATATCTAGATTACTCTACATAATGTTTAAATTAAAGAAACAAGTCTTGCACTGTATTACTCATTTATCTATCCACACTTGCAATATGGAATCATAGCATGGGGTAGTACAAAGAATTATATACTGTATCTGCTAGTAATAATCTATAAAATATGTTTACGAACTCTCTCAGACAATGATGACAGACGATCTCATACCTCTCTAATGTTCAGAAACTTAAATATTCTAAAACTAAATGACCTGTATAAACTTTAGAAACTATACTTCGCCCATTCACAGGGCGATTAACCCCCATCAGATCATAATGAAAAGGCTTCCCAGTGATTTCATAAATAAACCAAATTATTCGATGCAAATTGCAGGAAATGCTCTCTCCTACAAAGAGGCTGATATCTGGAACACGAAACCCATAAACATCAGACAATCACCATCACTAATTTCGTTTTGCAATTTACTAAAGAAACACTTTATTAACTCATATTAATGTGTGTATATATATATATATATATATATATGGAAAGTTTTGAAATGTGAATTTGGAGAAGAATGCTAAAGATAAGCTGGAGGGAACACCAAAGTAATGAGGAAGTACTGCAACAGGTGAAGGAGGAAAGAAGACTCATTAAGATGATAAGAGAAAGACAGAAGAAATGGATCGGACATGTGTTGAGAGGAGAAGGATTGTTGAAAGAGGTGATAGAGGGTAGATACGAAGGTAGAAGGACGAGGGGAAGGAAAAGGAAAGCAATGTTGGGTGATTTGAAGGCACGCAGGAGCTACCATGAGATGAAAAGGATAGCTCGGGATAGAACACTTTGGCGGGACACACGAGTTGAACCTGCCTGATTGGCAGAACACGATAGATGGATGGATTGCAATTCATAAATATTACTAAACAATGAAAATCACCTATTATACGATATATGCAAAATTCACAATCTTAAATGGGTGCAATCATAAACCATATAAATTAGATGTTAAAAGTTTCCAATATATTACCCCGTAGTTATAGTATACCTCACTCATCTGTATCTTTGTAACTTTTAAGATTGTATCATGATTTGTATTGCTCACCATTTTTCTTTACCATTATTTCTATTATTGTTTCTTTTATCATTTTCTATTATTTTAAAGCTTATTTCAATTTTTATTTGTAATGACAGAGTTACATAAATGCAACATTATTTTACTTTCCACAAATTCTATTTATGTTTGACATTTTCTTATGTAAAAATAGAAATGAATCTCAAAACCGTTTACGTAAAAAGCTGTTATGCTTCCCAACACCATATTCAGATAAGAATACTATAATTAAACTAGAAAAATTGAACGTTAATGCCAACATTCTGTAAACCAGTATGGATGTAATCAGGGCCACCGAGAGGGCGGGGAAGCCGGGTTAAATCCTCCGGGCCTGGACCTCTAGGGGGCCAGGAAAGAGGGGGGATAAAATCTAAAAATATTAATAAAGCAATTGATTAAATAACAGAGAGGAAATATAATTAATGAACATACATTTTATAGAGATTATCATAGTCAAACTGAAACAGATAAAATATTATCTGCGGTCCACCAATGCCCAAAACCGACTGACAGATCTGGGAACCATTGTAATCGAAAGCCAGTTAGCCCATACTTTAAATTTCATCAGAAATTTACTAGAGAGAAGGCAAAGAAAGTACACTTCTAATTATTAAAATCTTGCAGTAAACAATTGTCTTGCTTGCATGGACTGGTACTGCATTTGTAAATTGTATGGTGATAGAATTAATATAATTGATTCGAAAATAAAATGGTCATTTTCTTCTGAGTTGTTTATTCATACTGTATGTTTTGAATAGTGACTTAGACATATAACCAGTTTGCTTGTTATGTACACAAAAAACATTCATAATAAAATACTGGAAAAACAGGGGGGTCCATATACCAATCCTTCCCCGGGGCCCGGGGCAGCTCTCGGCGGCCCTGGATGTTATGTATATCCAGTGGTGTATCAAGGGAGGGGCGAGAGGGGTGACCGCCCCGAGCGGCACTTTCCGAGGGGCGGCAAATTACTGTCAGGCGGGCGCAGTATGCAAAATTTGGGTTTTTATGTTTTAAATGCAACCCTCCAAAAAATTATCTCATCATTGTCGCGCGTTATTTGTGTACAAAATATCCATGGTTTTGATGAAAAATCATCATTAAATGCTATATATGCCACCTCAATGCCACTATTTCCAAAAATAGTTGCGTTAAATTTTCACATCGGAAAGGTTGCCAGCCCTATTTTTCAGACTTTCCCTATATTATTTAGGTTAGGCTTTGCATTCTTTGAGCTTTGATGATGTTAATAATTAATGGTTGTTTTATTTTGCAGATACCCTACTGAATTAGCAAACATGAGCAAACGACAGAGACTGAGTGGTGCTGCATACAAGAATCTTCGCGAAAAAAAAGAGGAGGAAGGCAAGCGTGCTGCTAAGCGATTTCATCAGTTAATGGGATTCTCAGACACACCTTCAGTGCCTTCTGGGAAGCAAAGAGATCAACCGCAATGTGATATATCTTTAGAGATAGATGTTCAAGCGGCAACTTCAAGTGAACCCCCAAATAATCGGGATCAACCCTCATCTACATCACAAAGTCACCCACCCACCCATCACCCACAGAGTCTGTTTAACGATTCTGGCAACTGGCCCGTTCCAATGACGGACAATTTGAGAATCGAACTCATTAAACGTGGACCATCACATTTGAAAAACATGAATGGACCCTTTCCAGCTGATTCAAACAATAGGTCAATGTCAAAAGTTTGGTATTTCAAAACTGGAAAATGGCGAAAAAATTGAAAGGTCATGGCTAATCTTCTCACCTTCAAAATGTAGCTTGCATTGCTTTTGCTGTCGTCTCTTCAACAACATCTCCAGTGCATTTGGAAAAGAAGAAGGATTTTTTGTCTGGAGGACAAGAAATACTGAGACGAATTTATGACTGCATCATGTTCTTGGCAAAACAAGATGTTGCATTCCGAGGGCACCGAGAGAACTTAAATGAAGAAGCTGGGCTAGCTGGCAATTCTGGAAACTTTTTGGAGTTAATAAAACTAATGGACAAATATGACCCAGTAATTAGGGAACATCTTACAAAAATATGAATGACTGACAAGATATCCACTACGTATTTGTCACCTAACATTCAAAATGAGTTCATCACACTAATCGGCTGTAATGTTCGAAAATGTATAATTGATAATGTGTCTAGTGCAAAGTACTTTGCAATAATTTTCGATAGTACACCAGATATATCGCATATTGATCAGATGTCTCAGGTAATTCGCTATGTGTCGATTAAAGATGGTAATGTAGAGGTGAAGGAATCCTTCGTTGATTTTATTAAATTAGAGGGGAAGACTGCTGAGGCAGTTACTGATCTCATTGTCACTAAGCTCCGTGAGGATGGGCTGGATATCCAGAATTGTTATGGTCAAGGGCATGACAATGCTGCTACGATGGCAGGTATTCATCTTGGAGTTCAACGCAGAATTCTTGATGTTAGCAAACACGCTGTTTTCATTCCTTGCAATAACCACTCTCTGAACTTGGCTGGAGTTCATGCCGCGGGACTGAGTCCTAATGCTGTAACTTTCTTTGGAACAATTGAACGAATTTTCGTCTACTTTTCTTCCTCTACTCATCGTTGGGATGTCTTAACAAAACATTCCAAAATCACTGTCAAGCGAGTCTCTGATACGCGGTGGAGTGCTAAGTATGATGCTGTTTCTAGTCTTAAGAACTTGACTCACGTTGTTAGTGCCTTGGAAGAACTGAGTGAAGGGGTCTCCGAAAATCTGGACACAAAGGGCGATGCTGACGCTCTGTTGACCTCCATCATGTCATACATATTCATTGTGTACTTATTTTTATGGGATCCAGTGCTGAAAGAAATCAATGATGCTCAGCTATATTTTCAAAGAAAGGGACTTGCTTTGGACCAGTGTGCATTAAAAATGAACTCTTTATCCGTGTTTTTAACTAATGAACGAGAGGCAGTAGTATCAAACGCTGCAGATGCCGCCGAAGAGTTCTGTAATGAAATGGATATCAGTATAGACCGCAGAGTCAGGAGACGGAGAAGAATGCATGGAGAGCAAGCTCGTGATGCTGGATTTACCGTGCAAGAGGATGTACGCAGATAATTTTTTGAAATCATGGATCGTTTATTAGCAGAAATTGAAAAACGCACAGTTTGTCTTAAAAACATGAATGATCGCTTTGAATTTCTGTCTCCTTCGTACCTTTTGAATCAGTCCAAAGATGAAGAAATTAATACCAAGGTCAATAATTTTTCTTCCATCTACAATGACATTAATCCAGGAAGTCTACTGGAAGAAATAAAGCGTTTGCGCAGACATTTGCTCAGTTTCGAAAGCATAAGCGTTGACGATGATCCAAAGAACTGGGATATGTTAAAACTACTTCAGTGGATCGTTAAATCGGATCTAGTGGAATCTTTGCCTCATATAACAATTGCCCTCCGGATCTGTCTAACTACATGCATGTCCGTGGCAAGTTGCGAACGAAGTTTCTCGAAACTGAAACTTATAAAAACTTACCTCAGGTCAACTATAAGTCAATCTAGACTGAGCAATTTGGCGATTATTTCAATTGAACGCGAAGTTGCAGAGACAATGGACGTAGAAAAAATCATTCATGAATTTTCTGTTATGAAAGTCCGAAAATTTAACTAGGCATTTTCATTATATAGTTATTGTTAAAATTATGTAGTGTATTATGTACGGTACATTATGTAGTATTGTTAAAATTGAAGTTGCTTTATTTAAGTTTTTCTTCCAATAAAAGTTTTGTTTAGAAGTGTATTTTTGTAAAGGAATTGTTTTTAAAATTGAAAATTGTTGCAGGGGGGGGGGGGGCGTTGGCATTTTCGCCCCGAGCGGCAAAAAGTATTGGTACGCCTCTGTGTATATCTTATGTAATGTGTTCTTTCTGAACAAAGATTATTATTATTATAAAGAAGTCAACGGTAGGCAACATGCGTTTAAAGCAACTTTTTGATTTTTTAGAAGTCTTAGTTTCTCGAGATGATATCTGTTTGTTGCTTTTTACTTCTTCATTTGACATTCCACTTTTTTTTAACGAATTTGAACTCCTTTACCTCGCATTTTCCTTTTAACAACTTTTTTAGTGTCAACAATAGTCGTAATTGCCTCTTCAAAGCTTCTTTAGGTTTGACACCTGCAATCACATCTTCAACCGTGTTGATGCCTGATTGTAGAACTTTCCGGCAGATATTTAGCACCACTCTTTAATAAACTACTGTCAAGTTTCGGTAGCTTGTGAAAAGTATCTCTTTGGAAAGCAAAATTGTATCTTCCATTAGGTTGAATCTTGAACAATTTTTTGTCATTATTTTTTTTTCGTCTTTGATCTTAACAGTAGAGCATGTTCCGATCCTGCAATCCATGCTACGCGTATCATTTCGAAAAGTACGTCATTTGTAAGTTTTGATTTCTTCAAGCTCTTATTTAGATTTCTTACAATATCCTGTATGTTGTCATAATGGCCAGGACCTGTTGTTATTTCTCTGCTATAGTACTGTACACAGATTGTTTGTGTTGAATGCATGGTTTTATCCTTTGTCACGCCCGCTTTCTCAACTTCATCGCGTCTTCTAAGAACCATAAGAAACTTGTTTCTCCTCATTGCTTAAAAGCTTGGCATTCAGTTGAAGTTCATACAAACGCAGCTCGTATGACTCACGTTCCAAATCAATAGGTTTATGCAGATCTGTTGTGAAGTTGGTCAGAGTATTTTCGGGGTACGTACCCAGCGAGGCTCTGAGGAGGGAAGTGTGATGCAGAACTGATCGGAAGGCATGTTATATACTATCTTTGATTCCTAATTTTCTTAATTTTTAAAGTCCTTTTCCATAAACTAAACGTGACGACCTGCAGTTATTCGCCATAGAAACAGCACTCAATTTTCCACCATTTAGGTCTCGACATGAGAACCCCTAATTTAGGTTTGCTGGAACAAACTTTAAAAATTTCCAACGTCCATCCTTGCTCGAAACTTTTCTTTAACTTTCCTCCAAGTCGTGAAACACGTGCTTAATCACCGAGTTTGAAATGTTCTACAAAGAACGTTGTTCAATGTTCATGTCCCTTTTTTTTTGGTTCTGTATGCACGCCTCTTTTAAAAACTTTGAGATGTCTGTCTATGTATTTGTAATTATTTCTGCGCGTAAAATAACGATGCATGCGCTCCTTGATGGTTCGCTGCACCCTTTCTGCTAAAGATGCTTTATGCACTGATTCGCTACAAAATAACTAATGTTAAATTGCACCAACATGTTTTGAAAAGAACGACCTGTAAACCCTTTCCCTAAATCTGTGCAGAAATAGGCTGGCATTCTATTTTCCTTTAACATCAAAGAATTTGCAGCTTTAGCAACAGCGTTTGCCGTTTTACTTTTAAGAGGTACAAGCCATAAATATCTGGAGAAGGCGTCAATTATAAAGAGCATAAACCTGTAGCCCTCATTATATGTGGAGTACCTTTACATATCAGTCAAATCTGCCTGCCCCACAGTGTCCAACGATGATGCTTTCGTTGTAACAATTTTAAACCTTCTTCGTACAGGCTTATGAAGTATATAAGTATCCTGTTAACTCAAAAGATTCTCAAAATTTTTTCTTTACCTCTTCAGTATAAGTACGTCTGTAGAGTTCCTCAACCACACAGTAAGAAGAGGGGTTAGAAATATCGTAATATTGATTCTGTAATATGTCAGCCATTTACGTATTTTAGAAGTGTGTGAACAGGGCCAAGTTTTGACGAGTCTCCTCATTTTCAAAGGTTCTAAACCGGGCGCACCTGTTGGTGGGGTATTTTGGTGTGAGGTTTGATTTGCCTGTTCCAGAGGTTTATTCTGTTTTGGTTATCAATCACTGTTTTTGGAATGTTCATTTGCTGTGACCTTGTTTTAATATGATCCCAACCTGGTGGGGACGGTCTGGTTGAGCCTTCAGCAATAACTTCACTTGTGTTAAACCTTTGCATAATTGAATCACCACTCAAAAGATTAAAAAATCTTAAACCTTTATTCCTCAATGTAATAGGATGGCTATTTTTTAACACTTGCTCAAGGTGATGGGAGTTTCCACCACTCTCCATGTACAGTATCGTCACTATGTTTGATAAATACCGGTAGCTCTATAGGTTTCTTATAGCCTTCATACTCTTAAGGAAATTTCTGAGAGGCTTCTTGGTATAAAATTCTTTTCTCCTCAGGGTATAGGTCTTTATTTAATATATTTAACAATTCGCTCTCCATTCTTTCAAATCTGTTTATACTGTGGTCTGGAGATGCTTCACCTCTCTTTGTATTTTGTAGTGAAGCGTACTCCTCGTAAGATAGCACTACAACCTTCATTATATAAAACTAGACAATAAAGGGCCTAAAACTAAAAAGCGGACAGGCAGGAATGATCCACCTTTTTGTAAAACAAGAATGTTTTTCTTTGACAAAGATTGTCTTTAACGAGCGAGTGTTTGTATTATGTTCTTGTAACGACGGCGGCGCAGTCATTGGGACGTTGCCTTTTATAACATCGAGACATATTTCGTAGATACATTTTAAAAGTGATGGTCACTGTTTTTTGCAATTAGTCGTTGGAGAGTACGAGGTAGTCATGGGAACGTTTTTCCAAATTCGTGATATTTCTTTATCGTCATTCCGATAAATATACTGTTTCAACCTCATTGGGGAATATGTTCGTTCTTAGAACTACCCTAAAAGTGTTTCGTGGATGGAGGCACAGAGCAAATATTCGTATCGCTGACTCGTTGCTTCTTTATAAACTTCCAAAAAAGCCTTACGCTGTCCCGAAACAATTTGCAATACATCCCAACGTTGTGCGAATAAGACGAGATACTGCGTGTTTAAAGAAATATCCCGCACAAACTCCTTCTTGAAAAGCAGAGTTTCGTTAATGAAAAACACGCTTATGTTAAGATAGGGGAGAATACTGTAAACGTCTCAGCAATCGTTTTATTCATTTCTAACATAAGATCATCAATCACAATCACTGTATGTTTATAACTCTTTAATGCACCAACATCGTAATTCCCTTTATGGATAAAACATCTTTGTAATCGTCGAAAATAGGTTGGTAGGCTGAATAACACCATACTGTATAACGTTTTGTACAGGTTCTGGGAACAAAGCGTCTTTGTCTTTAATAACTTTAAGCATAAATGCAGTTTTACCACACCCTGTGGGCTTACTTATAGTACACGTTGATGGACTTGTGAACCTGAATTTTTCTAGAGCTTCCATCGTTTGCGTGACACATTCTTATGGGAAGCTTTTTACCAAATATAAAGAATTTGTAAAAGTCAATCCTTATATTCATTAACTTTCCCTTATTTTTTTTTCCAGGATGATGAATGGCAACTCCAACCAACAAAAAACTTATAGAAGATATAGAACTTGATGAGGACTCAGAAAGATCTCGGGCCGTCTCACCGGAAGCTTCAACCTCGTCGGCTGATGATGGGGTACGGGTTCGTAGGAATGATATGGACAAGAACCTTTGACCTCCGCGAGAGTTAAGCGCCCAGCAATGTTGGATACGAAATGTGACCAATACTCCTGTTCTGGTCAGGAACAGGCCTATATTCAACATTACCTTCAATGTGAGGGGATACAACTTGAGCGAGAACACATTGCTCGAAATCCTGGTAAATACTTTAGTGCAAATCTTTGCTTGAACAGTCTTTGTGGGAAGTTTGCACAGAATGTGGATAAGGGAAACGAAGTATAGAATACGTCAAAGGTGACGAAAAAGAGTTCCTTAAAATTGTACACGTTAGAGAGTGTGTAAGGACACCCATAGGAAACGTTTTCAATTGCCTGTTTCCTACGAAACTGTACCCTTTGGTTTTTGGGGGTAATAATTCAACGGTGTATATACCATATGTCCCACAAAAAAGTACACCCAACTTTAGATTGTACTAACTCCTCCAAAAATTGAGATATTTTGGATCTGTTTGTTTGATTTAATATAGCAAATTATTCTTTGTTAACGTTCAAATTTATTCATGTTTAAACGATTTAGTATTTAAGCATCTGCTTTTAACTGAAGGGTACAACAAAATGGATTGCGCGGAATGATCATTTCTCTCAGCCAGATAGCTCCTCTTGCTTTAACCAATGTGCTACTTTTTACGTCGAAGGATATTGCAAATATTTTTTTTAAATAATTCGAACTTTTGTATCTAAGATACGAGTCATACATATAAATGAAGAATCTGAATTACTAAATTTATAAATAACTTTGAAACCCTTATCATGCAGTTTACACGAAGGCAGCGCGTTCTCATGGTCACAACTTATCTGCAAACTAAAAGCTTAAAACAAGTTCAGAATACCTTCGAACTGCAATTTCCCGATAGAGCTTCTCCAACTAAACACAATTTTGAAGAATGTTCGGAAATACAAAGAAGAAGGAACGGTCCTCAATTTCAACAAAGGACGTTCAGGCCATCCGAAGACGGCAAGAACAGACGAGAACATTCAGCATGTTCGGCATTTATTAGAGAGACATCCAAAAGTGTCCACCAGGCGAAATGGTACAGAACTCTCACGCATGTCATTTCATCGAATAGTTCGTGGGGATTTGAATTTGTACCCATACAGAATGGAAATTCGACATCAACTCATTGAAGGAGATCTACCTCGCCGCCTAAGATTTGCCCAGTGGTTTCTTGAAAAACCAGAAAGATTCACAGAACAATTAGTGGTTGGAGATGAGGCGGCCTTTTTTATGAATGGTCTAGTGAACAGACAAATCTGCCGTCAGTATGCACCAAAAAATCATCCACCTGCCAATCATATCTACGAAAAGAATAACTCTAGACAAAAACTGTCTCTCTGGGTAGGACTGTGCGGTAATGGGGCGTTAATTGGCCCGGTCTTTTACGATGGTAATCTAAATGGTGAAGCTTACCTAGAAATGATAGACCGAGAAATCCTTCCACAAATACGTATTACTTATGGAAACCGATTTAATCGTATTTGGTGGGTGCAAGACGGAGCTCCTGCTCACAGGAGAGTTATTGTGAAGGAACGCTTGCAGGAAGTCTTCCACCAAAGAGTAATTGCTACAGGCCATGACATTGAATGGCCTCCCAGAAGCCCTGACTTGACCCCGTGTGATTACTTTTTATGGGGTCATTTGAAAAATAGAGTATTTGCATCACAACCTATCAATTTAGATGATTTGAGGACTCGCATCACAGCTGAAATCAACTTGTTAAAAGACAATCCAGATCTTATCAAAAGAGTGATGGGGAAGATGAGAGCTCGACTCCAGATTTGTATCGATAGGAATGGCGGTCATGTTGAAAGAAAACGAAACTAAGCATAACTTTTGCAATAAGGAATAAAGAAAAATCTGCTTTGTATCTTATTAAAATTATGTTAAAGTATCTATTATTATGTATTTGTCTTTTCATTACATCGATAGCACACACATTATTTTTTCAGTGACCAATTTTGCGCAATCCATTTTGTTGTACCCTTCAGTTGAAAGCAGATGCTTAAACACTAAATCGTTTAAACATGAATAAATTTGAACGTTAACAAAGAATAATTTGCTATATTAAATCAAACAAACAGATCCAAAATATCTTAATTTTTGGAGAAGTTAGTACAATCTAAAGTTGGGTGTACTTTTTTGTGGGACATACAGTATTTTGGTTTATTTTATTGGCGTCCTTTTTTTTTAAATTATTACTATTTATTTATTTTATAAGTTAATTTTAAGATTTAACTTTTATTACTTGTAATTATTGAATGTTTTGTTGCTTGTAAGTGTTTATTTTATAAATTTAACTCTTGTACTTTAAATAAATTATCTTACATTTTTAGAGTGGAGTGTATGTGTAATTTTTTTAACCTTTGAATAAATGTGTGTGTGTGTGTGTGTGTGTGTGACATTCCCATCTAAACATGGTGTATAGGCTCCATCCATTCTACGGTGCGCAAGAATAGTTGTCCTTGATTTGGATTACCTGTCTGGTCATGCTGTACAGGCTCCACACAAACTGGTGTCATCATCACTTGCTGTGTTTAATCTTATTAGTCGTTCGCAAACATTGCTGTCGTGATCACGTACACAGTTGCTTGTGATCACGTACACGTACACGGATATTCCCATTTTCCACAAGTTCCCCATTTGTTATAGAACTAGTTGTAATTATCGTACATCCAACCCTTTATTTATAAATTCTATTATATCATGCATCCTGTAATAGGATTAAATCCCTTGTTTGTGCTTCGAAAATTACATCTACTATAATATATTCCTCATTTGTAAATGATGGTCTGGTCACTATTTCACATTAAGGTGCCCATTTTCATTGGTGTAGTAACCTAAGTTTTATGTGACTTATTACGATTATGAAAACTTTCTACTTAAATGTGTTCAAGGGTATTTTTACTCATTCATTTTCAGTATTAATTTTATTGATGTCATGTGTGCACTACATATATATATTGGATTTCTTGTAAAAAAGACGATTCTTCAGATTATCTTTATGTACATCTGTAAAAACGTATCTTTTAACTACTATTCTGAATAATTATGCCCAATTCCTTTAGTTTTTTAAACAGTTAGTTCCTTATACCTATATCATACCGGTCTCTCGCAGTGATATTTAAATAATTTTTATGCATTCATGGTATTTATATACCGTATATTAATCATCACTACCTATGAAGGAAGTGTTTTATCTTTTAGTCATTGTGAGAGCCGAGTAAAGCCTTGAAGCTTAGGGATTAAATTAAAAAAAATATACAAATCACTACTCCAATGAAATTTTGTACTCGTGTGTTATACATTAAAATTATTTAATTGTAATATTATAATATTTGTTTTTATCAATAAAGAGATCTATCTATTCACTAAGTGATGGGTGGATGTATTAGGTGTGTCATGTTGAAATGGCGGAGTTAGTTTGCTTCGACCTTACTCCTATATAGCCATAAATATCTATAAATATGATAGTGTATACTGTATATGAAAGAAGAGCGTTTATATTAGTAAAACGTTATTTATAATTTTCAGCCAATTTTAATACCTCTGATTGTTGAAACATTTTTGTTTTGTGTTTTGAGAAGTTTTTTACTTGGCGTTTCACTGTTCTCCTTCTCTATCTGGATGTTTCAGGATGTGTATAACTTTTATAACATCATTAATAATATTAGTTCTTGAGCAATGTAACTGCCTCTTTAAAACCTCTTTAAGATTAACACCAGTCAAAACTTTTTTGGCTGTATTAATGCCTGACTAAGGCCTTCCAACCTAAATACTTGGCTTCACTCTTAGTATCGGCATACCTGAACACAGTATGGACGAAAAGATCGAGCTGAGTTTGTTCCTGGGTATCTCACACCACGATGCTACGAAGAGGGTTTTGCGTTAATGTGTAACTCGCAGAAAGTGAAGCTTCACAGCTAAACTCCCATACCGAATAGGTAGTTTTGTTCTGCTGTGCTTCTTATATAGATCGATCTTAATACTGCTAATGAGGCTAGAAGTAACTGGAACATAATGGGGTTTATCTTAAGTTATACTCAACCTTTTCCAGTGTGTTTTGATATATGCACAATACGTAACAAGCGGTTCTGACTATCGTTTACAAGCTGATGACCCACGTAATACACAAGTGGTTTCTCTAAAAAGGTGTATAATTTTAGGTGATACAATTAGCTAAGTTTATCATTTGGGAACTCATGAAAACTATATCTTTCGAAAAAGTAGCTGAACCATCCGCAAGGTAGAAATTCAAACACATTTTTATCCATAAGATGTTTCTTCAGTACCAACATAATGTTGACCGTCTCTGCAACCAGGATATATGATGCTTATGATTTTGAAACATGATGTAAATCGCTTGTAAGTTTACATATTTTTAAACTCGTACTTAGATCACCTATAATATCTCCGTGTTGTCATAATGTCCAGGGTATAACGTTATGTCGATACCCAAATACTGTATTCCTCCATTCCATGCTGACTGTATGGTCTCATCCCTTCACTTCAAGAATTTTTTTTATTTCATTTCTTTTTCTAAAGCACTGTAAATACAATTCGTTTCTCATCAATGCTTAAAAGATCGGTGTTTAACTGAAACTCGCATAATTCTACTTCGTACTGTTAACTCTTCAAATCTATAAGTCTCTGCAAATCTGCAGTGTAGTTAGGTAAAGTGTTGGATACCTATGGATATACAGTACATAAATAAAATCAATAGCTGCTAGCTGACCAAAAAAATTACTGCTTTAGATTGGCCAGTGAATAGTCCAGGCCTTAATCGAAATGAAAATATGTGGAATCTTATGAAGGATCATCTGGTTTTATCCATAAACTGATTGAATCACTCAAAAAAATGTGGAGTACTGAAATTACACTAGAAAAATGTTAGAATCCATGCCACAGGGTATAAAAGCTATTATTAAAGCAAGAGGATGAATATCCAAATGTTAAATAACAAGTTTGATATGATTTCAATAAAAAATAAAATATTATGTATTTAATTATTACCATTAATAAAAAGAAAATTTATAAATAAATCATTCTTTGATAGTTTCGAAACATTAATTTATTCTCACTTGTATGAAGACGGATTCAAGATTTAATCCAGGTATTTTAAATGATTAAAGGTTTTGATAGCGTCGACGTTGAAAAATATGTCACCTTCACGAATGTAGATAGAACTCGTAATAATGGTTTCAATTTTATGGGTAAACATTTTATTTCTAACAGAGCTATGGATTTTTTTCACTCTTATACTGTATTTAATTTGGGAATGGATTTGCCAGCCAGCGTAGTTCAAACTAATTCGGTTGAGTCCTTTAAAAAGAGACTAGATTATTATCCTTCCTTAAACTCCAAGTTAGAAGCGTTTTTTTGCAATCCAATTAGTTGTATAGGTGCATAGTTCCAGAGTGGGCACCAATGCCAAGAGGCGTAGGGGTGCCACCGAGGGGATTACCAGAGGAGTAAAGGAGGGGAATGCAAGAAGAGCAAAATTTTAAACTCTGAGATTTCTTTATCCCTGATAATATCCTTTAACCCCTGATAAGATCTTAGTCTGTTAATGGGTTTTGTTAAAAAAAAAAATGGTCTGGCGTCACACTATGAACTATTGGGCCACCGTTTTAACAAACAAAAAATTTCAGTTAATAAATATACAGTAAATATAAGGTTTAGGAGTTACCTACACATGATGCAGCACGATGACACAATAACAATAATGTAGATGCAAAGTTTAAAGGCCACCGGCAACACCAACTTAGGTGCATAATAATAATAATAATAATAATAATAAAAATCATGTTTCCGAGGCTGAAGATGACATTTATATATATAAATATATATACTTACTTACTTTATGTGAGTTTGAACGATGCTTCAGGATCGACCTGTGGTCGACCTTTTTGCAGCATCCCGCCTCATTTGCAGGATTTAGTGAAAAAGGGAATTGCTGTCTGAGCTGCTCCTGCCCTCGTAGCCAGCCACACATGGCTGGTCAGGGACTTTGCAGAGGAATCTGTCCAGCTGGTTCTTGAAGTTATTCAGGTCGGTGTGCTGGGGATTCCTCACTTCTTTTGGTAGGGCATTGAAAAGCTTTGGGCCTCCTATTCGAAGGGTATTTTCCATCCTCGTTTTCATGGCTCTCTCTTCTTTCCAGGGAGTACAGATTTAGTTTGCATTGTCTTTCCCTGTAGTTGAGCTTTTTGCACCCATCAATCTTAGTTGTGAAATGTCTGAGTTTCTTCTAGTTTATTAGTTTCTTCCATTTATATGGGGACGTCAAGACTAAGCAGTATTTAAATTTTGATATGATCAGTGTTTTCAGCAAGGAAATCATTACTGTCTTGTCCCTTCTTTTGAACGTTCTCAATAACTGCCTCGCGACTCTTTTTGCTTTATTTATCGCTATCTGATTTTGTGTTTCGAATTTTGCATCATCGATCACTCTAACCCTTAAATCGATCGCTTTTGTGTTTCTCTGAATTTCCTGTCTATCTGGAGCATAATATGCAGTATAAGTTCTTCATTTCTACCATATTTCTAGAGCTGAAATTTCTCGGTGTTAAATTAATGTCATGTTGTTGTTTTCTGACCATTTGTATATTTTGTTCCTGTCCCTCTGCAGGGTCTCTACCCCTTTTGCATCACTGATTTTTCTGCTGGTCTTTGTATCTTCTGCAAAGGATGTTACTTGTTGCTGTTTACTTCACTGTCTATGTCTGTTAGCATGATAATGAATAGGAGTGGGGCCAGTACTGTACCTTGTGGTACTGAGCTGCGTACTTCCGATTCTGATGATGATATACCTTGAATTTTGACGACCTGTACACGTTCTCTGAGGAAGTTGTAGATCTATTTTCCCACTTTGCCTGTTATGCCCATGTTTCATTTTATGTGCTATTATACCAGATCACATTTGTCGAAAGCTTTAGCAAAATCCGTGTATATGATATCGTAGTTTTCATTGTCTTCCATTGCATCGAGGATATTATTATAGTGCTCTATAAGCTGTGATAGGCATGATCTTCCTGATCGGAATCCGTGTTGATTTTCGTTGAATCTTTCCAGTGTCTCCACGAAGTCATAGATTTTCTCTCTAACTATGCTTTCAAATATTTTGGTGAGGTGGAACGTCAATGACACTGGTCTATAGTTCTTTGCTTGAGAGCTATCCCATCCTTTATATATAGGGACAATGTTTACTCTTTTCAAGATGCTCGGTATTTCCCCAGTGTCTAGGGATCTTCTCCATATCCATGTGTAGCTATTTCATTTTTAATGTTTTTAATCAATAATGCGTTCCATTTATCCGGACCTGCAGCTGAATCTGGTTTTATTTGTCCAATAGCTCCCGCTACATCTTCTGGGGTAAAATCAAAATCTGGTGTATATACTCTCCTTGCAATTTCTCTTTAAATAATGCATCTGTGTCAGGTATCGCTTTGTCACCTTTAGGGGTACTGAAGACTGATTTATACTGTGCTCTCAATGTTTCAGATATTTCTTTCATATTCTTTTATATTCTTATATATACTGTATATACACTATATATATATATATATATATATATATATATATATATATATATATATATTATATATATATATATATATATATATTAAAATGAACAATGAATAATTCTTATATTCATAAGTTCTTACATTCATGTAATTCTTATATTCATTTTACATATAGAGTCCAAACTCGCATAACGCTGACACAAGTTCGGCTAAAATTTTTGATTTGCTTTCTAGTTCATTTTTGCTGAATAACTGGAGAATTATTTCTTTTTAAATTACTTTATCATTTTTTTCAGATTTGGCTTAGTAATGTAATCTTGTTAAATTCTGCAATGTTCATTTTCTCTATACATTCTCTCTTCGTTGTGAAAGATGAATTCATGTTTTGCTTGTCACTTAATTTTAAATTTTAAGCATTTAATTTTCGCTCATATGCATGTTTAATTGTAATTCATAATGAAATGCATCTTTCAATTTCCATTTTTAGTTAACTTCGGCAGATCATGATAACATCAGATCTGTCAATTTACGGTTTAAAACAAAAATATAGCTTCATCTTCAAATATCTTGTTTGTCTATCTAGACATTGCTGCAGCTAAAATATTTACCTTATCTTTAAATATTTGGCAAAATAAATCAGCCTATTGAGAATAAAAAACAAAAACAGATCAGCATTAAATGATAATGATGTCATTAAAATTTCAGTATATAAACATGTAAAATTTCTCCAGTGTTCATTCTGATTTGTCTGATCTAACTTAGAGGCTGATAATTCACACTGATAATCTGAAGATAGCTGCCGAAAAAACACCTTCCCAAAAAACATCTGCCAGGCGTTCGAGCCGCCTACTCTTCGAAAGATCAAGGTATTAGCAAATCCAGCAGGGACCACAAAACCGAAGTGGTCACCGTGGAAACCACTACCTGTGATGAAGATTGGTACTTCGTAATACCACCAGTACTCGAGCCAATCTCTGAACAATAAGAGGTCCCAGAACCGAGAGTCCCATCGGAACCAGGCTCTGGAGAAACCCCTTCTACAGGATCACTCAGTGGAACTCCACCATCTCCTCCAACTCCACCATCTCCTCCATCTCCTCCGTCACCACCCTCACCGGTTGATGATCGACGCACGGACCCTACATACCGGCCGCAAATGCATCAACCACGTGAACTAGAACCTTCAGAACCTTTACATAAAAAACGAACCCGCTCAGACTCCGAACTTAAGGGTCGACCCCCATTACCACCAAAGCGAGGCCGACCAATCGGCACACAAACACAATTATCCACACGAGAACTCCCAGCTCCGTATAATCTAAGACGTAGAAATGAGTAAAATTGTCCCCCTTATAATTTTCCAAATTATTTACTCTTGTAGCCCTAGCATTAAAATTTCTAGTTGTTATAGAAAAGCTTGCAGAGGGTAAATTTTTGAAAGGACACGCTGACCTTTTCATCAATTTTCAACCCCCTGCTAGAATTAAAACCAATCTCCTTCAGATAAAAACCCAATTAAAAGCATTTGAAAGTAAAATTCACGGTATTGTTAAACATATCCCGGGAACAGACCAGATTAGTCGCGTTCTATAGAAAATACATTCGAAAATATTCAAACTACAGCACACACCCTATCAGATATATTAGCGTTACCATGGATACAAACTGGAACACAAAACTCAGCAAGATTTAATCAAAGAAATAAAAGGGGGTTGATAGATATGGGAGGAAAAATATTCAAAGGTTTATTCGGATTAGCGACCGAAGACGACATTAAAAGAATTGAACTTAAATTCAATCTCTTCGCGCGGAATCGGCAATATAATGGATACATTTTTGAACAAACCATTGAGTCACTACACGAAAACAATCGCTCCCTCCACGCCCTTTCGAACAAATTTACATACCTTGAAACCCTGTTAGCTGAATACAAAGAACACGAAAGATATCTAGAATTAGTAGAAATAATTAACCTACAAGTAACCCTAATCAATAAATATTTGCAACAAAAAATTACGATTCATTCCAAAGTTTTGCGTGCGACCCAGCTAGCGTATAGAAAAATCGCTCTTTCCACACTAATACCATGGGATACACTTCAGTCCTTGATTCACACCTCTCAGACACAATTAAAATTATCACCCATATTCCCACTCAACCATACTAATTACCCCCAATTTCTAGAATACACCTGGACTGTACATGGACCACGCCCCTACACTTATTTCATGATTGCACCATTTTTCGATGTGAATTTCGATGGTGAATTATTTCTTTTTAAATTACTTCATTTTTTTAGATTTGGCTTAATAATGTAATTTTGTTAAATTCTGCAATGTTCATTTTCTGTATACATCCTCTCTTCGTTGTAAAAGATGAAGTCGTGTCTTGCTTAACACTTAATTTTAAATTTTAAGCACTTAATTTTCGCTCATATGCATGTTTAATTGTAATTCATAATAAAAAGCATATTTCAATTTCTATTTTTAGTTAACTCGGCAGATCATGATAACATCAGATCTGTCAATATGCGGTTTAAAACAAAAATATGGCAGCATCTTCAAATATCTTGCTTATCTGTCTAGACATTGCTACAGCTAAAATATTTATCTTATCTTTAAATATTTTGTAAAATAAATCAGCCCTATTGAGAATAAAAAACAGAAACAGATCAGCATTAAATAATAATGGTGTCATTAAAATTTCAGTATATAAACCTGTAAAATTTCTCCAGTGTTCATTCTGATTTGTCTGATCTAACTTAGAGGCTTAGCATTACCTGTAACATTTTAGCAGTAAACTATAGTAAGAGAATATCTTTGTTTTCTCCTTCGAGCCTTGATCTCTTCAGAGAACTTAGTCTTAAATAGAGAAAAATAATTTCCCGATACGTTAGAAGAAGAATCGGGGAACCTTCAGAGAATTTAGTAAGCTCCACAGAGTCCTCAGATCCACTACAAGAAGAAATCGGAGAGTAGTATAAGAGAACCTATTGTGATTTCCTCTACGGTACCAGCTACTCCAGAGTAACAAATCCGTTGCTGCCACCTAACCAGAACCTCCGTCAACTTCGAACCTCCCAAGGCCATAGATGGAGGGGGTTGACATATATATAGGTGCTACTATAGTATGCGGTCTACCTACGATTGGTTAGGTTTAGTCATGATATTTTCGTTAAAACTAACGAAAATATCATGACTAAACCTAACCAAACGTGAAGGGTGATTAGTAAACAATTAGTAAACAAGATAAGAAGCTATAATTAAAAGGTAGACCGCCGAATCGTAGGTAGTCCGCCGAATCGTAGGTTGATCGCATATTATAGTAGCACCTGTATATTTGGGTACACAGGGACTTTGGAGACACCCTGTACTATTAACATTACTACTACTAACTACTACTAGTATTACTAGTAATAATAATAATAATAATAATTATAATAATAATAATAATAATATGAACTTACAAAAATATAAGGTTTAGAGGCCACAAAAACACACAGCAGCATGATGTCGCAATAATAATATAAATCTAAGATTTAGGGAGACACCCACATCACATGCAGCACGAAACGACATACATATACACACACAGTCAGAACAATAATGAGAACCGCGACACACACCCACACCCCCACCCACACTCATACACATTGTTGTAACGGCAAATTTGTGTGCTTAAATCTCATCCCAAAATATGAATAAAAATTTTAGTTTTAAGATTTTTGTTGTTTAAATCTCTGAAGCAAAGTGGTTTAGATTTTTGTTATTGAAGAATGTCAATAGGTTTCATTCTTGCTATAATTTCTAATGCAGTGTTAAAAAATATATAAACGGGAGGGATTAAGTGTCTCAAATTGTTTAAAATTCGTATAATTTTAATTTTGGTTCCTCACAGTATTTTGACCACACGGGTCAGTCTTGTAGTGGAGTTTTTTTGTATGGTCTTGAAATCCTTCTCTCTGTTCGAAGGGAAGGGAAACTCATCATGTTCAGATGTAATGTGGTTTGGTTTCTCCTTTTTTCGTACTTAACTTTTCTGAAACTGACTTCGAACCTACTTGTTAAAATAAACCACAAGATCTGCTAGAATTTATTCGTAAATCTGATTACATCGAGAGAATATAAAGTTGAGAAGAACAGGTGTTTTCGAGGAAAGGACTAATTTTTAAGTTGATTTTTAAGGAAAAGGAGGAGTTTCTTTTGAAGGAAATGTTAAGAATCAATCAAAGGACAGTGATTCTTGTGAAACGCAATGAGGGGAAGGAAAACTCCTTTCATTTTTTATGGATAAAACTTTTGTATGAATGACGTCATGTAATGAAAATGGTTTTGATAGGTCATTCAGGGTACTGTAAGGAGGAATCCTTGTAATCTTAAGGGTGTAACTTAAATTTATAAGGTAGTTGTAGTTGTGTTCTTTAAAGATGAAGTGGCTTTAAAAAATCTTTAAAATCTGTGGCGCTGTATGATTTTGTAAGCTGACTGTAAAATTGTTTCTGTTGTTCCAAAAATTTGAACCTCCTTGTTTCACGCGAACTTGGTTTCGAAAGTTTAATGTGAGTTGACAGAAAATAACTTTGTGAAAATTTCTTTGACTATAATAATTGTTCACATGTCAAATTTTAACTTGCAAGTTTGCTGAATATTATATTTCCTCGCGGAATAGTTTTACAGTTTTTGTGTTGAGCAAATATCTTGTGATGATCTTGCTTCCGAGGAAACCTGTAGAGTTCGCGCAGGACTTGAAAACTTTGTGAAAATTTAATTGGCAGATTTTTTTCTGAAAATTCTGCAGAATTCGCACATAAGTTTTGGGACTAAATTTCCAAAAATTGTGTAGGTAAACTTATGTTAAAGAATTTGAATTAAATGCTATGTCTAGAGTCACACACAAATAAAATCGCTCTGTATAAATCCTTTTGAGACTAAACTTCACTAATTGCACACACTTTCTTTAAATTTAAAATTTGTTTTTGGAAAAATTTGTAACTGTACATCTGTAAACTTCTTCAAAATTTATGTCCCATTTTGAGTGAAACCAAATAAAGTTTATACGAGGGAGTGTGTTGTTTCTATGCTAAGTTGCAATAGGCCTCTCTTGTATGCTAAGTATAAATTAACATTGAAAGTTCGAAATTTAAAATGAGCTTCAAGTAAGCCGAGAAAATTGTTGGTATAAAATTGAAAGGCCATCCGACTGGAAAACCAAAGCCATCCTGAACGAACGAACCAGAGCATACAATAAGTGCAATCAAAAGTGGTTGCACCACAACATATCAAATAATAACATTATATAATAATATAAAGTTTAGAGACCACCAATAAAAACAATGCCAATAATAATAATATAATAATAATAATAATAATAATAATAATAATTATAATATGAACTTTAGCGACAACCGTTTGAACTGTAAAATGGTCAAAGTTAAATATAAATACAGAGTTTAGAATGCACCGACAACACTGACTTGGGCACATACTACTACTCCTACTAACGACAACAACAATAATAACAATCTATACTATAAAAAAGGAGTCCTGTCCATCCGTCCGTCCTTCCGTCCCTCTGTATTCCGGATTGGTTGAAAGATAGCGACATTATAGACACGTCATAAAGTGGCGCAGCTCTAGCGCGTGCTTTCACTCTATGTATTTACGATTCAACAAACAAAATTATAATTTTTTTAATTAGACAAAGTTTGAATTTTTAAAAATCTATATACAGTATATGCTGTCTGTCTGTTTGTCTGTCTGTCTGTGTATCTGTCCTACCCAAAAACACGGAAACGGCTTCTCGAGAGAAAAAATTATTAGGTAAAAGTTGCTTAAAATTAATCGAAACCTAAGGGAAAATTATTGAATGCCTGGGTAGGTCAACTCTACGCCCTTGAGCGATTAGTTAGGTTAAGTCGTGATATTTTTGTTAAATCTGACGAAAATAACACGACTTAACCTAACCAATCGTCAAGGGCGTAGTTGACCTAACTTGACATTCAATTAACCTAACCGGGCATTCACTTGACTTAACCGGGCATTCAATTAACCTAACCGGGCATTCAGTTAACCTAACCGGGCATTCAATTAACTTAATTGGGCATTCAATTAACCTAACCAGTTGGTTAATTTTAAATGTTAATATATATATATATATATATATATATATATATATATATATATATATATATATATATATATATATATATATTAGTGGTGGACAGGATGTCAGTTTTTCAACATCTGCGGATGCGGATGTGGATATTTAGTTAATTTATCAATATAATATAGAATTATGAATATATGACATAAATTTTCAAATTTCGTGATATTACTATTATGGCAGGCAATGCATAAGAATTAAAATTAATATTAATGTTTTCATTATGATAAAAATAATAACTTTCTCAAGAGTTTCAGCCACGGAAAATTCAATGAAACAAGTTTCATTCAATTTTCTATATTACCAGGTATTTATATTTTGAGGTTTATACATTTGTTTGTTCATTAATAACACTGGGTAACAAAATTTGAAAAATTTTCTGTTTATTGTGATTTTTCTGTCGTTCTTAATGATTTCGGGGCGCTGATTCCAAAAATTATACTGGTTTTGCTCTGTCATCAACCGTTTCAAAAATATAGGTTATCACACTTTTCATATGGCAAAGTATATAAAGAAGGCTAACATAAATATTTTCTGAAAATAAAAACACTATTGGAAATTAATGTTTATTGAGCCAAAATTGTTTGACAAACCCAAAATGGTGCAAAGGATATAATATATATCATGCAGTGTGCGTTCCTTAAAAATGCACAGAAGAACGCGACTTCTGCGTATGAACATTCTTATCCTTTCTGATCAGCGACCATACGTAGTCTCCCATCGTGGAAGCATCCCAATGGCCCTGGTACCTTTTCTCCATCGTTTGAATATCTTGATGGAATCTTTCGCCATGTTCTTCACTCACATCGCCCAGGTTATCACGAAAAAGTCTAGATGTGAATGCAGATAGTGTAATTTTAAAGACATACGGCACCCCATTTTGCCGTAGCACTTAATCAAGTTTGACACTAACTCCTTATAGTTTGGTGCTTTATGGTTGCCTAAAAACCCACGAACCACATCACGGAAAGCACACCAAGCCTCTTTTTCGATCGGAGTCATCTTGGCTTCAAGGTTCTTTGAATTCAACAGCGCCTTAACTTGTGGTCCTACAAAGATGCCAGCCTTGACTTTGGCCTCAGAGAGTTTAGGGAACATGGCCCGAATCTGTTGGAAAACTTCCCCTCCAAAATCTAACGCAGTCACAAACTGCTTAATTAGAACCAACTTAATATGGAGAGGTGGTAGCAGAACTATGTCAGGCTTCACAAGAGGTTCCCTTAGTACAGGGGTTCCCAAATTTTGTTCCGCGGAACACTTCTCACGGTATACAAGTGTTCCGCGGAACACCAATTTGGGAACCCCTGCCTTAGTACATTGTACTTTCCTGGTTGCAGTCCTTCACGTGGAAGCCACTGAACTGTTTTATAGTGCTCAGTTGAAGCCCTGCTATCCCACAGGCAAAGAAAACATGAATATTTAGTAAATCCTCCTTGTAAACCTAACAGGAAATCAATCATTTTGAAATCACCACACACGTCCCAGTTATATTGTTCATATCTGATTTGAGTGAGCAGTTGTTTGACATTTTCATAGTCCTCTTTCATTTGAACAGAATGTGCAACTGGTATAGATGGATATTTGTTCCCATTGTGGAGTAGAACAGCTTTTAAACTCCGAGTTGAACTGTCAATAAACAGGCGCCACTCTGAGGGTATATGTGTTAACCCAATAGCTGTGAATAGACCATTAACCTCGCTGCAACAACAGATAGAGCCATTGACATCGTAGAACCTTGCAAACTCTTCATGCCGCTTTCGGTATACAGTGCTTTTGCAGTCTTCTCCAAGCAAATTCCACTCTTTGAATCAGACCCTGATTTCGTCAGACCCAAATCTCTAATTAAGTCGTCCAATTCTCTCTGATTTGGAAAGTGAGGGTTTGTACTGAAAGTTACTGTATATTCTTCATCATGACTGTCTTCACCAGCCGACATCTCAGATGAGCTAGCTGCATCCTCATTTTCAACCTGCAAAGCAAAGAAACAATATATAGGCATAGCTATATATGTAGAAGAGCATCAGCACTAAGAAAAATCGACACATAATGACCCACAGTCTGTAAATACAGAAGGTAAAGTAATGGATAGATACCTGTTCTGGTGGACGTGGTATTGGAAGACCTTCGCCATGTGGTACAGGAGCTATGGACGACGCTATGCTTGGATACTGAAGAGTCTGCCTTCCTTTAACTTTCTTGTACTTAGAAACATCTACCATGCAGTAGTAGCAATCGTCGTGGTGGCTCTTTGGTTCTCTCCATATTCTGGGTACCGCAAAGGGCATTGCCTTGCGTACTCCCCGCAGCCACCCTTCAAGTGTGGAGCGGCAGCTTCCACAGATCATATGGGGTGCCCAGGGCTTATCTTGGTCACCCATAGGCATACCAAAATAGAGCCGATACGCGATCCAGAACTTGGTGCCTTTCACAATCTTGTGCGATACTTGCTTGAGGCCTATGTAATACCCACAAACGTAGCAGAATATATCCGGCGAGTGTTTACAAGCTCTAGTTGTCATTCTCTTCACCAAACTGTACTACATTAATCATAACCTGCAGATATAGAGAGAAGAGTTATTAAATCTGCAACAGATTACAGATTCCAGAAAAAGATGTATTCACAACACTGAAATAATGTCCGCAATAAAAAAGGATCGACAACACTCAAATCGTCAGCACAGAGAAGCACAGAAACAATGTATCTCAGTGCTGGTAACCATCAGACAAACAACCTGCTTTCTTTGTGTGCTCACACTTACTGACTTCTCAGACTCTGCGCTCTTCTATATATAGCACAGTGGAAGTTTCGGGCAATTTTTAGAGCAAGAAACTGTCAACGAACATCCGGATTGTTCTCAACAATTCCTGATTATTCTGATATTGCTGCGCCCATGATAACATTATACTGGTAAAACATGAAAAATGGATTATCTCTGAAACCATTGATGATACACACAAACCAAGGCCAGATTTGGACTCAGCGCCCACAAATGTATATAAAAACATAAAACATTCTATTTAAACAGAATCAGTGTTACACAGTGTATAATTAATACTTTACATGAAATGTGCATGACTGGGCCTTATAAGCTATTTTATAAGCTAATTTATTGTAAATTGCATAATTTATTAGAGGTAATAGCCGCATAACATCCGCAGTCAGAAGTGCGGATGCGGATGTTGAAAATGATGCGGATGCGGATATTCGGTCCGCCACTAATATATATATATATATATATATATATATATATATATATATATATATATATATATATATTATTTTGACTGTACAGTAAAAAAATCTTGTAAAGAAATTTATAATTTGACCTTGACGATTGGTTACGTTAAGTCGTGATATTTTCGTTAAAAATAGAAAAAGATTAAAAAAAATATTGTGCAGGAACTACCAAAAAAAAAAAAATTCCGTTCGTAGGCTTGCTTTTCTGCTGCGAAAGCTCCTCCAGATGAATCCCACTGTTTTTCTAGTTGTTGTAATTTTGATGTTATAGTCATCTCTGAATTCTGCATCCAACGACATTATTACTCCAAGATCCCTGACTTTTGGATTTGGTGTTATCTGTTTGGCTTGCAGAGTTTTGTACCCTTTATTCTGTAGCACCTTGTTATTACCATATCTTAGAAGTTGGAAATTTTCTTCGTTGAACTTCATATTGTTGTCTTCTGCCCACTTGAATAATGTTTCAGTATCGTTTTGTAATTTTTCTGTCACCTTCATTCAGTATTTCGTTGCATATCTTTATGTCATCTGCGAAACATGATACAATACTGTCATTAATATCTGTATCACTGCCTGCAATCATTATTATGAACAGCAAGGGAGCTAATACTGTACCTTGTTGGACATAGCTCAGGACTTCTGAGACTTCCGATTTAACTCCATTTACTACCACTCTTTGTGTTTGCGTCAAAAAATTAAATATCATCTTCCAAGCTTTCCAGTAATTTCTGTATTCTTAAGTTCGTGTTCTATAACTCCATGGTCACATTTATCCTCCTCGTCTAGCACCTCTTTCTGCTCTGAATATGTTGTTGTTGGTTAGCCGATCAGCCCACCCTCATCGAGCAAGCCGGCGGCACGCAGGTAACCGATCGCCCTCTCCGGAGTGGGCCAGAGGTTCAGCGCACTAGTGATGTTGTGTCGTGTTCTATGTTGTGCTAGAGCGGTACAGTCTGTCATAATGTGTCCAATTGTTTGTGGTGTGTCCTGGCACAGGTGGCAGGTGTCGTCTGCGGAGTTGCCTAGTCTGTGTTTATAGGTCTGTAAGTTGAGGTGATGTCCACATCGGAATCGTGCTAAGTTAACTCGATCCGATCTGCTCAGGCTGGTCTCTAACCTGTCAATGGGTGGCGGCTTCGCACCTAGGACCGCATTCGGAGTCGTGTCAGTGCTTTGTGGGATAGGTGTGTGTGTGTATGTGTTTTCTGTACTGTGTGATGTCCGTGGGGCGTGCTATGGAATGGAGTATTTGGTTATAATGTCTCTCTGGTGCTACCTTAATGGTGCGAGGTGTTGGTGCATGATTGTACATGTAGTGGCAAGGGTGTTGTGGGTTAGTTGTCGCTGCTGCCATGAATTGTGTTCCCCCTCATGTTTAAATGTTCCTTAATCTTCAGTATTTTTGTTTCTGTGTGCAGGTGTTCTATTGGTGTAGTTTGAGTACATCCTGTAATGATACGAAGTGCGTTGTTTTATATTGTCTGTAAGGTGTTTATGTGTGTGTTTGAGATAATGGGTGCCCAGCATGGGCTACATAGTTCATAACTGAGCGAATATATTGTTTGTATATGAGTGATGTTGTTTCGTGCTGGTGTCCAAAGTTTGTGCCTGTTAGTACCCTAAGCGTGTTAAGTCTTGACGTACATTTATTTTTAATGTCCTGAATGTGGTTTGCCAAAGATAATGATGTGTTGTATGTGACCCGAAGTATTTTGGTCCTGTGAATGTGTGGAATGTTGGTGTTGTTTAGTGCAATCTGTGAAATTATCTGGTGTTCTTTTGTTAGCAAGGTGATGGTTGATTTTGTGGGCGCTACTTTGAGTCTATTTTGTGTAAGCCAGTCTTGCATACTGTTTATATATGTTTGTAGGTTATTTGTAACGGTGTCGATGTTGTTGTGGGTGGATGTTAGAGTGATGTCATCTGCATATGTTGATAAGGTAAGCTTGTTATCTATGGGTGTTGGAATGTCATGCATGTATAAGTTGAACAGTGTTGGTCGAGTCTGTAGGTTTTCTTGTGTCTGGCTGTTTGTCTGTCTGCGTGTTTCTGGTTGTTGTCTCTGTTTAAGTGACTTATCTTTGTGTAGTGATTAACTAGAATGTTAGCTTGTTGTGTATATGTTGGGATATTATTTTGGCTGCGACAGATAGCCGCGTGTGAGGTGTGAATGCCGCTGTTAGACTGGGTAATACTGTTTATAGTCTTGTATAGCCTGGATGTATCTGTGGAGTGGTTTAGTGTTGTTATGAATTCCCTAAATGTTTAAGTTTGTTGTTTATTTCTGTGTTGAGCTGTTGTATCTGCTGTTTTATGGCTTCTGTGTGTGGTGTTTGTGTGTTATGTTTGAGGTTGTTACGTTGTTTTATGAAGTGGGCTATTTCTCTAGTGTAATTTGGGTTGTACTCGTATTTCCTAATGTTGCCCTTGGGTATGTATTTGTTTGCATTATTGATGATCTGATTAAATGTCTTGAGTGTTGTATTGATGTTTATGATGTGTGTGCTGGTTAATGTGGCGAATGTTGTAATCCAACATTGTAATTTCAGTATCTCGATGCAGTTTTCACAGCCTTTTCACATTTATGTAAGTGTGATTCCGTTAGGCATATGATATCTATACTGGTTTCCATAGCTAAATTTTGTAAGTACTTTAATTTGCAGTCTGCATGGTCAGTATAGAGGCCTTGTGTATTTGTGTATAATACATTTACAGGGTTTCTAATCTTCGTGTTCGGTTTTCCTAGGTAATGGCCGTTTCCTGTTTGGTGTTATTAGTTGGGCCGCAGCATTTGGGAGTATTGGGGTTGCTGCCCTTGATCCAACTGTGGTTGTTGTATTAACGGTTGGTGATGTTGAATTAAAGGGTAATGTACAGTATGTAATGCAGAGGTGCATATGTCTGAGAAGTTAGGTCTTTTCTTATTAGAAGGGCTAGTTGTGCTTTTATCATTTTCATTTCCTCTAAAAAATATTCTTAATTGCTGTTTTTATTACTTCTATTTAGGATGTGAGCTGTTCTTTCTCGTTCTCTTCTTTGAGTACCCTTAATGTGATAATACGGGCACTCTATATTTAGACATTTTTCTCTCTAATTGACTGTCTGCACATAGGAGGGTGGAAAAAGTAGCAGTTTGTTCCGTACCTGCATCTTCCATTCCTCATCATACAGAAACATTTTTGTTTAAGTAATTATGCAAGCAGTTTGAGCCATATTGCGCGAACCTGTTTTATAATATTCCAAATGGCCCGTCGTTTAGATTCCTTACGAGTCCTAGGTGATTCATTTTCTTTCCTCTGCTCTGCCACCACTTCTTCCCTACTTAGTGGTTTTTTTTAGTCTTCGGTGTGTTTTCATTTGGGTTCCTGTTGACTTTATCTTATGCAGGGGGTATTTTTTCCTCTAAGACTACTTCTGCACCACCCTGTAGTGTGTTTCCCTCGCTGTCCTGAATCTCACTTCCGCGTAACGTTTCCTGGTTTTCTATCGGTAAAACTGTTACAAGTGATTTTGTTGTTTATTTTATTCGTCATTTTCCAGTCTTTTTTATCTAAGTTCATGCACTCGTAATGTTTAAATGTATTACATAGAATGCATTTTAATTAAGCCCGTGGTCCGGTTTACTTAATTTCTGTAATCGCAGAGTGGTACGCTGCGCAACTCACACATATTTTTCAGTTTTTTTTTGCCATTTTTTTCCTTTATTTCGGCTATTTCCTTTCTGCTTCTCGAATTTCGTCTGCGAAACCTCGACCTTCTCGTTTATGGTCCTCTTCCTCTTTTATTGGCCTCTCAGAGAAATCTCATGAAAGCTGTTGTTCCGTTCGAATTGTTTTCAATTTGTTATTTTTCTTTGTGCACGCAATATGCCACCGGCTTTCACTTAATAATTATTTTCGCGAATTCACTAATACTTAATACATACACTGATACAAGATAAAATTTACCGTAGACAACTGATGTTGGTATCAAATTGAGAGGTGAACCGACAGAGGAAGTACAAGAATTTAAATATTTGGTTGAAATTATCTTCAGCTGTTTAAATAATGATTCAGATAAGAGAAAATAATATCAATGTCTCTGTGATAAAGGAAATATGACTACTGTATAAGGAACGTCCAGTCTGTATTCAGGTGATCAAACCCAGCCATTCAGTTTTGATAAAAAAAATTTAAGAACAAATTAGCGGCTTATATGAAGTTTTATTTTGTGGGTCATACTTTTATATAAAGGGTCTTTGAAAGTTACGTTAAATATAGGTTAGAGGAAGTGCAGATACAATGCAAAGAAAAAAAAATATATATACAGGGCTATTGAAATTGATTCATCCGATTTCAACTGAGAATACTTCCGTACCTATCAACCGTACATCAACTGGGCATACACCACATGAAAGAGGAAATCTCCGAGTTTTACAAGATCACCGCAAGAGGGCTCCAAAGTCACGCCGTGGCCTAGCCTAGCAACAAACAGTCAGTGTGAAAATGGCGTCCGCACAGCAGAAGGAGTTTTGTGTGTTGCAGTTTTCGAGCTGTAAATCGGTAGTCACAGTGCAGCGTGAGTTTCGTCGACGTTACAGAACAGATCCACCGGGTGCTCAGAGCATCCGTCGGTGGTATCGGCAGTTCGAGGAAACATTCGCATTGTTACTGCCGTAGAGTCAGTGACAACGGACATGCTGGAGCGAGTATGGGAGGAATTCGACTATCGTGTCGACGTTGCTCGTGTAACTAGGGGAAGTCACATAGAGGTGAGAGACAAAATTTGGACAGTTTTTTTTGGTTGATATATCACAAATCACACTGTATTTGTAACATTAAAAAATATTCTCATTTGAAATCAGGTGAATCATTTTCAATAGCCCTGTATATATATATATAAAACCTCGCCACTCAGTTTTGTTAAGAGAAAAAAATAACGGTGGGAAATAACAAATGGGATGAGAGAAGGTTTATGTAACAATGGTTCTAGGTGGCGAACGTAGGGAGGAGAAAAAATTATGGAAATGAGAGGGTGAATAACATCTGATGTTATTATTTTTCCACCAAATGAGGCGGGTATCCACGTCGATAAGTGCAAAATTTTACATATAGGTTCGCGTAACGGTAATTTTGCGTATAGTATGTCAGGGAAGGAGTTGGCAAGCGTAGAACAGGAAAAAGATTTAGGAGTTATAGTCAGGTGATTTAAAGTGGCGAAACAAAGTACAGCAGCGGTCAATAAGGCGAACAAAGTGCTAGGTTTTATAGCTAGGAATTTTGTGCAAATCGCGCGATATTATTGTTCCTCTTTATAAATCATTAATTAGACCCCATATGGAGTACGCGATCCAATTTTGGAATCCGCATATGCGCAAAGATATAGACAAAATCGAAAGAGTTCGAGCAACTAAGATGATTCGTCGCTTAGGTCAAAGTCGTACGAGGACAGGCTTAAGGAGTTAAAATTGACTACACTCGAGACTAGGAGGCTAAGGGGTTATCTAATCCAGGTTTTTAAAATTATGAATGGGTTCGATAACGTAAATAGAGATAGCTTTTTCGAAATAGTACTATATAGTAGATCTACAAATAACGGGTGTAAGTTGACACGTAGAAAGTTCGAGACAGCAGATGCCAAAAACTTTTTTTACGAATAGAATAGTAGATAGCCGGAATAGTTTGCCGGTAGAAGTAATTAGTAGCACGTCTATAAACATGCTTAAAAATCGATTAGACGCATATGTTGATAGATTAGGTATAGTTTAAGGGAGTAAAATAAAGGCTTTTGTGGTTCGGAACCCACTTAAAATTGTAGTTCCTCTCCTCCACCACGGAGGACATGCACAATACACAATTACAAACACAGTTAGGTAGGCCAGCCACGAATGGATCCTAGGGTCTTTGTTGGTCTGAAACATTATAATATTATACTGTATATTTTATATATATATATATACAGGGCGTCCCAAAAAAATGTATACGCACTTTAAATAATTATAAAGGCAGTGTTTATTAAAATACATTTCATTTTCAAAATGTAATAGAATCTACAGACATTATTTAATTGTTTTGTCAACGCCTGTTTTCAAACTGACGTCCGTTCTGGTCCAGGCACTGCTGATAACGCGAAGCAATGGAATCGCAAACATCACGAAACATTTCGTTTGGTATTTGTGTGCATTCTCGTTCAATGGCTGCTCTCAATTCAGCGACTGTTGCAGGTTTTATAGCGTAGACTTTGTCTTTTAAGTATCCCCATAAAAAAAGTCTAGTGGTGTGAGGTCTGGTGAACGCGGAGGGTATTCTACGAAACCCCTTCGTCCAATCCACATCCACATCGTGCCAAGTACCACTCGCAATACTCCACTCTTCGGTCCGGATCATCTTCATTATTTTCCATTGACAGCGCTTCAAAATGCGTTGGACAGACGATTCTGAAATTCCTACCTCACGACTCGCTTGCCGCACAGATTTTCTTGGACTTTGGTGATACGTTTCCAGTACTCTTTCTTGCTTTGTGGGGCTTGTCGATGTCCGTGGTCTTCCGGAACGCTTCTTGTGGACATTCTGAACAGTTCCATCGGCTTCAAACTTATCTCTAATTCGAGTGATGGTAAGTCGCGTTGGTGGATCTGTTTGAAACTCCCTCCTAAACTGTCTTTGCACTTCAACTGCGTTTTCACACTTCCAGTAGCATTTTAGAATGAATTTCCTTTGTTCAAAGCTTAGTCTGACTGCCATTATTAATTCTAATGGGTTTAACTTGGAAAGAAAGAAACATCAATTGAGCTATCAGCTGTTAAAGTGTGTATACATTTTTTTGGGACGCCCTGTATATATATATATATATATATATATATATATATATATATATATATATATATATATGTATGTAAAGAACGACGCTTGTGTAGAAGAACGTTCCGCACAAGATGAGGAAGAACGAACAAATGAAAAATGAGGTTACCACCCGGGAATCGAACCCGGGATCTTCCGATTGCCGGTCAGATATGCTATCCACTACACCATGGGCCTCGATTAATCAGAAGTCGTAATTCTCCTCCTCATCTTGTGCGGAACGTTCTTCTACACAAGCGTCGTTCTTTACATTAATTATACTGTGTGTTGTTTGCAGTTAAAATTTATATATAGGTACGCCATGCGAAGGTGCTCCCTCAGGGCATTGGTTTCTGCTCGTATGTAGGAGAATTACGACTTCTGATTAATCGAGGCCCATGGTATAGTGGATAGCATATCTGACCGGCAATCGGAAGATCCTGGGTTCGATTCCCGGGTGGTAACCTCATTTTTCATTTGTTCGTTCTTCCTCCTCATCTTGTGCGGCACGTTCTTCTACACAATCGTCGTTCTTTACATTAATTATACTGTGTTGTTTGCAGTTAAAATGTATATATATATATATATATATTATATATATATATATATATATATATATATATATATATATATATACATTACACAATGTGACAGTTACACGTGTTTCGTTGGAAAATCCGAATAAAAGTGATATTACAATAAAAATCCAGCAGTTAATCCTTTTTAATTAGTGCCAAATTTTGAGTGAATATTCAGTGAACACAGTCGTATGCCTATTTAAGTGGTGAAATAGCGGCGTTTGTTGAAATAAAGCAAATAAGATTAAAGCAACTTAATCTATATAATCTATTCCGAGTGTTTTCTCTCGGAGGAAATCTAACTGCACATCGAAAAACAATATCCCTCAGGTATCCCCCGCGGTACACTTCAGGGCACCAATCAGTGAGAACCTACAGCGTTCCACATTCCCCCATCCCCTACCCCACGGAATAACGGAAAAACTTTCTCTCCCTCATTTCTAAAGTAGTCAAATACCTCACTTAATAAATTACCATTTTGAGTTAATATTTCGAGCACAGTCAGTTACATACCATTATAAACATGGCAATGGTAAATCAATTCATACAACTCTGTGGATACTGTAAAAGTGAAACAGATGAATTAAAAACAATTCGCTGTGATCTTTGCCAGAACTTAGTCGAATTTCAATGCCTGAACTGGAGCGACGAAGAAATCTCTCTTATAACGGGCGCTAAACAAGTGAACGGAATGAAGTTCTTCTGCAAAAGCTGCATAATCGAAATAAACTCGTTTACAGTTTTTAAAGCAAAACGAGACTATGAGGAAAAAGCAAAAGAGGAGCTTATGAATAGTGAACAGAGAAAAGAAATAGAAGGAATGAAGATAGTACGAGAGGAAACTGCGAAAAACGAACAGGAAAAGAAAACAGCAAAAGCAGAAATAATAGAAATAAAAGAAGCACCAACAGAAGAAACAGAGGCACAAAACTATATCCAAAGTTTTCAAACAAAGGGCATTAGCAGCAATAGGAAAAAACAAGTAGACAATAAAGAAACCATACTGAAACCACCAAAAACAAAGGCCCCCCCCCCCAAGTAAAAATGGGGAAGAAAATATATGTAAATACTATGTGAAAGGAATATGCAGATATAAGGGAGGAGAATGTATTTACGAACACCCTCCTGTGTGCAACTACTTCTACAATAATGGTCACTGCATATTTGGTGGAAAATGCAAATTCTACCATCCGGACATTTGCAAGACCTACGCGACATATGGAATCTGCCAGTAAGGGAGAAAATGCTACTACCATCATCTCCCGACAAGTTCAAAGGACAAAGGAGAAGTCTCAAATGACAACGGAATTAATGTGAGAAAAAAGGATATGTACCCAAATAGCAAACAAAACACACATAGCACACAAAAATTTTTCAACATCTCGGACACAATACGGCTGCTAAGTCTTATACAGCACATGCAGCTGACACAGCTGGGAACCCTCGAGCCGGACCGCTACATGGCAAGAAGCTACCAGAACAGGTAGGCGGGAACGGATCCATCTCGGAGGACCACAAGGCTACAAAACACGCGATATCAAAGGACAACGAACTTAAAATGCACAAGGGGCAATGCAAAACAAAGAACATAAACATTGTCCTGGCAAATATTCAAGGAATAAAACCGAAAAATTCACTAAACAAAGTTTCGTACCTGAAAGGTGTTATGGACGAAACAAGGGCGGACATCGCATGCCTCACAGAAACATATCTTAAAGACTGCCAAGGAAACTGCGATATCTGCGAACACTGTATCGATAAGAAAGAATTGCATATCGATGGATTCAACTTACTAAGAGCGGATAGAATAGCGAGACGTAAAGGTGGTTGTGCTATTTATATACATGAAAGGCATATGACAGAGACGGTAATAAGTAAATCCAACAGTTTCGTGGAAACCCTTGCAGTGAAAATAGAGAAACTGAGCGTGGTACTGATAGTCATCTATAGACTTCCAAACTCTCCAAACGAAAAATTTTCGGATGCCATTGATGATTAGGGTGTGTCACTTTTGGACTTTTTTTGAAAAGTTATGGTGCTTACCTCTTATATTGTGACAAATTGACCAAAAACCATGAATAAACCAAAAAAAAAGACAATCGGGTAATATTTAGGGTCCCCTAACCCCATTTGTAAAATAAGCCCCCTATACACACAAAAAATGGTGATTTTTGGATGTTTTTAGTCATAGTTTCCTTACTAATCATCGTATTTAAAAAATTTGCTAACAAAATGTAGAGAATAATAATGCGCTTCAATCTGAATAGTTTTTATTAACCTTTGAGTTAAATTTATTAAGTTTTTTATATCTCTTTGGTCATTTTGATGCATTTTCTAAGAGAAAAATCCTGCCGTTTTATATCTTTGGAAGATCTGAACTGCAGTAAAATATTATCTTATATACTTTGGATGCCACCGCCATCCATAGAGCATCATCCCAATGCAGCTCTGCGGCGATGGGCTTTGAAAATAAATTAAAAAAGCAGATGGGCTTAAATGAGCAACACTTTTTTGGTTTAGAGATTCAAAGTGGGAACAACTTTGCACATGTTTAGTAGATTAAAATTAGTAAATTTTGCAAAAAAAAAAAAAAAAATGACAACTGTAGACTTAAATTTTTATTAATCTAAAAAAATATGCAAAGCCACATCGTTTTTTTATATTTTTTATTATGAAATACAAACAAAACAATTTTAATCAAATAGAAAGAAAGTGCTATTCTTGAAATTATAATGAAAAATTGTAAATGAAATTAAATTATGAATGGAAAGAAATTACAAATTCAAGAGACCTTCTTTGGAAAACTTTGGGAAAACACGCCTGTTTTCCTCTACACCTTGAAGCAATGCCTGAAATTCACCTTCATCCCTACATGAGCCATGAAAATCCTGCAAAAGTTTGCTACCCCTTTCCGTAGTGTCATTAACAACCTTAGTTGAAAATCATTGTTGCTGTCCCACGTTACAGCTGGAGTCCTTATCCAATCTCCCGTTGAACTAAGGACTTTGAATACAAACCATGAGTTTGGACCAACTAATTGCTGAATTTTAATTCGTTCTTTTAGGATGGGAAATACTGGCTTACCCTGTTTGAATTCTGGTGGTTGATTGAAAGAGGAAAGTCTTTTGGCCACCTTGTCCTTTTCACTATGAGGTAAATCTCCAAAGAGAGAAAGGGTTACAAGTTATTCAAATAGGTACCAGTAATGACCTTTAAGAGTGTTGAGGGCAGCTTCCGCTACTTCCATGTCAATCTTTTTGTACTGAACTAATTCGTTGTATAGGAGGAGATTTTCAGGAGGCTCAAGTAGGTTGGTGACTGATAGCCAGTACTTGGAGTAGATCAGCGATGTAAACAAGCATACTCTTTCCAACTTTTTTATTGTAACATTATCATATCCGGCTTGGTCTGAAAATGCTAACATCTTATTCGTACACAATATGACAGCTATCTATATGGCGTGATGGAGAGCTCCTGGCTTGATTCAGTGTATTTCTCTGGCAGGAATTTCTCCTCAAACGAGCATAGTTGTTTCAGCTACCTCTTTGTAATCATCCCTGGGAAGGCTCTGGTTATCTTTGAGCAAATCTGTCATAAAATCTATGACGCATTTTTTCAGGTCCTTGAGATGTCTGTCATTGATAGATAGCTGTTTGAAGAGTTGCTTAGTATCTAGTTTCTCCCATATAACATCTCTGAAGGTCTTGAAAGATTCGTTTTCGGGTGAAGTAGATTTTCCAAATACCTTTAGATACACTGCTGACAAAACTCGTTCTGCCATATGGTGGCGACAAGCGAGCCATAATACTTTTTTTCGAAAGAGGTCTTCCAGTACTTTACAAGTCCCTTTTATCCAGCCAGTATTGGATGAAGTAGTATCGAATACCATTCCGTAAACCTCATCCTGTAATTTCCATTCTTGGATTGTGCTAAAAACAGTACAAGCTTGTGTCGATCCAGTTGAGACACCGATATCGGGTATCGAGAGAAGTTTCTCAACATTCTCTCCCGATATAAGTATTGCCAATCGATCCTGCTTTCCTCCTGAAACATTCAGTATCATTTTGCTGTCCCAGTGGACTACACAATATTGAGGTGGGTTGAACGACTCTTTAATAGTGTCAGCAGTAGCTTTCTTCGACTTCTTCGCAGCTCGGCAAGAAGTACTTTTCGATAATGACATCTCTTAAATCTAACCCACATTCAGCTGCTACCACAGATGCAAATGTCGAGCGTTGTCCGAATGATAGTCCTAAACGATCAGCTGTATTACGTATTAATGTTGATTGTAGTAACTTAGGACGTTTTGATCGGCCTGGGCTCGGAGTAAAATCATCTTCACCATTACTTGAGTCCACTAACTCGCCTTCAGATGATTCAAGTTTGTGTCTCTCTTCTTCTAATGCCTTTCGCTCTTTTTCTTCTTCGTTCTTCACCTTCTGTTCTAGCAGTCTTTTTTATCAGTTTGGCTACATAAGCTTTATCGATCGGACCCAGAGAATATAATCTAGCACTTCGCTGATCTTCCAAAAAAGCGAAGATCCTCATTCTTCTGTTGTATAGTTCTCAATGTATCATTTTGGATCTCATTACATACATTTTCAGTTGATATATCAAATAAGTTATCTAAACGAGACAGAAAAGATGTTTTTTGCGTTTCATAACATTTCTTCTTCATATTTTTACCCAACTTATGCTCTTTTATCAAATCCCACAACATTTTTTTGGGTCCTTTCTGCTTTCTAACGGATTTTGATGGTATGCCAGCCATAATTCACACCTTTTCTACCTTATCAAATACTCTTAAAATATTTTCTTCCTTTGACACGTTGTCGCTTTTCATTTGATCCCTTCTCAAGAAGAAAAAGTGAATGAGAACTTCACTATTCGTTGGAAGCATGCTTCCTTCTCTTACGCATATGTCTTCCACTAACTTTCCCAATAAAGAATCATATTTTCTTAGGTCTGTTCTTAATATTGGCTTACTGTTAGCCATGACTATTGACTAATTTTAATAAACTATGAAATTAAGCAAATCTACAATAGAATTTTGAAAGAAAAGCAAATTTATCATACATTTGGTTATATTTGCATACTTTTTGTAGATAAAACCTGAAAATACTGTAAATAAATGTTATAGAAATGAAAACATGGGGAAAAATTTCATAAGGTCCACTCAAATATCAGCACCGTATACAACTAAAATAGTTTTAAAACGTTCACAATAAGAGGATACCGTTATTCTCTGCATTTTGGTAGCAAAATTTTTTAAATACGATGATTAGTAAGGAAACTATGACCAAACATATCTCCAAAAATCACCATTTTTTGTGTGTATAGGGGGGCTTATTTTTCAAATGGGGGGCGTGGACCCTACATATTACCCGATTGTCTTTTTTTTGGTTTAGTCATGGTTTTTGGTCAATTTGTCACAATATAAGAGGTAAGCACCATAACTTTTCAAAA
Organism: Bathynomus jamesi; assembly: GCA_023014485.1. Lineage (NCBI taxonomy): Eukaryota > Metazoa > Arthropoda > Malacostraca > Isopoda > Cirolanidae > Bathynomus > Bathynomus jamesi. The sequence continues at coordinate 928,306 of JAJOZX010000777.1, forward strand.
AAAGTCCAAAAGTGACACACCCTATTGATGATATCAGAACCCTAATAAAGTCCGTAAACTCTCCATCCCCTAATATAATACTCTGTGGCGATTTTAATTTCCCGTTTATAAAATACAAAAAGGTGGGTAGAAATATATTTATACAGCAAGATAAGGGGGGCACAAGAGAGGACCAGGAGCAAGCAAGAATGCTGATGGCTCTCACAAACGAGTTTATGCTGACACAGGAGATAACAGAAAATACCAGAAAAAATAACTGCCTAGATCTGGTATTCACAAATAACACGAACCTGATTGCGGATATAAAAATAACTCCAACTATTATCTCAGACCACAATATAATCGAGTTATCAACAAATATGGCGATAACTTTAAAAGACAATACACATACAGAAGGAAGAAGCAAATTTGAGACTTTTAACTTAAACTCCAAGACCATAAATTGGGAAAAAATCAGATCAAACATGTCCCAAATAGAGTGGAGAACACTTTTCGAGAATAAAACAACTGAGGAAATGCTAACAACCTTCGAAGAAAAGACGCTGAGAATTTTGGAAAAATATGCTCCGAAAGCACAGCCAAAAGAAAAGAGGAACTGGCTAGAGAGGCAAAAGAGAAGAATATTCCGCAAAAGAAAGAGAGTAGCGACGAAGTTAGCTAATTGCGGAAAATACGAGAAAAACTGGCGAGAATCGATTGGGAAATACCAACTCTGATAAAGGGCCATACAGAGAGGGAAGAGGGAAGAGGAAAAGGCTGTAGAAGCAATAAAGGAAAATCCAAAATACTTCTACAACTATGCGAAAGGAAAACAAAAACGCGCTACTATCGGGCCCTTAGGGAAAGGAAATAGTGACCTAACCGACGATCTAAAAGAAATATCTGAAACATTGAGAGCTCACTATGAATCCGTATGCAGTACCCCAAAAAGTGACAAAGCGATACCTGACATAGATGCATTCTTCAAAGAGAACTTGCAAGGAGAATGTACAACAGACTTTGATTTTACCCGAGAAGATGTAGCGACAGCTATAGGACAAATGAAATCACACTCGGCTGCAGGTCCAGACAAATAGAACGCACTATTAATTAAAAACTGTAAAAATTAAATAGCTACACCATTATACTGGATATGGAGAAGATCCCTAGACACTGGGGAAATACCGAGCATCTTGAAAAGAGCAAACATCGTCTCTATATATAAAGGAGTAGATGTCTTGGAGACATTGGAAAGATTCAGCGAAAATCAACACGGATTCCGATCAGGAAGATCATGCATATCACAACTTATAGAGCATTATAACAATATCCTAGATGCACTTGAATGGAATGAAAACTATGTTGTCATATACACGGATTTTGCTAAAGCTTTCGACAAATGCGATCATGGAATAATAGCATATAAAATGAAACATATGGGAATAACAGGCAAAGTGGAAAAATGGATCTACAACTTCCTCAGAAAACAACTACAGGTGGTCAAAATTCAAGGTGTATCGTCAAGGTGTATCGTCATCAGAAGTACGCAGCGCAGTGCCACAAGGTACAGTGCTGGCCCCACTCCTGTTCATTATCATGCTAACAGACATAGACAGTGGAGTAAACAGCAACAGTATAGTAACATCATTTGCGGACGATACAAAGATCAGCAGAAAAATCAGCGATGCAAACGAAGTAGAGGCCTTGCAGAGAGACACAAACAAAATATACAAATGGTTAGAAGACAAAAATATGACATTTAACACCGAGAAAGTTCAGCTCTTGAGATATGGTAGAAATGAGGAGCTTAAAAAGACTGCATATTATGCTCCAGATAGACAAGAAATTCGGAGAAGCACGAAAGCGGTCGACTTGGAGGTAATAATGACTGATGATGCCAAATTCGAGACACAAAATCAGATAGCAATAAACAAAGCAAAAAGAGTCTCGGGAAAGGTACTAAGAATGTTAAAAAGGAGCGACAAAGACAGTAATGATTCCCCTGCTGAAAACACTGATCATACCAAAACTTGAATACTGCTCAGTTTTGACGTCCCCATTTAAAAAGGAAGAAATTAATGAACTAGAAGAAACGCAGAGACATTTTACAGCCAAGATTGATGACTGCAAAGAACTCGACTACTGGGAAAGACTAGGCAAACGAAATCTGTACTCCCTGGAAAGAAGAAGAGAGAGGTATACCATAATCTACATATGGAAAATTATCGAAAAACTGGTACCATACCTCAAACAAAACCCAATTACCATCCAGACAACGCTGGAAAATATGAAAGGCGAATGTGTAGTGTTCCCAAATTAAAGGCCCGACAAGGGACCTCCTCAACTCTGAAGGAAAATAGCTTGGTTGTCAGGGGGCCAAGAATTTTCAACCAGCTTCCAAAGGAACTCAGAAACATTACAGGGGTCAAAGTTGAAGTCCTCAAGAGAAGACTAGATGCCTGGCTCAGGACGGTACCTGATGAGCCGGGTGTACCTGGCTATGTCCGATGGAGAACGCAAGAGAGAACTCGCTCCCCCACCAAGCCAGGACTAGGGAGGGCCACCAGCTTGACCTTCGTGTGAAGAAAGATCTATGCACGGAACTCAAACAAGGTTAACAACAAGGTATAGGAAAAGATATGATATGGTGTTAATAAGTCCTTCTGTTTGTGGTGTGTCTGGATTGTCCTCTAAAGTCTGCGAGTTAAATATTAGGATTTTTATACACAGTTCTCTCTGCATATAAGAAAGAGAACTTCTTTAGCGAATACTTCATGAAAAGATTTTATTGTAATAAAGATTCTTTAGCACAAATAATGAAAATTTCCACTAAACATATAGAACACCTTTTAAAGTACATATATACTGTGTATATATATATATATATATATATATATATACGAGCGTCCTCGGGTTCGATTCCCAGTAACGGCAGTTGGCGCGCAGCAAACCCAGCTGTTCATCCTTTCATACAATGAAAATTGGTTGGTAGATAAAGGGGTATCCTGGATAGCCTAGTGGTTAAGACGTTGGGTTGCTGCTGATCGAGAGGTCGTGAGATTGAGTCCGAGTGATTACTTTGTAATTTCGGACCACCCATTGATGGGTTGTCGTTCGGATTCCACATTAAGATGTAGGTCTAAGGTGGAGCAACAAGCTTGACCTTCGTCAAAATGAAAAATTCGGGCGGAAGCAAAACCAAGGTTTATATATATATATATATTATATATATATATATATATATATATATATATATATACTTTAAAAGGTGTTCTTTACGCTTAGTGGAAATTTTCATTATTTGTGCTAAAGAATCTTTATTACAATAAAACCGTAACATATGCACACACACACACACACACATACAGGATTATGTTTTTAAAGTTTATTTTCAGCTAAAGTTTAATTTTACAAATTATATATAACGAGTAAATTTAGATTCTTTTGAGGCTATATGTATTTTATATGCATACACTTCTTATGGAGAAGTTCGTGTGGTTATTTTGGAATGGATAAACCTAAAACGATTATCCAGGTTTCTTCTGAGATTCGTCTGATTATTCAGAGAGAAGCCGTCAGTGGTGATGAGCGCCATAGAGGTTGGGTGTTGGGTCAAAACAGATATTTTAAAATCTTTTAAGACTGTGGAAACGCTGATAAGCACTGTTGAGCGTATTTATATTCGTGAGGTGCTGGTGATATCTAAAGGGATAAACCGGATGCTTTCTGGGAGGTGCTTGACCAGATTATTTTGTGAGAAAGAAAGCTCCACTGGTAACAAGACCCATAAGGGTTGGGTTGGTGGGCAGACTGGATATTTTTAAAGCTTTTAAGAATACTGATAAACAGGGCAACGGATATATATATATATATATATATATATATATATATATATATATATATATATATATATATATACTGTATATATATATATATATATATATATACACACGGTGAACCAAAAGTAGGTGGACAGTAGGTTGAATACGGTTTGTGTTATATTATATTATAACTATGGTGTTCATTATAACTATGGTGTTTGTTTTATTATATTAAATATTATAACTAAATTTATTTAAATTTTATTTTGTATTATAGTATACAAAAAAATTAAATATGTATTCTCAAAATAAACGTTATCATTTACTGTCCACCTACATTTGGTTCACCCTATATATATATATATATATATATATTATATATATATATATATATATATATATATATATATATATTATATATACTGTATATATTATATATATATATATATTATATATATATATAAATTATTTCACGAAAGTAACACGTGAATAATATTTATGATGAAAATAACCACGAAGGAAAAAGGAAAGAGAATGGTGCGCAAGCGCTTTCGTCTAATGACATCCTTAGGAACATTGAAATAAATAACAAGTTCGAGACTTTATATAGGTCACAAAAAATAATAACAATAAAAATAAAATAGAAAAATAAAAATTGTAGGAGGAGCATACAAATTTATAAGGAAAAACTACCAGAGTTTTATCACTTTGTCCTTCTTGTCTAAATCTGTTCTGAACGAATTCAAAACAACAGGATCAAGCGAAAAAAGGCCTTGGCTAATGTTAAAATTATTTGTAAGTTGAATAATGGCAGACTCAAGAATATTTATATTAAAAATGTTGCTTGAGTGAAACAAAATTGAAACATTATTCCAATCAGTACAGTGGGATAACTCTGACAAATTACCAAAAAGGGCACTGGACGACTGTTCCGTTCTAACGGAATATTGATGCTGTTTTACACGCGCGTGCAAATCCTTTCCCGTCTGTCCACTGTAAAAGGAATCACATTGTTTACAACCAATTTTATAGATAATGCCTGAATTATTGGTAGGACTATTTTTTACTACGATATTTTTCACAATATTGTCATATGAAAATACTACATTAATATTCAAAAGATTAAGTACATTAGCAATGCCTAAAAAGCCTGGGAAAAATGGAAGTACTGAAATATTCTTCGACAAGAGGATTTAGACAAGAGGGGCAAAGTGCTAAAACTCTGGCGCTTGAGCACCATTCTGTGTTTCCTTTTCCCTTCGTAGTTATTTTCATCATAAATACTATTCACGTGTTACTTTCGTGAAATAATTTTCATATATATATATATATATATATATTATATATATATATATATACATACACATATATATATATATATATATATATATATATATATATATATATATATATATATACATATACATATACATAATATATACATACACACATATATATATATATATATATATATATATTATAGAATTAGGTATTTTAGGAATCCTGTGTGAACTTTTGATGAAATTCCACCATTTGTTATGATAGATTAAACACGTCTATATCTAATTAAACATATTTCAAAAAGGTTAATTGGATTGTAATATTGTATACCTTCCCTACAATTTTGCCTTAAGACCAAGAAGTTCACGATGAACCCATTTGTCAGAATTTCCGCTTTGTTCTTAATTACTTAATTTTAACTTAATAATAATTAATTGACCATCAGCAAATATTTTGGATTCTACTCCAGTACGTATGTCAATATCTAATATTATTCCACTCCTACGTGATGGAATTTCCTGTTGCGTAGGCATCAGTAGGGAGGTCCGGTGTTAGTATCTCCGAGCAACTGATACAATGAGAAAACGGACATATAAAAGATTAACTTAGAACAAATTTTGTCAGACTTCCTTGGGCCGGAGTGCGAGTCTCCAGGGTCAGGCACGATAGGACGTGGGCCCTGTATGGAACTTAGTTAATTTAACTTGAAATTTAGAGTTATTGTATTACTTTTAAGTTGCAAATTTACCATTAAAGCAAACGACAATTTAACAGTAAACTCGCTCGCATTTATTACTAAATTATATTTATTCGGCATATCCTTATTCAAAGCCCTAACTGAAAGATTAAATCAATTCAAGTAACTTTGAAAAAAGTCCGTTTCTGAGAGTACCAGCAACAACAACCTCTCTGTTCTGTATAATATCACTGTCTGCAATCTGAGAAGGCAGCGTAGATACACATATACAGAAGATATAATATATACACACACACACACACACACAGTATATATATATATATATATATATATAATATATATATATATATATATATATATATATATATATATATATATATACAGGGTGTTTCAGGTCGACCCTAGAAATATGGAAACGAAACACTTCATATTAGCTACGGAATTACTATGACAAACTTTAAATACCAAATACCAAACTTTATATTTTATTATTGTTATTATTATGCTCTTAAGTCAGTGTTGCCTGTGGCCGGCCTCTATACTTTATATTTAAATTATTATTGTGTCATCGTGCTGCTGAGGGTGTGTGGGTGGTCCCTAAACCTTGTATTTATGGTTTATAACTTTGAAAATTTGTACAGTTCAGAAGGTGGTCGCGAATGTTTATATTATTATCATTATTATTATCAGTGTTATAGTTTCATTATTATGCTTCTACGTTGGTTATGTTGGTGGTCTTTCAATTTTATATTATTATATATTGTTATTATTTAGTAACGTGTGTGTGTGTGTGTGTGTGTGTGTGTGTGTGTGTGTGTGTGTATGTGTCGCTGTTCTGTCGTATTTTTTGTCTTTTTTAATGACGAAGGGGGGACCAAAAGCCAAACGCCCCTCCCATAGCGGAGGAAGAGAGGCAGACTCAAGGTCCAAGGATTTCGAGATGCTTGGACCGTCTGTGTTTGAAAGATTGGAGGTCATAGACAAGAGGAAAGATAGATTGAGGAATATTGTTCCAGAGTTCACCGGTTGAGTAGATGAAAGATTGAAAATACCGATTAACCTTTGCTTCAGAGAGTTGGAGAGAAAGGATTGAGAAAGTGTAGAAAGTCGGGTACTGCGTGCTCTCTTCAAAGGAAAAGGCATGCAGATAAAGTGTTCAGAAGAGCAGTGTCCGTTGTAATAGTGGTAGTAAAGAGAGAGTGAGGCAACAATGCGGCGAAAGGAGAGAGAGATTGAAGACAGTCAGTAAGAAACGGGGAAATGAATGAGACGAAAAACCTTTGCTTCCATCTGGTCAGATAGAGCTGTGTGGGTTGAGCCACCCCACATATGAGAAGCGTACTCCATACAGAGGCGGACAAGACCACTGTACAGAGTGGACAGTTGGAAACAGTTTCAAAAAGAGAGTATACGTGATCTTTCCTGGAAAGATCACTAGAAGAGGAAAATCAAAACTGTTTGGCACTGTGTGTGTGTGTGTGTGTGTGTGTGTGTGCGCGCGCGCGCGCGCGCACGCGTGTGTATTTCATCATGCTGCTGAGAGTGTGGATCAGCCCTAAACCATATATTTATATTATTATTGTGTCATCGTGCTGCTGACAGTGTGTGTGTGTGGGCCCTAAATTGTATATTTATGTTATTAATGTGTCATAGTGCTGCATCGTTGGGAGGTGGCTCCTAAACCTTATATTTATATTTACTAACTTTAAAAAAATTGCATTTAAAATAACCGCTAAATTCCATACTGTGACGTCACATATTTTCTTTCGAAAACCCATTAACGAATTAAGATCTTATTTGTAGTTAAAAGAGCTTATCAGATATTAAGAGATTTTATCAGAGAATAAAATTTTGCTCTTCTGCCACTCCCCTCAGTGGCACCAGTGGCGTATCAAGGGAGGGGCGAGAGGGGCGACCGCCCCGAGCGGCACTTCCCGAGGGGCGGCAAATTACTGTCAGGCGGGCGCAGTATGCAAAATTTTGGGTTTTTATGTTTTAAAATACAACCCTCCAAAAAATATATCTCATCATTGTCGCGCGTTATTTGTGTACAAAATATCCATGGTTTTGATGAAAAATCATCATTAAATGCTATATATGCCACCTCAATGCCACTATTTCCACAAATAGTTGCGTTAAATTTTCACATCGGAAAGGTTGCCAGCCCTATTTTTCAGACTTACCCTATATTATTTAGGTTAGGCTTTGCATTCTTTGAGCTTTGATGATGTTAATAATTAATTAATGGTTGTTTTATTTTGCAGATACCCTACTGAATTAGCAAACATGAGCAAACGACAGAGACTGAGTGGTGCTGAATACAAGAATCTTCGCGAAAAAAAAGAGGGGGAAGGCAAGCGTGCTGCTAAGCGATTTCATCAGTTAATGGGATTCTCAGACACACCTTCAATGCCTTCTGGGAAGCAAGGAGATCAACCGCAATGTGATATATCTTTAGAGATAGATGTTCAAGCGGCAACTTCAAGTGAACCCCCAAATAATCGGGATCAACCCTCATCTACATCACAAAGTCACCCACCCACCCATCACCCACACAGTCTGTTTAACGATTCTGGCAACTGGCCCGTTCCAATGACGGACAATTTGAGAATCGAACTCATTAAACGTGGACCATCACATTTGAAAAACATGAATGGACCCTTTCCAGCTGATTCAAACAATAGGTCAATGTCAAAACTTTGGTATTTCAAAACTTTGGAAAATGGCGAAAAAATTGAAAGGTCATGGCTAATCTTCTCACCTTCAAAATGTAGCTTCATTGCTTTTGCTGTCGTCTCTTCAACAACATCTCCAGTGCATTTGGAAAAGAAGAAGGATTTTTTGCCTGGAGGAAACTGAATCCAAGAGTACCTGAACATGAAAACAGTCCATATCATACCCGATGCTTTGAACAATGGAAAGAGTTGTCTATGCGCCTTCAGTTGAATGCTACAATAGATAATGCACATCAGTTGCAAATAAAACATGCTACTGTTAAGTGGAAAGAAATACTGAGACGAATTTATGACTGCATCATGTTCTTGGCAAAACAAGATCTTGCATTCCGAGGGCACCGAGAGAACTTAAATGAAGAAGCTGGGCTAGCTGGCAATTCTGGAAACTTTTTGGAGTTAATAAAACTAATGGGCAAATATGACCCAGTAATTAGGGAACATCTTACAAAAATACGAATGACTGACAAGATATCCACTACGTATTTGTCACCTAACATTCAAAATGAGTTCATCACACTAATCGGCTGTAATGTTCGAAAATGTATAATTGATAATGTGTCTAGTACAAAGTACTTTGCAATAATTTTCGATAGTACACCAGATATATCGCATATTGATCAGATGTCTCAGGTAATTCGCTATGTGTCGATTAAAGATGGTAATGTAGAGGTGAGGGAATCCTTCGTTGATTTTATTAAATTAGAGGGGAAGACTGCTGAGGCAGTTACTGATCTCATTGTCACTAAGCTCCGTGAGGATGGGCTGGATATTCAGAATTGTTATGGTCAAGGGTATGACAATGCTGCTACGATGGCAGGTATTCATCTTGGAGTTCAACGCAGAATTCTTGATGTTAGCAAACACGCTGTTTTCATTCCTTGCAATAACCACTCGCTGAACTTGGCTGGAGTTCATGCCGCGGGACTGAGTCCTAATGCTGTAACTTTCTTTGGAACAATTGAACGAATTTTCGTCTACTTTTCTTCCTCTACTCATCGTTGGGATGTCTTAACAAAACATTCCAAAATCACTGTCAAGCGAGTCTCTGATACGCGGTGGAGTGCTAAGTATGATGCTGTTTCTAGTCTTAAGAAGAACTTGACTCACGTTGTTAGTGCCTTGGAAGAACTGAGTGAAGGGGTCTCCGAAAATCTGGACACAAAGGGCGATGCTGAAGCTCTGTTGACCTCCATCATGTCATACATATTCATTGTGTACTTATTTTTCTGGGATCCAGTGCTGAAAGAAATCAATGATGCTCAGCTATATTTTCAAAGAAAGGGACTTGCTCTGGACCAGTGCGCATTAAAAATGAACTCTTTATCCGTGTTTTTAACTAATGAACGAGAGGCAGTAGTATCAAACGCTGCAGATGCCGCCGAAGAGTTCTGTAATGAAATGGATATCAGTATAGACCGCAGAGTCAGGAGACGGAGAAGAATGCCTGGAGAGCAAGCTCGTGATGCTGGATTTACCGTGCAAGAGGATGTACGCAGATAATTTTTTGAAATCATGGATCGTTTATTAGCAGAAATTGAAAAACGCACAGTTTGTCTTAAAAACATGAATGATCGCTTTGAATTTCTGTCTCCTTCGTACCTTTTGAATCAGTCTAAAGATGAAGAAATTAATACCAAGGTCAATAATTTTTCTTCCATCTACAATGACATTAATCCAGGAAGTCTACTGGAAGAAATAAAGCGTTTGCGCAGACATTTGCTCAGTTTCGAAAGCATAAGCGTCGACGATGATGCAAAGAACTGGGATATGTTAAAACTACTTCAGTGGATCGTTAAATGGGATCTAGTGGAATCTTTGCCTCATATAACAATTGCCCTCCGGATCTGTCTAACTACATGCATGTCCGTGGCAAGTTGCGAACGAAGTTTCTCGAAACTGAAACTTATAAAAACTTACCTCAGGTCAACTATAAGTCAATCTAGACTGAGCAATTTGGCGATTATTTCAATTGAACGCGAAGTTGCAGAGACAATGGACGTAGAAAAAATCATTCATGAATTTTCTGTTATGAAAGTCCGAAAATTTAACTAGGCATTTTCATTATATAGTTATTGTTAAAATTATGTAGTGTATTATGTACGGTACATTATGTAGTATTGTTAAAATTGAAGTTGCTTTATTTAAGTTTCTCTTCCAATAAAAGTTTTGTTTAGAAGTGTATTTTTGTAAAGGAATTGTTTTTAAAATTGAAAATTGTTGCAGGGGGGGGGGGGGTCGGCGTTGGCATTTTCGCCCCGAGCGGCAAAAAGTATTGGTACGCCTCTGAGTGGCACTTCCCTCTTTTTCCATCTGGGACTCCCCAAGGTAGCACCCATAAATACTACTACTACTACTACTACTACTACTAATAATAATAATAATAATTATTATTATTATTATTATTATTATTATTATTAAAATAAAATAAATTGAAATATATGTCATTCTCTAATGTAGCGATCTGGTGATGGTGAACAGTGAAATCACCTAAAATAGAGATTTCGGCAAAAGGAGAGTGGGATAGAATGTATTCCACTTTTGAAGTAAGGTAGTAAAAAAATTTGGATAGTCAGTAGAATTAGGAGAAAGGTAGATATCGCAGATGTACACTATTGTACATTATTTAGTTTGAGATTGGCATGTAAGCCGTAGGCAAAAGGTATAGAATTCGGAAGATTAAAGTTCGGGAATACGAGAGCAAGTTAGGTCATTGCGCACATACTGTATACGCGACATCCACCTTTGGAATGAAATTGAGTATAAAGTAGGAGGGTACAGAAAAGGGGTTGCTGTCAGTCGTCCCAGACACCTGCGTTTCAGTGAGGAAGAAAAGGTGAGGTTTAGAGGAGGAGAGGTGGTGTTCAACAGATTGAAAATTTGAGGAAAGGCCACGAATGTTGGCGAAGTTTATGAAAGATGAATCAGGCAGAGGCCCAGAACATCTCGAATGGGCAGTAACAGAACCAGCCCCACTGCTCGGGTCTGCTTTACCTTTATCCGCTGCAGGGGAGCCAAAAGTGGGGACATTTATGGTCCCTTCACCAGGGGACTTCGAAGCTCTTGAAGTTGTTGCCATTATTTTTTGTTTTAATTTTAAAAAGATTATGTACTGTTGTGTGTATAATGAAGAATCGGGAGAAAACTGTGCTTGAGAGCATGCTGGGCTGCTCACAGAGTAGATGAGACACGGAAAAAGATCAGCTTTTTCCGTGTCTCATCTACCCTGTGAGCAGTCCAGCATGCGATCAAACACACTTCTCTAAGGAAGACAGTGATAGGAGAAACAGGAATTCCAACACTCCCTGTCTTCTGCCTAACGTCCGCCCCGCAGCACTTCCGTGGACGATTAGTTTCTACAATCTCCTTCTCATTATGCGTTTACACTGCAGCCAGTTTTGTTGTTCCGAGTGGTAGAAATAAATTTAAAGTAAAATCACTTCCACAAATGAAATGAGATGAAAATAGATTAAAATAGATGCAGAAATCAAAATGGAAATAAAAAATTACAATAATTTTTAGAAAATACTCCTGAGAAGGGTTCGGTGTTAAGTATGTAAAGGTGAAATGAAGAAGGATACACAATAAATAAATTCTAATGGCATATTAAGTACAAATAATTTTAAAAATACTTAGAAGGATTACCCGATAGTTAGAGTCGAAAAAATAAAAATTGTAAACTATACACTAAGTATCTTTTAAAAAGTGTATAGCGATGAATGAATTCGAAAGTACTCGTGATGCGGAGGATGTTGGATAACAGAGTGAATAAATAAATAAAAACTATAAATAAATATTGGTATGCATAAATAAAATCTTTGAAAAAATATACATTTGAATTAAAAAAGGGTATGTTGACGAAAGGTTCTCGGCCTAATCCCTGTCCCGGCGCTAGGAAGATTCCCAATGGGAAAATTGCCATTAGGATAACTGCCAAAATGGGAAAACTGCCCGTCAGAAAATTGCCAGGCGGAAAATTACCAACTGAAATAAGGGAAAATTCCATTTATCAAGCTTTGTAAGTGTTATTAGCTTAGTATTATCGGATCACCTGAAGATCCGTCACCCAAGCCTTTTTTAGATAGCTTTATAAGGCTAACTAACGAAACTATCACGACCTAACCTAACCAATCGTCAAGGGCGTACAGTTGACCTAACAGCAATACATTCCCAATATATTACTGTACCACTTTTGTTACAACCATTTTGGTGGTACATATACTGTAGTTCATCTACAGCTATGTCTCGACCACGTTCACTCTTAATTATAGACACCATCTTCGGTAAAAATATTTGCGACCATTTGACACTGATGAGAAGAGTGAAATGAATCCTGAGACTCGAAAATTCAGCTTTTTATACAAACGCGGCCGCAGGTTTATTCCAGATTTTTCCGCCTGGCAATTACTATCTATTTTTTTTAATAAAGTTTAGTGTAATTTTAATAACTTTTAAATTTTAAAACCTTTTTTTCAATCCTCAAATAAAGTTTTATCTTGTACTTAATCCGAAAGGTTATTCATAAATTATTTCTCCTAGTAATTATGCCAATGGCAACTTCTTCCAATGGAATTTTCCCTTATTTCAGTTGGTAATTTTCCGCCTGACAATTTTCTGACGGGCAGTTTTTCCATTTTGGCAGTTTTCCCAATGGCAATTTTCCCACTGGCAATTTTCCCATTGGGAATTTTCCGCGCACGCCCTGTCCCAAGTGGAATGCATTTATGCTAGGTTAGGTTAGATTATATTAGCCCACACCAGCTTCTCATTGGCCGGCATGTTTTTAATGCCGGTGTAATGTAGCGGCTTTTATTTGATATGGTGGCATTTGTTTTATAGTCAGTAGATCTTTCATGGTATAATACCACGTACACCTTCATGGTCATTCATGGCTTACCTTCGGGACGTTACTATGTTCTTTCTCAATGTGACGTCATTATCTTTAGTATGAAGTCATTCTCCAATCAGTAGAACGTCTAGAGGTAATCCTTTACCCAAACACCACACTCCTATATTCTCAATTCATCCCAATTTATCCTTGTTAATCTTGACTTCAAAAGAGAAATAAAGAAGCCTGGAAATCATGCAGCATGTTTTGCCAACCATTAGAACAGAATTGTATCGACTTTGTATTCATAAATTCTTACCTATCCAAAAGAGAATGGTCACGAGCAATTCTGGAATATGGCACTTCTCGCCGCATAATGAATCGACCAAATACCACGTGAAGAAAGGAAACCAACAGAGTAGAAAAGCAGAGACGATAATTCCAAGTGTTTTCGCAGCCTTCATGAAAGAAAAGAACAAGAAAATATTATTGTTGTTTTCTTTTAAGAGCAAAATTATAATTTTTATTTGTTTAAGGATCAAATGAATTCCTTTTCCGTATCAAGCATATTTGGAAAATTTACACATGGTACAATTTTAGATTGAAAGTTTTATTTTGTATATTTTAAGGATGTTTGCAATACTTTCTACAGATTTCAATACAACTGAAAATTTTTGGTGCATTACAGGAAATTAAACTTACAGTAATTGAAAATATAAAACCTCTGGATTATGCTTTACACATATACTACACATAGATTTTATACCGTACAGTATTCAAGAACCGTCTTCAACTCTTTTAACTTTATATATATATATATATAATATATATATAATATATATATATATATATATATATATATATATATACACACTATACCAGGTGATTATAAGTAAACTTCCTGATTTTAAACATTTATTATGGAAAAACTAGCAAAGCTACAGCGAAAAGCAAGATATACACGCAAAGAAGAACTAAAAAAGTTTTATTTACAAGCTATTGAAGTTCAATATGAGCTCCTTTACTGGTTCTGCAGATATCAAAGCGGTATTCTGTTTCCCTCCATACATTTTATAGCATATTATACAAAACTTTTCTGACAGCCTCACTTATCCTTTCCTTCAAATGTTCCAAAGTTGTTGTCATTGGTGGAACAAAAACTTAATTTTTAACATAGCCCCAGAGGAAAAAGTTAAGAGCTGTTAGAGTGGGCGAACGAGCCGGCCAAGGATCCAACGATCAGGCAATTGTTTATTCAGGAATGTTGTAACCTCATTGTGGAAATGGGGTGGCACACCATCCTGCTGAAACCACACATCAACTTTGTCCTCTAGCAGCTGGGGCATCAGCCACAGCTGTAGCATATCGCGGTAAATGATACCGTTAATTGTTTGTTCAACAAAGAGGAATGGACCATACACGTTCTCAGCGGTAAGAGCACAAAACACGTTAACTTTAGAACTATCTTTAACGTGTTCAATTTTACCAAAAAAAATTCCCTGAAATATTTTTTATTTGTATATCTAGCTTTGTTAGTTTTTTTTTATAATAAATGTCTAAAATCGGGAAAATCATTTGTAATCACTCTATACCTATATTTGGGTGGTCCCAAAATTTTGTTTTTGTTTTTGGTTCAATGACATTGTTCAATATCATTGCAAGTTTTTACAATCATAAACATTGTTTTACACTCCAAAAATATGGTATTCCAATAATGACTTCGGGTCGCGAAATCCAATAAAAATATTACGTTTTTGTGTTGATTCTCTATTAAGTAAAATGTCTCAGATTGGGAAAGTTACAATGCTACAAAAGGCAGTTATTTAGGAGTGAGGAACGTTGCTTCTCCTTCTCTGTGTTCATGTTTTATCTTCTGTTTTAGATAAATGATACTGGTTTTTTCTAAAAAAATTAGTTATCTTACGAGAAAGAAAACGTTGATATGGGTGATTGGCTACCCTTTGGATAAGTTAGCGGAGAATCAGCTACCAACGCAAAGGGACAGACTGAAGAGATGCTTTCAAATTTGCCAGGACGAACCGAGAAAGTCAATTAGAGGGGCTGCTTACGATGCGGTAGAAGTCATGAAGATTTGGGAGCGAACGGGAATACCAACCGGAGAGAAAACTCATCTTCACGATCGTATGGAAATTTTGCGTGGCAGGTATATAGTAGTGAAGAAAAGCAAAGCCAAAACAAATAATCCGGGTTCATAAAATAATCATCAAAATACATTTGAAAAAGAAATTGAAAGACTTTGGGATTAGGGTTTCTTTCCCGGGATCCAGAGGCGCACCGAAGGGGAGGGCGAAAGGGGCGATCGCCCCCCCCCCTTGAGCTGATAAATTATTATTTTGATTATTTTTACGTATTTAATTTACATATTCACTTAAATATTTTACATATTTAATTTCATTATTATTTTTATTATTTTATTATTAATTATTATTTTGATTATTTTTACATATTTAATTTACATATTCAGTTAAATATTTTACATATTTAATTTCATGCGCCAATCGAAAAATGTTAGCTAGCTTTCTAGCGATTTTGTTTCATGAGTATTGCATCATTTTTCATGGCACCTGGCAACCGCAGTTTATTGATTTTTGTTTACATTCATTTAAATATTTCGTTTGTGAACTTTCTAAATTTTGATAATTTTAAGTATCGATTAAAACTTTGTGTGTATGAATGTGTGTGTGTATGAATGTGTGTGTGTGATCATGTGTGAAGGCCGCTTGGTCTCAAACATGTAACTAATAAATTAAATGAAACATTAAGTGTTATTTTTAAAATTTGGTATTCAGTTTTTTACACATTTAAAATTTAGTTTCAAAGTTTTCATTTAATTTACAATTTTTCACATTGTATTTCACACAAAATTTTGTGTGGATTTTGTTTGGATTTTTTATTTCATTATAAGGGACTTTAATGTTATGGTTAGTAATAAATCTTATTTCTATTTGTAACTTTGTAGAGTACTATTTGCAGGTGTCACAGGACTAAAGATAATGGACCTTTATAAATTTTTCAAAAGAAAAAATGTCCAAACTGACAGTGGTTCTACAGAGCATGATGATCAAAGTACTGTTAATCCCGGTAAAATTACTAGGTTACAACAGGATGAGAATGAAAGTGAAAAAATTTCGGCGCCTTTGGCGCTAGCTCTTGCCTCCCCTACTACTAAAAATCTAAAATGGCTTAGGATCCCGAAAACTCTTAATCCGGCCCCGAGAATAATTTTCTTTTATAGAGGTAACAGTCCAAGGAAATGCTTAATCTCGAAATTAGCACTTTTTTATTGTTATGTTAAAACAAATCTGAGCATCCTAATTGCGGTTTGCATTGAATATTATGTTACTAATCAGATTTTTATCATAATTTTTATATTTTTTATAATACAAATTTTATATTTTTATTCATAATGTGTCTTAGCAGTAGCTAGTTAATCATCTCTAACTGAACGATAAGCTCATCATGAACGTACATAAAAATTATTTATCTCTATTTCAATTATACTTCTACGATTAGTTCCAAGTTCGCCCCCCCCCCCTTGGCAAATTTCTGGTACGCCCCTGCCAGGATCCCGGTTGATAATTGCTGATTTCAAATCTCGGGAAAAATAGTAGAATCCCGGGAAATCCCGGGAAATTTTCTTGCTATAATTCTTTAAAAATGTCATTGTTTCTTATCTTAAAAAAAAGAATAAATTACTTGATTATCTCGTGTATCGGCTTGTGAGTTACAACAAGCCGATTCGGCTAGTTGTAAGTTGTAACTTGTCAAATCTGGTATTGTCACTGTAATAAGTAGTGTCACTGTAATGAGGCACGGTATCACCCATTCAACCCCTCCTCACTACCGAGTACCGAGTCCCCCACTCCCCTTTCATCCCCTTCAGCAGACAGTGAGTTCAGTGACGGCACAGCCGCACAATGTTAATTAGTAGCTCATCTAGATCGGCTGTGTGAGGGTGTGGTCACTGCGGTGTGGAGTGTGGCTTCGCAGTGTCGCTAATGATGGATCCTCCCAGCAGTAAATCCAACAGTGAATCCTTTGTATGGCTGTACTTTGAGAAACTTAACAAACAAGAATCTGCCAAGTGTCAAAAATGTAAAACAATAATCATGTGTAGTGGGTAGGCAACTAGTGGCTTGATACGTCATTTAAAAAATAAGCACTCCATTGAAAACCTGTGGCAGCTAAGCGTGCTGCTGATGATGATGGAGAATCCAGTAGTGTAAAATGAAAACCTGCTCAACAGAAAATAACTGTATTTATGAGGAAGGACACCAGGGAAGAAATCATTAGTAAACTTGCAGCTGTAGATGGGTTTCCAGTGAATGCTATTACAAAGAGTGAGTTCATTTGACAATCATTAACTGAAAAAGGCTTTTCTCTGCCAAAGAATCCTAGTCATGTTATGGGTCTTATTTACAAGCAGTACGATGTAACAAAAGAGTGTGATTTCAGAATTCAAAACAATGTTAAGTGAAGGATCCAGGTTTAGTATGTCTCTTGATGAGTATACCTCACTAAAAAATCGCCGTTACCTGAATGTTAATCTTCATGCTATTAACAATAAGCTGTGGATATTAGGGATGGTAAGAATTCATGGTGCTATGCCTGCCGAAAGGGCTGTGGAAGCGGTATAAAATAAGTTAGCCGAGTTCAGTGTTTCACTGGAAAAACATGTGGTAGCTTGTGTTACAGGTGGTGCAAATGATGACTAAATTTGGGAGGCTTATCAATTGTGATCATCATTTGTGTTATGCTCATGCAATACACCTAGCTGTTTGCGATGTTCTCTAAAAGAAAACCGAAATACCTCTAGAGATTGATGCATCAGTAAATGACTGATGAAACAGAATCAACAGATGAAGTACAAGGGGAGGATAATGATACGGAAGATTTAAACATAGCGACTGACATTGAGACAGACGATTCGCCTACGAATGCTAACGAACTTGTTATTCGATTGATGGAACTGGAGAGGAATATAACGAGGTAAATATCTCCGAAGCCATTAATAAGTTAGAAAGATTGTATGAATGTTCAGAAAATCACCATTGAAGAACGAGAATCTGCAGAAATATGTTAGAACAGAACACGGTAAAAAACTAATGCTGAAACTTGATTCAGAAACACGTTGGAACAGCTTATTGGCCATATTAGAACATTTTCTGGAGGTAAAATCGTCTAGTGCTAAAGCTTTGATCGTCTGCAGAATGGAGCTCAACATTAGTGAAAAAGAATTTCGAGCAATTAATGATATTGTTGGCGCCAGCAATGAAGATGTTGACAAGACTTTTTGATGTGAGAGCTGAATCAAGTGCGTCACAAACAGAAGATGAAATGCAACAACATCCTCAAACAATGACTGGCAGAAAAACTTGATACAGCGATACAAGCACTACAAAATAGGGAATGCGATAGCCATGCTAGCAAGAGCAAGCATCTTGGAAAAGAGTTCGAGGTGTTTGAAGCCACTGGTAAACGAACACCAAACATTAATCTGCTATTCAACGCTTTAAAATCAGTTCCGCCCACATCGACTGAATCTGAGCGTACTTTTTCGGCTACGGGAATGTTCGTTACCAAAATGAGAACGAGATTAAATGATCGCAGCATCGATTGCCTTTGCTTCCTAAAAAGTCACTTCAAGAATGTCAAGTAGAATTTTTCATTTCAGTTTCTAATTTTCAATCTCCAGTAACTTTTTCATTTCACTTTCTATTTTTCAATCTGCAATGAAGCTGCAGAAAAATTCTAGAAGTGTTTCATTGTCCGATACAACTGATAAAACATGTACGGAAATATATATATATATATATATATATATATATATATATTCTTAAGTTCGGGAAGAACCGATTCGCCTCTATTGAAAAGGGCATATCTCGGCGGAAAAACAAAGAAAAAGTAAGAGGAAAGACAGAGGAAAAAGAAAGGGTGGAGGGGACAGTCGAAGTGGAAAAAGACCAAGGATGACAAGGACTGCAAGGTCGAGCCCCATCATCCTTGGGTGCTAGGGCCGGGAGGGCGCACGTGAAACCTCCTGGAACAAGCACGTACAAACGAGCACAAAGAGCACTCAAGAGCACGAGCTTAGAGCCCCCTTGCGGGGATATGTATATATATATATATATATATATATATATATATATATATAATATATATAATATATATGTTAACCCCTCCGTCTATAGCCTTGGTCGGTTCGAAGTTGACGGGGGTTCTGGTTGGATGGCAGTAACGGATTTGTTACTCTGGAGTAGCTGGTACCGTATTGGGAATCACAGTAGTTTTCTTCTATACAACACTCCGATTTCTTTTTGTAGTGGATCGGAGGATTCTGTGGAGCTGATTAAATTCTCTGAAGGTTCCCCGATTCTTCTTGTAACGTATCTGGAAATTATTGTTTTTCAATTTAAGATTAAGTTCTCTGAAGAAAGCAAGGCTCGAAGGAGAAGATAAAGACTTTCTCTTACTGTAGTTTACTGCTAAAATGTTACAAGTAATGCTCAGACTCTAAGTTAAATCAGGCAAATCAGAATAATCAGAATACAATTTCAAAATTTACATGGGTTTATATACCCAAATTTTGTGGACATCATTATTATTTAATGTTGACTTATTTAGTTTTTATTCTCTATAGGCTGCATTATTTTTGCACAATATTTGAAAATAAGGTAAATATTTTAGCTGTGGCAACGTCTAAATAGATAAGCAAGATATTTGAAGATGAAGCCATATTTTTATCTTAAACCGCATATTGAGTTATTGACAGATCTGATATTATCATGATCTGCCGAGTTAACTAGAAATGGAAATTGAAATATGCATTTTATTATGAATTACACTTAAACATGCATATGAGCAAAAATTAAAGGCTTAAGATTTTGAATTAAACGTTTAGGCAAGACATGACTTCATCTTTTATAACGAAGAATGTATACAGAAAATGAACATTGCAAAATTTAATCTGGTTTCATTGTTAAACTGAATCTAAAAAAATTATTAAGTATCATAATTTAAAAAGAAGCAATTCACCAATTATTTGGCGAAAATAGAAAGCAAATAAAAAATTTATCCAAACTCGCGTTATACGATTTTGGTCTCTATGTAAAAATGAATATTTGAATATAAAGATTATATAAATATAAGAATTATATAAAGATAAGGATTTATATAAAGATTATATAAATACAAAGATTAGGTAAACTTAAGAATTATATAAATATAAGGATTTATATAAATATACGAATTATATAAGAATTACACGAATGAATGTAAAATATAGGAATTATTCATTGTTCATTTTTACAGGGCTCTCCCCTCTAGAATGACATTAATACAATAATATAACATCTAACTAATTCTAACTAGATGATAACTAATGGTTTTTATAATACAGATTTATATACACAACATAAGTCGGGGTGGTTAAGTTACAATGCAAGTAATTAGAAAATCAAATCCTTAACACGACACTTGCTTAGAGAGTTATTAACGAACGAAGGACCTGAGCCGAACCGGCCGCCCAACGGGCGAGGCGCGCACTCACAAGAGGGGTAAGGCTTCGACTGCCCTCTCAAAGTGTTTGCACTTTGCCCTGGAGAAACTCCCATGGTGCTACGTTTACAAAAGATTCTTAAGGTTGCAAAGGTTGTCTAACAATGATATTAGCAAAGGACTTTATATAATTTTGGTTCTACACTTAACTCCTTTATGTGATTTATATTAGCCGAAAAGAACATTTAGAATTTAGGAATCTCTGTTTAAGATTATAGATTTGGCACACTGGAGTCGTTAGAGTTAAGAAAGAGGCCAGATGATCCACTAGGGTATCGAGGCGAGTTATAAAGTAGTAAAAATTCATAGATTAATACTTAAATTTATGCAAACAGAATAAAATTATTAATACGTTAATTTAGATAAACAATGCTATTGTTAATTTTACAAAAATTTATTTTCCTGTGGAAAACCTTCTCCACATGGCTCCCTTCCCAGAGTTGGAACTAGGGGGTTAGTTTGAAAATCCTCTCAAACAAAAGCAGTTGGATGTAGTGTTATATGGAGACAAGGAATAGTTAAAGAAGTAGTTGGATGTAATGTTCCATAAGGACAAAAGAAATAGTTAAATAAAATACAGCTACTTCGTACTTAATCCACTATATTTATCAGTTAAATTTTACACAAAAATCGATACTTATGCAATAATGAACACTTATAATTAACGGTCACTTGTGTGTCCTTGAGCACTTGGAGTCTGATTTGTCTAGGTCCACTTTTTACACTGGTCTAAATTCACCGTGTGCATACACTTTTAAATCAAACGCGATTTTTATCAATTTTATGAGAACAAAATTTGAGAGAAATGAATTTCAATCAGACATGGGCAGTAATGTATTTGAAAATACTTAAATACGCATTTAAATACAAATGTATTTAAGTACATGTATTTATAAATACTTTTTGGAGAGTATATTTAATTACATATTTAAATACTTTCGAAAAATATTTAGTATTTGTAAATACCTGTTTTTAAATACATTTTTAAAATACTTTTTTGTGAACTGTTCAATTTTGGGGAGATGTACAGTACTAACCACTCAGTATTTAACTGGTACCACAGAATACAGTAAAACATTTTTCAAGGTGCTTGTGCTTCCAGAAAGTTCCAGGCTCAACAGGCCGGAACTTTCTGGAAGCACATTGAAAAATGGAACTTTCATCCTGCTCTAGTGGTGAGTGTCACAGACTTACAGCTGCAGTGCGGCAGCCGGCAGTCTATACTGAGGCATCGTCATATGTGGTTATGTAAAGTTCAGCGCTTACTGTGCAATTAGCCTTAGCCTATTGATCATATTAGACGAGGACAATATTTGTAACATGGCTGCAGCAAGTGGAAATGGTGGAAAAGAAGGTGGTAAAATAGAAGTTGTTGATGGTGGAAATGAAAATAAAAATAGCGAATCACACCTGCACCCACTTTTTGATGGAAAATATTTCCGAATAATTTCTAAAGATGGTAGTAAAGTGAAGACTTTATGTCTTCTGTGCCACAAAACAATTGCAGCGTCTACTTCTGCGACTTCTCGGTTTTATTTGACTCTAAGCTGATGTTAGTGATTTTATGTGCGTTTTGAAAAGTATCTAAATTGTATATGAAATTTATTTAATACATTTTAGGAGTAATGTACTTAGTATTTAAATACTTTCTGAAAACTTGAATTTTATTTAGTATTTAATTACTTTTATTTTCAAGTAATGTATTTATTATTTAAATACATCTAAAGTATTTACTGCCCATGTCTGATTTCAATGAATTAGTGGAAAAGTACTTAAGTGAAATTGATACGATTTCTGCAAGGTTTAGAAAGGATATGGGTCGTTTGAGAACTTTTTTAGAACTTTGGAATTGACTAAATTCTATAGCGTGGAAGGTATAAAATTTCAAGGTACTTTGCAGTGAAAGGTAGGGCATGATTGCACGGGTATCGCCTAACATTTATGTAGAGTACGTGTGGTGGTAGCTCTGGAACTGGAAGTACGGTTAAAGACACAATTTGTAATTGGGGTAAACCGACGTTATGATTACTGTTCTTCATTTCGTGTATTCTGTCCTTTTGGAGCTACGCGAGTGACCTTAGTGATGGAAGTTCCGCTTCTGAAATCAAAGTGTCAGATGGCTCCAGAAAATTGTGACCAACTGAATATTCAGGAACAGGCAGGAGTGAACGAGTGGGGCCAATCTTGGAGATAGCCTTGAAGGGCGGCGGCTTATCGGGCTGCGAGATAATAGGGATAGAGAAGGGTAAGAAAGGACTTGAAACACAGATTAAAGTGACAAGAACGAAGAAAGCCGATGAATTCTGAACATAAGTATTCCCAAAAGCTGTTTTATGGTGGCAGAAAGGAACATTTAGAGGAGGAGAAGGAAAGTTATGGTCAGTGCCGAGGTTCTTGACCCGTAGTTTGACCTGAGGAAGGGCCAACAAGGAGACAGGAGAAAAATTAGTATTCTGTTTCATCGGACGGGAAACAGGAGGAAGATAAGTCTTCTGTTTAGTAGGAGAAAGAGAAGACTTTCTGCAGGTGTCTGAAATGGTACTGCAATATTTCGATTTCCAAACCTTCTGATTAGAAAGAACAGAATCGAATGAACGTTGTCCTGTAGAGCGATGCAAAGATGCATCACTCCCTTTCGTAGGAAGAGAAGAGTGGCAATTTTCTTCCGAATTCGTCAAAGACGTGTTGTTGGCGCGTGGCAAGATTTGAACTTCATTAAGATAATGAGACTCGAGGTCATAAGCCGAGCTTGCATCATGTCCGAAGGACATAGGCGAGTTATCCGTGACCTCACGTAAATTCGCAGAAGAAGGGGGATCCCTCAGAAAATTTCCCTCATCGAGGACACCCAGCGTATCGTTCATGCTATACAAACTAACTGGATGGACAAGTGTATTCCGCACTTGCCTTTCCGTACGAACAACTTCCGACGGCGGAGTAGGTTCGGGTTCGCTCACGGCACCTGTAGGCTTAGCCTTGGAATTAGGTGGAAAATCCTCTACCTTTGAAAACAGAATGAAGTCTTCTTCCTTAAATAGGGATTCAAGCGAAATGGCCAAACAGGAACTCAAAGGAGATGAATCTTCAGATTTATTTGGAATAACCGAAACTCTGGGAACTTCAAGTTCCTGCCTAACTGTAACCAAAGGGGATGACTCGCTCTTGATGGAGTCACAGGGGACTACTGTGAAGACATTCGAGTCTTCTTGCTCAAAATTACCAAAGGTATGTTGGCTTTCTATCATAGTTCCTCGTTCGCCGGAACTGGAACGGAACAATTGATGATTTATGAAGCATCTTCCCCATCTAATAGCAGTTCCTCTTTATTTTGGACTGATTCCAGGGAGTCATTCAGACTCTCTGAAACAATTCTTTCACCTTCAGTCGAAAAGAACAAAGAATAGGGGTGACAAACATACTCGAAAGGTGGGTTCTCTCCTTGAATTAGGCCTGCTTCTCTATTGGCCACATAGAAATCGTGCGTAATAAAGAAATTCATCCCCAAGATTAAATTTCCATCCCAGTCTCCTTCAGATATGACCATAAATGGGGTCAGATAAGGGACTGAATCAAACTCAATAGGAAGAATAATTTCTCCGGTACTATATTCTTCCCAACCATCATCAATGCAGATCAAGCGAGAACGCGAATCGAAATTTCCCGTAGCCGTCTTAGGTAGCTTCTTGTATAGGTCTTGTTTAATGTTAATGTAATTCGCCTGACAGCAGTCGTCAGCAAGAGCCAAACTGCTTGGTTGTAGACAGAAGTTTTCAAGGAAATTTGTGTGCTCTCGTCAAACAGCACCATTTCGTGAGCCCAAGAAGGCGTTTCCGAAACATACGAATATACTTCGTCTGCATCATCGATGGTTTCGCGCGGGGTCCAGAAAGCTTCCAACCATCCCGTCTTCCTAAATCTATCCATTTTCTTGAAATACGACAAAGGAAAAGAAAAATGGACTTACAAACGAGGAAGGCGAAGCGAAACAAAGGAAAAAGAGAAAACTTATCCCTAATACCGTATATACAACAGTATTGAAACGAAAAAACTTAAGCGTGACATTAGCTATTCCGGTTTAAATAACACTTCATAAAATTGTCCCAAACGACAATGCCAAATTTCCCTGTCGATTTCGACACATTACTCGAAATGTATGAACTCATTTTAAAAATTCCATAAATCTCCCATATACTTTGCAGAAACCGTTTTTGTTACAAACAATAAAATATATAATTCACCTATATATTATATACGCAATTACTGCATGCAAAAAAGACAAATCTGTCAATTCCTTTCTTCTTACAACAAAAAAGAAGGTTGAATTAAATTGACTGCACTGAAACTGGCTGAACTGAAACTGACTGAACTGGAACTGGCTGAACTGAAACTGGCTGAACTGAAACTGACTGAGCTGAAACTGACTGAACTGAAACTGGCTGAACTGAAACTGACTGAACTGAAACTGACTGAACTAAAACTGACTGTGTTGATCCTACTGGATTCAACAACTGGAACTGATTAAGGTAAATATTTTAGCTGTGGCAACGTCTAAACAGATAAGCAAGATATTTGAAGATGAGGCTATATTTTTATCTTAAACCGCATATTGACAGATCTGGTGTTATCATGATCTGCCGGGACAAAGAGAACCCCCCCCTCCCCAATATGAGAAACCCTATTTGGGATGTAGCTTCGCAGGATGCCATGGATAAAGTCCGCATGAAGAAGGACAAAATATTGGTGCAGGATCAACACGAAGAGAGAAAAATGGTTATGACTACTCTCGATAAGGAGTTGGTTAAAATGATGAATGAGACTAATAAGAAAGAAATCAACCAGGAAGTGGCAATGACTATGGATCATATCAACATTTCTAACAGACAAGCAGCGCTCCTGATAGCTTCTACTGCTCACTCTCTTGGACACGCATAAAAAGATATGTCGGTTGCCAGGAGTCAACTCCGGCGAACCGTATGCGTCACCGAGAAGAAATTGCTTTGCCAATTAAAGGAGAATTCTCTCAATCAGTTGACACTCCGTCAACTGATTGAGAGAATTCTCCTTTAATTGGCAAAGCAATTTCTTCTCGGTGACGCATACGGTTCGCCGGAGTTGACTCCTGGCAACCGACATATCTTTTTATGCGTGTCCAAGAGAGTGAGCAGTAGAAGCTATCAGGAGCGCTGCTTGTCTGTTAGAAATGTTGATATGATCCATAGTCATTGCCACTTCCTGGTTGATTTCTTTCTTATTAGTCTCATTCATCATTTTAACCAACTCCTTATCGAGAGTAGTCATAACCATTTTTCTCTCTTCGTGTTGATCCTGCACCAATTGGGACACTAAACTACTTAGGGATTTGACCCACTCCACTTTCGATAGGATTGACCGTCTCTCTGTGGTGGTATCTGGCAAAGGAATTGAAAAACATTTCGCAGTTCCTAAGTTGAAATGAGGAACAGGAGAGGCAATAGTTTCCGTCACAATCAAAGTATTTAATAATTAGGCCCTTCAAAACCGCTTGACTGAAATGTGTTTCGACACTACCGCGGCGAACGCTGGTCTTCATGCAGGAGCTTGCACCTCATTTGACAAGCATCTGGTCAAAAACCTTCTCAACCTTGCTTACTGCCACCACATTATGGACCTTATCATCGGCATTGTCTTTTGGAGGATGTTTGGCTGTAGCATCGGGCCTGATATTTTATTATTCAAAAAGTTTCAGGAGTGAAACGATATCAATAAGGATGATTTTCAAACTCATCTTCGTTCCAGTGACTCGGAAGACATGAAGCGACGACAGCTAGAGGTTGTTGGGTTCGCCAAACAACAGCTATCCTATCATCACCAGCTAGGAGACGATTACATGGAGTTTTTGGAAGTAACCATCATCTGCCTGGAGAGCCATCCAAATAAAGGCATTTACATTCGGGCTCCAGGAGCATATCATCAGCCAAAACGGATGGCCAAGGTTATTACTGCCTGAAAAAAAATTATATTCAGGCACCGATTTCGACTCACTGACTGCGAAGGCTTAGCGGTTGAGGAATGTGCCCGATTCATCTGTGTTGTGTTCCTCAAAATTTGGTTTTGCGTTCCCAACATAGTGCATGCACCATTGAACGACCTCATGACTCTTCAGGATATTGAAGAGTATGCAAAAGTCAACGCAAAAGTATCTTTGGCTGCCAAAAAAACAGTGCAAAAACAGTGCAATCAGAGTAACTCCAACAGACCGACCGAAGACTTCTTTGCTCGGTATCAAGTCTCACAGTGAACCAGTTTATGACCACCGGATCACGTAAATGTTTTACAAAACTGGGGATCCAGACGGAATGGCTACAACGATGTCCTGAAACATGGCCTGACCAAGACGTCTACAAGAAAGAATTGGAGATGGTACCAGGGCTCAAGTGTGTCAATGATGCCGCAGAAAGAGGCGTCAACCTTGTGGAAGATTTCAATCGTGAACACACCACAGACGAGGATCCAATACCTCCTTTAAGTTGTTGAACAACACTGGAAAAAATATCCTGGTAGCAGGAAATCCAATCAGTAGATGACTTTGTACCTGAATACAATGCCGTCACATATCCTAGTAAGGTGCTCACTGCTCATATTCACTTGATGCTGTGTGTGTTGATGTGATTATCGTTGTCATCCACTTTCTTTTCCAAGGCTTGTTTGTTGTAATGGCCAATGTTAACAATATTCATATCTCTGATTTTATGCAGTTAGCAAACAAATGTTAATTGTTCTTCAGTGCTTCGTAAAGAGATAGGTTGAATCACATTTTGGCTTTGTTGGTAAAATGTGGACAAATTTGTCAAGGAAAGTAACAAAATTACATAAAATAATTCGATATTTAGGGAAGCAGGACGATGCGTGCATTTACTAACAAAACTAGAAAGAGTACATTTATTATGGTTTGAAATTGATTTCATACAGTCATAAACACAGCTCAGGGAAAATATAACAAGGAAAATATGAATCACGAAGCAAGCCATGAAATGAAAAATGAAATAACGAAGCTTTGATTTTGTCACTGTTTATGGTTCGAAAGCAATTTATGACAGTCTAATGGTACAATTGGTTACATACAACATACCTCATTCCGCAGATATCGAACCAAATTTTTGTATTTCGAGACCCATAAATATAATTGATCTCTGAGTTATTTCGCATGCAAGGTTTGTATGTCAAAAGCAACAAAATCGCATGGTGGCCGGGATAATTTAAAAGAAAATATATTCACCATATATATATATATATATATGAACCACCCAAATATATATAACCTTGGTTTTGTTTCCGCCCCAATTGTTTATTTTGGTGAAGGTCAAGCTTGTCACTCCAGCTTAGACCTACAGTTTAACTTGGAATCCGAACCACTCCCCACCACGGGCAGTCAGAAATTACAAAGTCCTCGCCCGGACTCGATCCCACGACCTCCCGATCAGCAGCCCAGCGTCTTAATCACTAGGCTATCCAGGGTATATATATATATACAGGGTGGGCCAAAAAACTATTACCAAATTTTTTGAAAAAACATTGTGGCTCACCCTGTATATTGATCTTACTGCTGGGGCCGTATGTTGTACCCATACTTTTACTCTTTCAAACGCTGACTTTGAATCTAGATTCAACGCCTCAGGAGTAGAGGTACAGGCTCACAACTGGAGAGAGGTATCAGAATATGGTGCTCAACTGAAAGGCGGTCAAAGTCAGCAACTGATAATTTCAGATGCCAGTCAATTTCTCCATAAATAATTAATTTTCCTAATTTGTACACAAAATGATTAATTTATTTCCTTTTTCATTTCACACCATCATTCTGCTATAGTTGATGAACAAGTTATAACATAATGAAATACTCTTTGGAAGATGAAGCATTGATATTGAACCTGCGTAGGGAGAAACACTGGGGTGCAAAACGAATGAAGAAAAAGTTTCCAAATAAATAATGGACGATACCTGGACTTCAGTATCTCATAAAGAAAATCGATATCACAGGGTCGACCAAACGAAAAGAAGGAAGTGGAAAGCCAAAAACATCACGTACTGAGGAAAATATTAACACGGTTTCATCCATGATATACAGTCAAGAAGAACGGCCCAACACCCACAAGTCCGTTAGAGAAATTTAAAAAACTACTGGTATTTCTCGCTCTAGTTTTCGTCGTATAGTAAAAGATGATCTGGGTCTTAAATGTTTTAAAAGAGTCAAAGTTCATAAGTTCTCTGCATCAAATAAGCAAGCAAGAGTTGAAAAATGTCGTGCTCTGTTAGATCGATTCCCAGACAGAGAAGTGTCGAAAATATGGTTCAGCAACGAGAAGACTTTTAGGGTTGTTTCAACAATAAACACACAAAATGACCGAGTTTATGAAAGACAGGACAAAAAATCTATCAGTCTAGATGGACTTTGCAGGGAACGTCCGCATTTTTCTCAAAAAGTCATGGTTTCCATCTTTATTTCAAAGTTAGGGAAGTCAGAAATTGTTTTTGTTGATCAAAATGCCAAAATCACTGTTGCTTATTACCAAGAAAAAATCTTGGATATGGTACTGCCGCAGATAAGGGAGAAGTCAAGGTTGCAAACGTGTATTGATAATGGAGAAGGGCACATTCCGCATAATCTTAGACCATTTAGGTAACTGTATAGAAACAGAAAGTTTTTCTACCCGTGTCTGTATAACAGCGAATTACAAGATAATAGTTACAATTAGAAAAAATCCAACTTCAGCACGAGATAGACCATGAAATTCTATACAGGACATATATTGATTGTGCAAATAACATTTGAAAAAGGTAGAATTATATTGTTCAAAATCAGGGTAATAGTTTTTTGGCTCACCCGGTATATATATATATATATATATATATATATATATATATAAGGTGTCTGAAAATCTCTTTCCAATGGAAAATGCACCGAAACTCGTAATCCGAAAGAAATACATTTATTTAAGGAACCGTATTACGAATGTTTAGAATGTTTCCTATTCAGTTCAAAGAACGATAATTTAATTAATTAATGTATCATAATTCCCATTGTGTAGAGATTTTTCGGACACACTGTATGTATATACACAGCATAGAGCATACTCATTATTTAATAAGAGTCTAATGAGGTATAAAAGTACTGTTGAGTTTTATTCGAGTAACGGTCCATGGTGGGTAGTGCTGGTTGTGGATTACACTGCTGATGTCATTGATAGATATTAGTAGAATGCCTGCAAAAGGAGAGAGTGCAGAGCAATTGCAATGTTGATCAAATGAGTGCCAGTGCCAATCCCCAGGGTGCCAAAAAAAAGGGGGGAATCCAGGGGTGTCCACCTAACCTCCTTGAAGGAGAAGTTGGGACGGCCTGGCCTCCCAATGGGGTATATTTAACCTACGAGGGAGAGAGAGAGAGAGAGAGAGAGAGAGCATCCTACACCTGGAAGATCCAGATGCATAATGGGGGCTCAGGGTACCATTACTTGGCTTAGAACTCGAAATCCGCCAATTGGCTTAATCAGCCAGTTGGCGCACACAAACGCACATACACTTCCCGACTATATATACACCCATAGATCCACTATTATTACACACACACACACACACATATATATATATATATATATATATATATATATATATATATATATATATATATGTTATAATGTTATAATGTTTCAGACTAACAAAGACCCTAGGAGCCACTCATGGCTGGTCTACCTAACTGTGTTCGTAATTGTGTATTGTGCATGTCCTCTGTGGTGGCGGAGAGGACCTACAATTTGACGTGGGTTCCGAACCACAAAGCCTTACTTTTACTACCCTAAACTATACCCAATCTATCAACATATGCGTCTAATCGATTTTTAAACATGTTTATAGATGTACTACTAATTACTTCTACCGGCAAACTATTGCACCTATTTACTATTCTATCCGTAAAAAGGTTTTTGGCAACTGCTGTCTCGAACCTTCTACTTGTCAACTTGCATTCGTTATTTCTAGTCCTATTATACTGAGATATTTTGAAAAAGCTATCTCTATCTACGTTATCGAACATATTCATAATTTTAAAAACCTGGATTAGATCACCCCTTAGCCTCTTAGTCTCGAGTGTAGTCAATTTTAACTCCTTAAGCCTATCCTCGTACGATTTTGACCTAAGCGACGGAATCATCTTAGTTCCTGGTCTTTGAACTCTTTCGATTTTGTCTATATCTTTTCGCATATGCAGATTCCAAAATTGGATCGCGTACTCCAAATGAGGTCTAACTAATGATTTATAAAGAGGAACAATAATATCGCGCGATTTGTACTCAAAATTCCAAGCTATAAAACCTAACACTTTGTTCGCCTTATTGACCGCTGCTGTACTTTGTTTCACTGCTTTTAAATCACTCCAGTGATTATAACTCATAAATCTTTTTCCTGCTCTACGGTTGCTAACTCTTTCCCTGACATACTATACGCAAAATTACCGTTACGCGAAGCTATATGTAAAATTTTGCATTTATCGACGTTAAATCTCATTTGCCATGTGACTGACCAATCAACGATTTTATTCAGATCTTCCTGGATTTTACCTCTATATTCGTCATTAATCGCCCAACCACCCAACTTCGTGTCATCCGCAAACTTTGAAACTACTGACTAGGCCGACGTCTAAATCGTTAATATATATATAAGAAAAAGCAAGCGGCCCAATACAGAACCCTGAGGAACGCCGCTCGCTACATTAGCCCATGACGACTCCGCTCCATCAACGACCACCCTCTGTTTCCTACCTCACAACCACTCTTCTATCCAATTTATTACTACACCCCTGATTCCATGAGCCTCAGTTTTTTTCAATGAGTCTTTTGTGCGGTAGGGTGTTAAACCCTTTTTGAAAATCTAAATACACTCCATCAAGCACGCTTCGAAAAAATTATAAAATATTAGTTAGGCAAGATTTGTTTCGCCTAAAACCGTGCTGCGTATTTCTAAGTTATGCAATTCTAAGTGTTCGACTATACGATCCCTAATTATTGATTCCAGTAGCTTACCTACAACAGAGGTTGAACTGATTGGCTTATAATTTCCCGCCGCACCTTTATCGCCTTTCTTAAAGATAGGTGTTACATTTGCTAACTTGAAATTATCTGGTACGCACACCTCAGAAATAGACGCATTAAAAATCTTTGTTAGTGGCACAGCAATGCTATCTTTTAATTCTTTTAGTTGTATAGGATATATGGAATCCAGCCCCGGTGATTTACGCTTTTTCATTTCATCAATATAGCGCATTACCTCCCCTACACTAACCACAATATTGTCGAAAATATTATCATTATCAAAAGGTATTATGTCTATGACCGTACGGATATTCGTTACATCTTCTACACTAAAAACTGACGTAAAAAATTCGTTTAGCAAGGTAGCCATTTCCTTGTTTTCAGAAACTAGCTCTCCTTTAACATTTTTCAACCGCCCCATGACACTTTTTACTGGATTTCTATTGTCGACGTATTGAAAGAATCGCTTGGGGTTTTCTTTACCGTCACGAGCTATGGAGATTTCAAATTCGCGCTTGGACTTTTTTATTACAGTTTTCGCTTCACGCCTTAGAGATATGTAGTTGTTTCGTAACCACAAATTGTCTTTATCGCACTTATGTAGCCCATAAGCCCTATCTCTACTCTTTATAATGTCTCCTACTCTAGAAGTAAACCACAAGGGCTTGTTGTTTACTTGCGCACGCTTAATTTTGTACGATACATATTCCTCATTTATAGTCCTAAATACTGTTTCAAACGATTCCCACATTAGTTTAGCGTTGGAGATCCCCATTACGTTTTCCCAATTGACGTGTGACAATTCATTTCGAAATTTAGAAAAGTTTGCGTGCTGGAAGTTAGGAATTTTAGTCGAGTTAGCTGGTTTCGAGTGACTTACTGAGAGGAAAAACTCTACATATATATATAAACAAATGCATGTAAAGCCCCAATAGCAAAATATATACGAGTATGCCGAATAACCACCACACAAAAAGAATACACAACCACGACCACAATCACCAATCGTCTAAGTATAACTTACCATCACCTAACCAAACCCACCTTACTCACGGCTTTTACTTACCAGCTCCTGATAGACTGACAATGTCTCTAAATACTGTACGACCCAATTAATAGATAACGCTATTAAGCATAAACAAATACGTTTATGGGACCAGGCGGTAGACCGACAAGGTCTCTCAACACGACCCAATAGACACAGCTATTAAGCATAAACAAATACGTTTACAGAGCCAGGAGATAGACCAACAAGGTCTCAAAAAAAGGACGACACTACTAGTTTTCTTATTAAATTTCTCATGATGGGACACCACGAGCCCACTTTGACGTTTGGTGGGCGATCTTTCAAACAAAAAATTGAATAAGATAAACTAAGTTTAATGCTAAAACAAATTTCCACCTTCATATACAATTTTATCCTTAAACTTTAACATAAAAAGCATTAATATGATTTTTAAAACAAAATAGAAATTAAATTAGGGGTAACTATTTAAATTTTTCCTCTTTCGGCGACTTATTTTTTTTCAATGCAAATTTATCTTTAATATAAAATTTTATCCTTAAACTATAACGTAAAAAGCATTAATATGATTTTTAAAACAAAATTGAAATTAAATTAGGGGTAACTATTTCATTCTTCATCTTTTGGCCAATTATTTTGTTTCAATACAAATTTATCTTTAATATATAGTTTTATCCTTAAACTATAACATAAAAAGCCATAATATGGTTTTTAAAACACATTAGAGTCTATTTCGGGATAACTTTCATTTTTCCTCTTTTATCCAATTATTTTGTTTCAATACAAATTTATCTTCAAGACACAATTATATCCTTAGACAATAACATAAACACGTTAATATAACTTTTAAAGCTAAATAGATTCTATCTGTAGGATGAATAAGTCATATTTGGTAAAGACACCCCCAGAATTCGCAGCTCGTCCAATTACAACCCAATGAGTGGAGCACGAGAACGAATCCAGGATCTGTGATTGGTGGAAAGTCTCGCTCTCACACAGGAAACTCACGAATCGAAAATTAGGGGTGGAGCCAATCGCGGTCTTGTATATAAAAGGGAACATTTTCAGCTGGATCCACAACAGTGATTTTATCAACGTCTAACCACACATTCTCTCATCATGGACACTTCCAGTCAGAGGGGAACCTCTCTGCAGTGGCTACGCCCCATCTTTCCGCAGCGACCGACCGGAACGCCCTACTTTCAACGCAATTCATTGGAGAAATTTTTGACGGCGAGAATGAACCAGCGGATGAAGAGGCCAGTGAGATGTGAGTAATTACGTAATAATTTAGTCTATGATTCATTATCGGGCTATATATGCACACACACACACACACACACACCCACACCCACACCCACACCCACACACACACACACACACCCACACCCACACCCACACCCACACACACACACACACATCGTATCATTCAGTGCTCAATCCTTGCAAGTGTTAGTTAGTTTAAAAAAAGCCATAATAAACGAAGTGAAAGGATATCTGCCAAGGGATTCGAGACTCTGCGACCGGGCTCAGTAGCCCAGCTAATCTTCTTTCCTGAGAATGTCATTTAGACAGTGAATTTTATTATGTGATGAAGGTATCCTTTGAAAGTGAAATTTCATTACGCACTTATTTCCCTGTACGTGTTAACTTAAAAATTTATAGCAAGTTCTACAGGTTGGGTTTTAGAATTATTAAAACTTTAAAGGAAGGGAATTGCTGCGGTTTCGGGTTCGCGACCCTGTGCTGACAGATGATGCGTAGCACATCCAGCTAATCTTCCTTTTAATCTCAGTTAGGCTAGTTGTTTTGCGTTTATTATTTGATCCGGGTACCCTATCCTGCATTTTCTCTTATTGTAACTCCTTGTAACGCTCTTCCTATATATATATATATATATATATAGATTTCCTTCGTGGTTTTATTCATTTATATATATATATATATATATATATATATGAGTGTAAAAATGAACATTCAATAATCCATATTCATTTTTACATGAGAAGCCAAAGTCGCCTGATGCGATTTTGGATAAAAAATTTATTTGTTGCTTTCTATTTTTGTTTGTGTCACAACCATGCGATCTACCATTTCTATGATTTAGTCGTATCCATATTTCCATTTTTCGTTTGTTATAGAATTTATTATAATTAATTATGGTTGTCTTGCATCTAACCCGTAGTTGTACTTAATCCTTAATACCCACTCTTTGTTGTTAATTCGTTGTTTTTAAATCCTCCCAATAATGACTTATACACTATGACGTCATAAAATAACTTAAATTTCCTTCACGGTTTCCATACCTTGAACACAGAATCACGTGCTTAGTATTTGGACATCTTCCGTATTCAGTGTATGGTAAATTCTTTAATAATAATAATAAAAAAAAACTTCATTCTCTATACGTCATTATTTATATGTTGTGGTGTTATGTAGTATAAATATTATTATTCAACCATATTCATTTGTACGTCCATATCTTATCTTGACCATTATCCTCTATCAATTTTATTAAATATTCATTTTTACTCGTGTCAGTCTACGAAATGGTACGAAACTTTATGCCTCCGTACCTGTTCGTTCAAAATCATCCAAATACGTTCTCGTGTATTATTTTTTATTTTTTACTTTTTATTTTTAATTATTTCGTCTCCCGCAATGAACTCGAAAATGCTTAGGCGAGTGGTCGAATTTCGCGAACCACAGCAAAAGCGAACGCTTCTAAGATAAAAATCTCCTTTCGCTCTGATTCGAATTTATAACATTATCATGCGTTATGTTATATCATGTGTATCATGGGCCCATGTAGTTTGTGTTGTACTAATAACCATATATAAATATAAAAACACTGTAAGAATTGTAAGTGACTAATGTACTTAATGATGTACCGTACTTTAATGAAACTGTAATTAACTAATATTTAATATAATGTAAATAATGTACTTGAATATGAATTAATTGGTAATTGTAATCGTAATTGTAATGAACCCAAATTACAACGTACTCAATGATGTACTTAGATTGTACTTATGTGTTTCTACGAAATTATATCGCCTTCAGAAATTTATACTCGGCGAAAATACGATGTTTTTAATTTTTATTTTTTAAAATTTTTTATTTGGAATCTTTCATCTGATCATGTGTTTTAAAGGGGGGAACTTAACCTTCAACTGCATTCCCCCAACATTTAGACTTATATGATACATGTAATGTAAAATTAACTTCACTTCATTACGGCACTCTTCTTTGGTCATTACTACGAGACTCCCTTGTTAGCAGCCTCGCTGCGAGGAGGGGGCAGAAGCCCCTTGCCTCCTTAAATTTTTAAATTCCGGCCTGAGCAATGGTCGAAAGAGGTCGAACTTCTACCCCTGCAAATTCAGAGCACTACCTGTACATTTTTTAGAAGTAAATTACAGTAAGAGAAACTTTTTATTTTCCCCTTCGAGTTGGGCTCTCTTCAGAAGAACTTAGTAAAGTCGATAAGTTATAAAAGAAAAGTCGCTAATTTTATTGTCAGAGAAAGCATCAGAGTATTATAGAAAGAGAAGAATTAACAACTGTCGACCCTATAGCGAGAGAAAAGAATTAGAATGTTATAGAAGAAATATCCGTTGCTGCCTCCCAACCAGAACCCCCGTCAATACGAGACAACCCAAGCACCAAAGAAGATATTGGTATAACATTGGCGACCCTGTAGCCAGGATCTTAACAATCTGGCGAAGAAGAAGGATAGAAGAAGAGGATTATAACATTCTGGCGACCCTGCATCAAGATCTTATAACACTGGCGACTTGCATCATCATCTTATAACATTGGCGACCCTTTAACCAGGATAAGAAACTGACAACCCCTGCATTCAGGATTCTTCCAGTCTTCCAGAACCCCCGGAACTAGAACCAACCAAGCACATAGAAGAATGATTTTAACAAGATTTTAACAAGTGGCCACTCTTTGGCCAGGATAGAAATTACCCTGCATCAGGATAAAACCTGTTGACCGGCGTGTCACGACTTCCAGTTCGTAACATCCACCCTTGAACCGGTGTGTAACGACTCCAAGTTCTCCAAGCCTAGTTTTCAGCCAAGAAGAAGTAGCCAGCAAGACACGTTTTCAGGACACGTCTCTAAGGATTTCGCCGTAGAAATTATGTTAAGTACAGAGTTGTTTTTTTTAAAGAAATTTGTAAACATTTGAAAAGTCAGTATTATTAACAGTTAATAATGAGTATCAAGTCAGAAGTTACAAGAAACACAGTGAACACTTCAGACACCATTGATACATTTTTTTTATTGAAACAGTATTTTTCACAGAAGTTTATTGTCACAGAAGTTTATTGTCACAGAAGTTTATTGTCACAGAGTTAAAGTCAGAGTTAAAGTCACAGAGTTATTGTCACAGAAGTTGATTTCCACAGTTATTGTCACAGAATTAATTTCAGAGAGTTAATTTCAGAGTTATTTTCAAAGAGTTATTTTCACTATTATAGTTAGTATAGAATAATTTTATTTTATGTATCAAACATAATATTACTGTACCTTCGCGTACATTTGAGTGAAATGTGTTTACATTTCGTATTTTTGTTTACAATTTTTTTCAAATTATTAAATTGAATTGACTTGCAAATTAAGAAAGAGAGAGTTTAGAGAGAGTTTATAGAGTTATAGAAATACTTGATAGCAGTTCAAGTCAGGTTGCATCCAAGAGGGACAATCGCCCCAGAGAATAATAGACTTCACTTGATAGAAGTTCGAGTACAGTCAATTTCAGTTTTCAGTCAGTTTTCAGTCAGTCAGTTTCCAGTCAGTTGGTTGTATCCAAGAGGGACAACCAAACCCCAGAGATTAATAGTCTTCACTTGATAGCAGTTCAAGTGCAAGTCAGTTTCATTTTCAGTAGACTCCACTTGATAGAGTTCAAGTGGAGTCAATTTCAGTCAGTTCAGTTTGAAGATACTTCATAAGATCAAGTCAGACAGTTTCAGTTTCAAAATACTTGATAGAGTTCAAGTCAGTTGCAAATAAGTTTCAGTTGCAAGTCAGTTGCAAATCAGTTTCAGTTGCAAGTCAGTTGCAAATCAGTTTCAGTTGCAAGTTAGTTGCAAATCAGTTTCAGTTGTAAGTCAGTTGCAAATCAGTTTCGGTTGCAAGTCAGTTGCAAATCAGTTTCAGTTGCAAGGTAGTTTTATTTCAAGTCGGTCAGTTTTATTTCAAGTCAGTCAGTTTTATTTCAAGTCAGTCAGTTTTGTTTCAAGTCTCAGTCAGTTTCAAGTTAATCAGTTTCAAGTTAATCAGTTCCAAGTTAATCAGATTCAAGTTAATCAGATTCAAGTTAATCAGATTCAAGTTAATCAGTTTCAGTCAGTTTTGAAGTAAGTTTCAGTCAGTTTTGAAGTCAATTTCAGTCAGTTTTGAAGTCAATTTCAGTCAGTTTTGAAGTCAGTTTCAGTCAGATTTGAAGTCAGTTTCAGTTGCAAGTCAGTTTCAGTTGCAAGTTAGTTTCAATTTCCAGTGTCAGTCAATTTCCAGTGTCAGTCAATTTCAAGCCTCAGTCAGATTCAAGTCAGTCAGTCAGTTAGTCAGTTTCAAGTTTCAAGTCAGTTTTGAAGTCAATTTCAGTCAGTTTTGAAGTCAATTTCAGTCAGTTCTGAAGTCAGTTTCAGTCAGTTTTGAAGTCAGTTTCAGTCAGTTTTGAAGTCAGTTTCAGTCAGTTTTGAAGTCCCAAGTCATTTCAATGCAGTCAATTGAATTCAACTTTTCTTTTTTGTTTAAAAGAATTTCATTCAACCTTTTTTTTGTGTAAAAGAGAATTAAATTCAACCTGAATTGACCGATTTGTCTTTTCTTTTCATGTCATTGTTGCGTATATAAATATAGAGGTAAAATGATATATTTTATTGTTTGCAACCAAAACCGTTTAATTAAACTTCTACACCATAAAACATATGTATTTATCTATATGCAAACAAGTTTTCAGACTAAAATATCAAATAATTCAAGTTCTATCAACATTTAACGAAAGAGTAAGATTTTTTCTATGTTTATCTAATACACATAAAAACACACTTGACCATAGGACTATACATCATCCATTACGTAATTAATTTTTTTTTTTATTATCTAAAAATATTTTTTAATGTAAAATTTACCTGAAATTATTAATAAAAAAAAAATTGTTCGAAATGCTTTCCTTCCATTTCAATAACTTTTTTTATTCTTAGCCGAAATTCATCTATAGCTCGATTTACTTTTATTTTTAAGTACATTATATGTTTAGTTCATTAAAATGCATAATTGATTTCTATTTTTAATTTGTATTCTTAATTTTCTTAATTCAATTATCGTACCGATACTTCTGGTTAATGTTAATGGTTATATAGTTCATATATAGCTAGGAATTTACTAGTCGAATTGAATTCCATCTTCAAAATTTAATTTTTAATACCGCTAGATTTACTTTCATTAATTGTAAGTTCTTTTAAGTGCGTATTTATTTTAATTACCTTAATATGCGCAACTGATTAATTACTTAAATCGATAATTCCGATTGAATTTTATTACTTTTGACACATATTCGAATTCATTAAAACTTATACGCATACACCACCATTAATACTACCTGTAATTAGATTTTAATAATAATCGACCTTGAACTTAAAGGATTTTATAATAATATTAATAATAATAATAATAATAACAATAATTGACTTAAACTTAAAAGATTTTATAACCCTATTATTTTAAAACTTTCTTAATTCAAAAACCTTCCAAATCCCTACACATACACACGCATGTAAACTTGTTCAAATGTGTACGTTTCTCCACAAACATTACGTACAAAAAAAAAAAAAAATCTGCGAATACTGATTACACTTTCACCCACTTGGACATATCACCAACCACTACACTCTGTATCTAATACACATAAAAACACACTTGA
Organism: Bathynomus jamesi; assembly: GCA_023014485.1. Lineage (NCBI taxonomy): Eukaryota > Metazoa > Arthropoda > Malacostraca > Isopoda > Cirolanidae > Bathynomus > Bathynomus jamesi. The sequence continues at coordinate 968,245 of JAJOZX010000777.1, forward strand.
CCATAGGACTATACATCATCCATTACGTAATTCGATTTTTACCTACAATAGTCAATAAAACTAGTTTATAGGTTGTACGATCATGGTAACTTTGAAAATTCCTGAACTTTAAAATTTGTTAAATTTATGTTAATTTATATTAACATATTAATCATTTTATCCTGTTTGTATAAAATTAAAGTTTTAATCTCTGAATTTTTATATTTTATAATAGCCCTCTAAGCAAGTGTCATGTTAAAGATTTTATTACTCTGCATCGTACCCAACCACCCGAACTCACTTGTTCTGTGTAAAATTTGCAATGTAAAGAAAAATTCGTCATCATCTAACTTGAATTAGTTAGGATGTTATTTTCTCAATTGTATTGTATTAATTGCATTATATTATTGTATTAATTAATACCATTTTAAAGGGGGGAACACTGTAAAAATGAACATTGTGTCGTAACCATGAAGTTTGCATGCAGAAATCTTTTATAAAATAAGTGCAGGAATTTCAGTTTTAAGATTTCGTTGTGTACATCTCTGAAAGCAGTGTGGTTTGGCTTATAAACATTCATGAACGAATAAATCAGAAGTGTTTCAGATTGTTTAACGTTTGTTCTATCTTAATTCGGATTCTCAGGGAAGGGATAAAAGCCGAGCCACGTGGGGACAGAGGTTTATCACCGAGACCCGACCCCAACGGAAAGGGCAATCCAACGGATTTGGATGTATATGCAAATGGTTAGGTTCCTCTTTCGGTGGGTCGAAAATTTTTGGATTCGTTTCGCGGGATGGTGCGACTTTTGTAAGGCAGATTCGAAGACGCTTGCTAAAATTGAACCATAAAATTGGGACTTCGAATCTGTTAACTATATTTAAATGTATTTTTGGGAAGAAGGACGGGTCTATACTCGGAAATCAGGTCCAGCTCCAATCAGGGGGCCCAGGATCCTGGGAAACGTAGTAAAGACGCCTTCTTTCCCTCTTGTATGGGTAATAGCCTTCTGGGGGACGGTCTTGGGAAAAACAAATGGTTTGATAGGCTTTCAGAACATTGGAAGGCGGGGTCCTTCAAAATTGTAAAGTAAATTCGAAAATTGTTAAGTCAGTTGGTAGTCGTCCTCCTTGAAATTAACTGTGGCTAAATAAACTCATTTAGACTTGTGGTGTAAGAAAATTTAGAACTGAAAGTATAAATTGTCTCCAAATTGAAATTAAGAACTTGTATTGCATTTCATTCGTTTACGCGGAACTTGTGCAGAAGAATTTTATTGTTAGCGACCTTAACCGAGAACTTGATTGGATCTTAATTAATGCTAACCAACGGACCAAGAATTTTGTGTACTTTCCATTAATTTAATTTGGCTCCAATTAAATGCTAAACGGGGTACGTCTGGGCCCTAGTTTACTGAACCCGTCAATTTGGGTTCGGAAGTAAGTCTCGTTATTTGGTAGAGTGTCGTTTGCTTTTGGGCGGGCCGTAAATCTGCGGTCCGTACGCAGCACAATTGAGAGCAATTTGTCATCTGCAGTCGTAAGTAGAATAATTCTTCAAATTTCATCGTCGATTTCGACCACTTCATTTCTCGTTATTTGTTTTGTTGCACTAAAATATAAAGCCCCTCTATATAAATTATTAAATTCAGATAACTGTTAACTTTTTCTTTGGATTTATAATTGAATTGTATTTTACGGAAAATTGGTAAATTTAACGATTTAAATTCATATAACTGTGACCTTTGTCTTTGAAGTTAAATTGGATTGCATTGTATGGAAATTGATAAATTTACTTCAGAATAAATTAAATTCATGTACTGTTTCGAGTAACATTTAATAAATTTATAAGAGGGCGTGTGTTGTTTTAGATACCTTTCAATAGGCCTCTCTTGTTAGCTGAGGTGAATTAATTCAAAGTAGGCTTTGGAAAGCCGAAGGAACCTAGCCTATCAATTTAAAGGGCCATCCGTTGGGTAGGCCGAGTCATCCTGGACGAAAATAAGAAATAATTGAAATAAAAAAGGGTACGCCCAACTTAAAGGGTGCCCGTGAAGTGAATTAACGTAATTAAAAGGGTGTCCAGTACCATAAATAAATAACGGGTTGGGCACTACATAAATGGTGTCAGAAGTGGGATCCTATTGCAAGGTATTTAGCAAGAGTGTAACTTTTGTTAAAATAAATTTTCGTGACAGTAAAGCACGAACGTAGAAAGTATTTGAACAGTAATTCGGTAAAATAATTGGAACAGTAAAAAGTGTCGCTAACAGTGATTACAGTTTTAAAGGTTTTGAAATAAAATAAATAACAAATAACTTCGCGATGTCGGTAAAGAGCGTGGAAATAACGAATGAAGAAAGCACAAGTGACATGAGTGATACCGAACCAACGAACTTAAACGAAATAAGTACAGAAAGTTTGGAAAATTTAAAAAGGATAAATTTGGCCAACATTATTCGGTTACTCAAGGAATGCAAGGAATTAGAGAAGAAATAAATCGAAGAGGTCGAAACTGGAAGACCTTGTAATGATTACTCCGATGGAGTATTGGGACAACCGAAGGTCGGGGGTTCGTCCCCGAAGAATCTCTCTAGTTCCTCCCGTTACAGAAGAGAACTTTCGAGGCAGGAAAGGATTGGTGGAGACCAGAGAACCCAGAAGACATCCCAAAGAATCCTTGCAGAAGTGCACACACCACAAGAGACGAGAAACACCGCACCGACGAAGACCGGCAGAAGAATATAAAACCGTCGTACAGGTATTAAAGAGTACTAGCTTACCTTTGCAACGTGAACAGGCAGTAAGGGGTCCTGAGCAAACGACTTTTGGACACACTTGGAAGGAAGTTCGCCGAAGTTTATGGGCGAACGGGCACAAGAGAACCCAGGAACCAGCCCAAACGCCGTCAGGAAGGAACAAGGTGAGACAGTCAACCCAATTGCCACAGGAACATTAAGTGCAGGTAATGCCTTGGTTCAGGCTAATCCCAAGGAGACATATTAAAGTGGGCATACCTAAGGACGCGTTGAAGACCGTTATGCCGGAGTATGCTTGTAATTGCATCAAAGGAACATCCTTTCGGGACTATTGGATGGAATCAACCCAGTTTTCGGTAAACAACCCAAGCTTAGGACTAAGAGATGAAGAGGTCCTAAGAGAAGAAACGCCACATGACAGAAGCCGAAGACTGCAGAAACTGCAAAATCCTCCCACATCCTGGGACTACAACTCACAACATCAGAAGAAAGAACAGCCACAAAGGAGGACAACATCAAGGATGTGGAGGTGAACGACGGAGACAAGTCCAGCAAGAGAGGAGAGCCCAGAAGGAAGAACTGTGACACTGGTCACAGGAGGAATAACACAACTCAAGAATGTGACTACAACCCCATGAGAAACCAGAAGAGAAAACAAACCAAGTCAAATGAAGACAGAGACTCCAAAGAGGAAACAATGGAAGAAAGTGGCCGGAGCCAGTGCAAGATTTGTCAGCAAATGCGAAATTGGGAAGAGGCGTGCCCTCGAGCAAACCTTCGACAGGATTGGAAGGAGAAGCCTCCCGAATAGCTTCAGAGGAAGTAGCGGCGAGTCCGTCGGCTAGGACTGATCACCCTACCAGTATTCGTCGCTCAACAAGCTTCCACCGCGCTGACGATGGTGGAGCTTCCGTCACATTGACATAAGCTATGCACAAGAACATCGGGAGCCTTCTTTGGACAGTTGCCAACTTCTCAGTACACAGTTGCACCGGCCCCGCCCATTCATGTAAGGGAGTAGAAGTAAGTTTGACTATGGGAAGGGGGGTTGAAGAATTCTTTTGTGTCTGTATAATTCCAGAGGCTCAGCAAGACTTGACTATAGGCGTGTTGTTTCGGAGGATATGAAGACGAAACAAAGGTACGAAGCCCAGGTAGACCACCGGAAGAGGACAGTCACTCTGAATGAAACAGTAACCATCCAAGTAAAGGGAGTAGACAGTAAAGTGCGAGGGTGACTCTGGTAGAGGCAATCCCGCACGAAAAACTAAAGGTGGCCGCCGTGATTCTGACGGAAGTCAGAGACCCGGGGACGTAGTTCCCTTGGACGTCTATTCTCCGCTGCACGGGATGTGCAGTGAAGCTCGGGGAAACTTAAAAATGTTACCGAGCAGGATCCCACAGAGGAAGATAAGGTTACTGATGATCAATCAGGATGACGAAGAATACCTTGGCGAAAAAAGAGACGTCGTGGGCATAGTGACGGAGGCAGAGCTAATTGGGAGGGTAGTCGACGCTCGACGCTCACCCCAAATTGGAACGAATGTCACGGTGAAAGGAAGTCAAGCATCGAAGAAGGACTTCGAAGAACGAGTGACACGCCTCAAGTCCTATGTCCTTGGTTGGAAATCCTTTCCGACAAAGAAAGGAAAATCGTCGAAGAGTGGCTAAGGGATTATTCAGATGTCTTCTCATGGATGGCGAGCCATTGGGTTATAATAACCTGATGCCAATGAAGTTGGAAACCCAGGATCATCCTCCCATCTTTAGGCGACCCTACAGGATACCTATTACACACGAGGAGGAGGTAAAGCGACAAATAGCAGAAATGCTGGATCAAGGAGTGATACAGCATAGCCGTTCCCCCTGGTCGTTTCCATTGGTAATCGTGAAAAATGGGGATATGAGTTCCCCTGGACGTCTATTCTCCGCTGCATGGGATATGCGGTGAGGCTCGAGGATACTTGGAGAAGTTGTCGAGCAGAATCCCAAAGGGAAGTTAAATGAAAAGGGAATAGACGAGAAGAAAATTTGGGGTATGGTTTCCCCTGGACGTCTACTCTACGCTGCAATGAATGTGCAGTGAGGCTCAGCGTGGTTTGCAAGTATCACAGAGCGGAAATCTCAACGGGAAGTTAACACTTTCCAAGGAGGCGGTAAAGTTATCTTGAGAAATAAAGTGACGACTAAAGAGTATTACCTTGAAGATAAGATGACATCGGCATGGTGGTTGAGGCAACGAGAACGGGGAGGTTAGTCGGAACAGCCGTTTGATTCCTCGCCCGAAAAAAAAATGGAACAAGTGTCACGGTGAGAAAGAGCCAAATTTCCACAAGTGACTAAGAAGAGATTGAAAACACCTCAAGACGCATGTTCACCGATGTCCGTCGCTCTCAAAGGGAAGAAGACCGACGAGGGAAAGAAAAGATTAACTACTACCGTCACAGGTAGAGTACCAGGACCACGTGATCACTAGGAATGAAGAGTGACCACAGGAGTCCAGGGGAAGCGATTGAAGAAAAGAAGCGTAGGGCCCTGAGGCTTTGTGTAGACTATAGACCTTGGGACGTCAATGGCAGCAAGGACATAAATATCATTGAAAACCTTGGCCAAGTTGCACGGGACTCATTACTTCTCGAGCAGGGATTTACGCTCGGGATTGGCAGTTGGCCATTCACGACGATAGCATCTCGAAAACTGCCTCCCCACGGGAAGCGGTCATTTCGAGTTCAGGGTGGTCCCGTTTGGTTGTCCAATAGTCCACCAGTGTTCCAAAGAGTAATGAATTTTATTTTGCCGAAGCAACTGGACAAGGAAGTACAGATTTACTTAGATGACCTCATTGTCCTTGGAAGGTCTTTAGAAGGACATGACGAGAGGGTACGACGAGCCTTGGATAGCCTACGCACCGCCAACTTAAAGTAAAGTTGGAAAAATGTCAGTTATTACAGTCCCAGGTGGGGTAATTAGGCCATGTGGTCACCAGGAACGGGGTGAAGCCACAATCCAAAGAAGAGGCCATCAAAAACTCCCAGAGGCCAAAACAAAAAGGAATTGAAGCAATGTTATATTTGGGCAGAGTGTCATCGTCCGTTCTGACCATAAGCCGTTGAAGTGGCTTCTGAGGGAAGGACACCGAGAGCCCAATGGAAGACTAGAGCGTTCGGTTATGACATTGCAAGACTACGACGTTCTCATCGAGTACGTGAAAGGCAAACTCAACAGAGTGGCCGATTGGTTGTCCCGCCCGCCTGGAGTGACGAAGGAGTTTGTGAACGCAATATCCGAAAAAAGCGATCATTGATCGCAAGGTAATCAGCAAACACAGCAGAAGGACGTTGAAATAGCGGCAATTCGAACAGCCATCGAAGAAGGAAGGCTTTCAGCTGGTCCGTAACCAAGCCCATCCAGCCGTCGAGAGTCAAACTAGTGAGGAACCTGCTGGTTTACATCGATGCGAACGGAAGAGAGGTCATCGTAGTTCCTAAAAAGTTGAGAGAGCAGCTCATTTGGAAAGCCCACACTGACGTCGGGAGCATTCATCCGGGAGCTGGGACTACAGAAATCCTACGGGACCTTATTTTGGCCAGGTATGGTTCAACAGGTACGGCAGGTAGTCCAAGCGTGCGACACGTGCGCGCGGAACAAACAGACGCGGAAAGTGACTGTGGAAACAATGCCTTGTGTGCGAGGCCACAGTCCTTGGGAACTTCTGCACGTGGACTTAGTTGGTCCCTTCCTCCGACCGGGAAGGCAGCCATTATATCCTCACGTGTGTGGATAGTTTCAGCAAATTCACCATACTGGCAGCAATAAAGGACAAGACGGCCCGGGAGGTGGCGGACAAGTTCCATCGTTTGATACTGTGCAAACTGGGCGCCCCTTCAGCAGTAGTATCCGACCAAGGCAAGGAGTTCTGGAACTCTACCTTGCAGGAGCTCTTCAGGGTTTGGGAAGTACAACACCAACGGACCGCCGCATACCATCCCCAAAGCAACGGGAAGATCGAACGTCTGAATAAAGAGTTATGCATCAAACTCCGCATACTTTGTGAAGAAACTGGACGAGACTGGGATAAAATCCTCGACACCGTGGAGTTGTCCTTGAACATCCGAGTGCACCGAGCCACGGGATATTCTCCATTCTTCTTGATGTACGGGCGAACCCCCAACGTACCTTCAAAGCTATTTCGCATGCCACAGGAGGCGTGCGTGAGCCCGTACAACCCAGAGGAATACGCCGAAGACCGAAAGAGGAGTCTGAGCGAAATCTACCGCCGAGTGGAAGAGTTCATGCGGAGATACGAGAAGGCTAACGGAATCAAGGAATTGAAGCCGTTCGAAGAGAAGGCGCCCCATGGCTTGGTGTACATTGATTACCCACGACCGGGTAGAGGCAAGTTGGAGCCCCGGTACGAGGGTCCATACATCATCATCGAACAGAAGACTCCAGTCACTTATCTCCTGCGTCACATGATCACTGGACATCAGATAGTGATCCATCGAGACCGCATCCGCCACAGCATCGAGGCCCCATGGGATGTCGAGCGACAAGGCGGGGCTGACAGCGCAGGGGATGAGATGGGGGAAGGGCCACCGCCCCTCCTCTCTGGAGTTCCGCCCTCGACACTGGAGAAACATTCACAAGGGGAAGTGAACCGGAGTGCACTTCTTGCCCGCTGGCAGGACCGAGTGGCGGAAGGGGATCCGCCAGGCGCCTCCGAGCTACTTCCTCCCCGAGAGCTTCGCCCAGGGAACGGAGGAACATCGACCCGTGGAGGTGAACCGGAGTGCACCTCCTGCCCCCTGGCAGGACCGAGTGGCGGGCAGGAGCCGCCAGGTGCTTCCGAATTACCTCCTCCCGGGGACCTTATGGGAATAGGGTCCCCCGAACAAAGCAGACAGGCTGCTTTCACAGGGCCACCGTTTGAGCGTCTGTATGCTCCTAGGCCCCGACCTCGAGTACACTACGAAGAACCCGAGGATGACTAAAACTAAATGTGTCAGTGTTAGTGTCCCAATAAAGGGGACAAGTAAATGGAAATTTTTTGTGAAAATTGTGAGTAAAGTGATAATACCCGACCCTAGTTAAGAAAGTTTGCATCGGAGTGCAAAATTAAAGGAGGGGAGGGATGTCGTAACCATGAAGTTTGCATGCAGAAATCTTTTATAAAATAAGTGCAGGAATTTTAGTTTTAAGATTTCGTTGTGTACATCTCTGAACGCAGTGTGGTTTGGCTTATAAACATTCATGAACGAATAAATCAGAAGTGTTTCAGATTGTTTAACGTTTGTTCTATCTTAATTCGGATTCTCAGGGAAGGGATAAAAGCCGAGCCACGTGGGGACAGAGGTTTATCACCGAGACCCGACCCCAACGGGAAGGGCAATCCAAAGGATTTGGATGTATATGCAAATGGTTGGGTTCCTCTTTCGCTGGGTCGAAAATTTTTGGATTCGTTTCGCGGGATGGTGCGACTTTTGTAAGGCAGATTCGAAGACGCTTGCTAAAATTGAACCATAAAATTGGGACTTCGAATCTGTTAACTATATTTAAATGTATTTTTGGGAAGAAGGACGGGTCTATACTCGGAAATCAGGTCCAGCTCCAATCAGGGGGCCCAGGATCCTGGGAAACGTAGTAAAGACGCCTTCTTTCCCTCTTGTATGGGTAATAGCCTTCTGGGGGACGGTCTTTGGAAAAACAAATGGTTTGAGAGGCTTTCAGAACATTGGAAGGCGGGGTCCTTCAAAATTGTAAAGTAAATTCGAAAATTGTTAAGTCAGTTGGTAGTCGTCCTCCTTGAAATTAACTGTGGCTAAATAAACTCATTTAGACTTGAGGTGTAAGAAAATTTAGAACTGAAAGTATAAATTGTCTCCAAATTGAAATTGAGAACTTGTATTGCATTTCATTCGTTTACGCGGAACTTGTGCAGAAGAATTTTATTGTTAGCGACCTTAACCGAGAACTTGATTGGATCTTAATTAATGTTAACCAACGGACCAAGAATTTTGTGAACTTTCCATTAATTTAATTTAGCTCCAATTAAATGCTAAACGGGATACGTCTGGGCCCTAGTTTACTGAACCCGTCAATTTGGGTTCGGAAGTAAGTCTCGTTATTTGGTAGATTGTCGTTTGCTTTTGGGCGGGCCGTAAATCTGCGGTCCGTACGCAGCACAATTGAGAGCAATTTGTCATCTGCAGTCGTAAGTAGAATAATTCTTCAAATTTCATTGTCGATTTCGACCACTTCATTTCTCGTTATTTGTTTTGTTGCACTAAAATATAAAGCCCCTCTATATAATTTACTTAAATTCAGATAACTGAACTTTTTCTTTGGATTTATAATTGAATTGTATTTTACGGAAAATTGGTAAATTTAAACGATTTAAATTCAGATAACTGTGAACTTTGTCTTTGAATTTAAAATTGGATGGCATTGTATGGAAATTGATAAATTTACTTCAGAATAAATTTCTAAATTCATGTACTGTTTCGAGTGACATTTAATAAACTTTATAAGAGGGCGTGTGTTGTTTTAGATACCTTGCAATAGGCCTCTCTTGTTAGCTGAGGTGAATTAACATTCAAAGTAGGCTTCTGGAAAGCCGAAGGAACCTACGCCTATCAATTTAAAGGGCCATCCGTCTGGATAGGCCGAGTCATCCTGAACGAAAATAAGAAATAATTTGAAATAGAATTAAAGGGTAACGTCCAACTTAAAGGGTGTAAGTGAAGTGACTTAACGTAATTAAAAGGGTGTCCAGCTCCATAAACAAATAAACTGGTTGGGCACTACAATTGAATAATCCATATTCATTTACTTTCATTAATTGTAAGTTCTTTTAAGTGGGTATTTATTTTAATTACCTTAATACGCGCAACTGATTAATTACTTAAATCGATAATTCCGATTGAATTTTATTACTTTTGACACATATTCGAATTCATTAAAACTTATACGCATACACCATCATTAATACTACCTGTAATTAGATTTTAATAATAATCGACCTTGAACTTAAAGGATTTTATAATAATATTAATAATAATAATAATAATAACAATAATTGACTTAAACTTAAAAGATTTTATAACCCTATTATTTTAAAACTTTCTTAATTCAAAAACCTTCCAAATCCCTACACATACACACGCATGTAAACTTGTTCAAATGTGTACGTTTCTCCACAAACATTACGTACAAAAAAAAAAAAAAAAAATCTGCGGATACTGATTACACTTTCACCCATTTGGACATATCACCAACCACTACACTCTGTATCTAATACACATAAAAACACACTTGACCATAGGACTATACATCATCCATTACTTAATTCGATTTTTACCTACAATCGCCAATAAAACTAGTTTATAGGTTGTACGACCATGGTAACTTTGAAAATTCCTGAACTTTAAAATTTATGTTAAATTTATATTAATTTATATTAACATATTAATCATTTTATCCTGTTTTTATAAAATTAAAGTTTTAATCTCTGAATTTTTATATTTTATAATAGCCCTCTAAGCAAGTGTCATGTTAAAGATTTTATTACTCTGCATCGTACCCAACCACCCGAACTCACTTGTTCTGTATAAAATTTGTAATGTAAAGAAAAATTCGTCATCATCTAACTTGAATTAGTTAGGATGTTATTTTCTCAATTGTATTGTATTAATGGCATTATATTATTGTATTAATTAATACCATTTTAAAGGGGGGAACACTGTAAAAATGAACATTGAATAATCCAAATTCATTTTTACACGAGGAGCCAAAGTCGCCTAATGCGATTTTGGATAAAAAATTTATTTGTTGCTTTCTATTTTTGTTTGTGTCACAACCATGCGATCTACCATTTCTATGGTTTAGTCGTATCCATATTTCCATTTTTTGTTAGTTATAGAATTTATTATGATTAATTATGGTTGTCTTGCATCTAACCCGTAGTTGTACTTAGTCCTTAATACCCACTCTTTGTTGTTAATTCGTTTCTTTTAAATCCTCCCAATAATGACTTATACACTATGACGTCACAAAATAACTTAAATTTCCTTCACGGTTTCCATACCTTGAACCCTGAATCACGTGCTTAGTATTTGGACATCTTCCGTATTCAATGTATGGTAAATTCTTTAATAATAATAATAAAAAAACTTCATTCTCTATACGTCATTATTTATATGTTGTGGTGTTATGTAGTATAAATATTATTATTCAACCATATTCATTTGTACGTCCATATCTTATCTTGACCATTATCCTCTATCAATTTTATTAAATATTCATTTTTACTCGTGTCAGTCTACGAAATGGTACGAAACTTTATGCCTCCGTACCTGTTCGTTCAAAATCATCCAAATACGTTCTCGTGTATTATTATTTTTTATTTTTTACTTTTTATTTTTAATTATTTCGCCTCCCGCAATGACCTCGAAGAGGCTTAGGCGAGTGGTCGAATTTCGCGAACCACAGCAAAAGCGAACGCTTCTAAGATAAAAATCTCCTTTCGCTCTGATTCGAATTTATAACATTATCATGCGCTATGTTATATCATGTGTATCATGGGCCCATGTAGTTTGTGTTGTACTAATAACCATATATAAATATAAAAACACTGTAAGAATTGTAAGTGACTAATGTACTTAATGATATACCGTACTTTAATGAAACTGTAATTAACTAATATTTAATATAATGTAAATAATGTACTTGAATATGAATTAATTGGTAATTGTAATCGTAATTGTAATGAACCAAAATTACAACGTACTCAATGATGTACTTAGATTGTATTTATGTATTACTACGAAATTATATCGCCTTCAGAAATGTATACTCGGCGAAAATACGATTAGTTTTTATTTTGTTTTTTCTGATTTTTATTTGGAATCTTTCATCTGAACATGTGTTTAAAAGGGGGGAACTTAACCTTCAACTGCATTCCCCCAACATTTAGATTTATATGTTACATGTAATTGTAAAATTAACTTCACTTCATTACGGCACTCTTCTTTGGTCACTACTACGAGACTCCCTTGTTAGCAGTCTCGCTGCGAGGAGGGGGTAGAGGCCCCTTGCCTCATTAAATTTTTAGATTCCGGCCTGAGCGATGGTCGAAAGAGGTCGAACCTCTACCCCTGTAAATTCAGAGCACTACCTGTACATTTTTTATAAGTAAATTACAGTAAGAGAAACTTTTTATTTTCCCCTTCGAGATGGGCTCTCTTCAGAAGAACTTAGTAAAGTCGATAAGTTATAAAAGAAAAGTCGATAATTTTAGTATCAGAGAAAGTATCAGAGTATTATAGAAAGAGAAGAATTAACAACTGTCGACACTGTAACGAGAGAAAAGAATTATAATGTTATAGAAGAAATATCCGTTGCTGCCTCCCAACCAGAACCCCCGTCAATACGAGACAACCCAAGTACCAAAGAAGATATTGGTATAACATTGGCGACCCTGTAGCCAGGATCTTAACAATCTGGCGAAGAAGAAGGATAGAAGAAGAGGATTATAACATTCTGGCGACCCTGCATCAAGATATTATAACACTGGCGACTTCCATCATCATCTTATAACATTGGCGACCCTTTAACCAGGATAAGAAACTGACGACCCCTGCATTCAGGATTCTTCCAGTCTTCCAGAACCCCCGGAACTAGAACCAACCAAGCACATAGAAGAATGATTTTAACAAGATTTTAACAAGTGGCCACTCTTTGGCCAGGATAGAAATTACCCTGCATCAGGATAAAACCTGTTGACCGGCGTGTCACGACTTCCAGTTCGTAACATCCACCCTTGAACCGGTGTGTAACGACTCCAAGTTCTCCAAGCCCAGTTTTCAGCCAAGAAGAAGTAGCCAGCAAGACACGTCTTCAGGACACGTCTCTAAGGATTTCGCCGTAGAAATTATGTTAAGTACAGAGTTGTTTTTTTTAAAGAAATTTGTAAACATTTGAAAAGTCAGTATTATTAACAGTTAATAATGAGTATCAAGTCAGAAGTTACAAGAAACACAGTGAACATTTCAGACACCATTGATACATTTTTTTTATTGAAACTATTTTTCATAGAAGTTTATTGTCACAGAAGTTTATTGTCACAGAAGTTTATTGTCACAGAAGTTTATTGTCACAGAGTTAAAGTCAGAGTTAAAGTCAGAGTTATTGTCACAGAAGTTGATTTCCACAGTTATTGTCACAGAATTAATTTCAGAGAGTTAATTTCAGAGTTATTTTCAAAGAGTTATTTTCACTATTATAGTTAGTATAGAATAATTTTATTTTATGTATCAAACATAATATTACTGTACCTTCGCGTACATTTGAGTGAAATGTGTTTACATTTCGTATTTTTGTTTACAATTTTTTTCAAATTATTAAATTGAATTGACTTGCAAATTAAGAAAGAGAGAGTTTAGAGAGAGTTTATAGAGTTATAGAAATACTTGATAGCAGTTCAAGTCAGTAGGTTGCATCCAAGAGGGACAATCGCCCCAGAGAATAATAGACTTCACTTGATAGAAGTTCGAGTACAGTCAATTTCAGTTTTCAGTCAGTTTTCAGTCAGTCAGTTTCCAGTCAGTTGGTTGTATCCAAGAGGGACAACCAAACCCCAGAGATTAATAGTCTTCACTTGATAGCAGTTCAAGTGCAAGTCAGTTTCATTTTCAGTAGACTCCACTTGATAGAGTTCAAGTGGAGTCAATTTCAGTCAGTTCAGTTTGAAGATACTTGATAAGATCAAGTCAGACAGTTTCAGTTTCAAAATACTTGATAGAGTTCAAGTCAGTTGCAAATAAGTTTCAGTTGCAAGTCAGTTGCAAATCAGTTTCAGTTGCAAGTCAGTTGCAAATCAGTTTCAGTTGCAAGTTAGTTGCAAATCAGTTTCAGTTGTAAGTCAGTTGCAAATCAGTTTCGGTTGCAAGTCAGTTGCAAATCAGTTTCAGTTGTAAGGTAGTTTTATTTCAAGTCGGTCAGTTTTATTTCAAGTCAGTCAGTTTTATTTCAAGTCAGTCAGTTTTGTTTCAAGTCTCAGTCAGTTTCAAGTTAATCAGTTTCAAGTTAATCAGTTCCAAGTTAATCAGATTCAAGTTAATCAGATTCAAGTTAATCAGATTCAAGTTAATCAGTTTCAGTCAGTTTTGAAGTAAGTTTCAGTCAGTTTTGAAGTCAATTTCAGTCAGTTTTGAAGTCAATTTCAGTCAGTTTTGAAGTCAGTTTCAGTCAGATTTGAAGTCAGTTTCAGTTGCAAGTCAGTTTCAGTTGCAAGTTAGTTTCAATTTCCAGTGTCAGTCAATTTCCAGTGTCAGTCAATTTCAAGCCTCAGTCAGATTCAAGTCAGTCAGTCAGTTAGTCAGTTTCAAGTTTCAAGTCAGTTTTGAAGTCAATTTCAGTCAGTTTTGAAGTCAGTTTCAGTCAGTTTTGAAGTCAGTTTCAGTCAGTTTTGAAGTCAGTTTCAGTCAGTTTTGAAGTCCCAAGTCATTTCAATGCAGTCAATTGAATTCAACTTTTCTTTTTTGTTTAAAAGAATTTCATTCAACCTTTTTTTTGTGTAAAAGAGAATTAAATTCAACCTGAATTGACCGATTTGTCTTTTCTTTTCATGTCATTGTTGCGTATATAAATATAGAGGTAAAATGATATATTTTATTGTTTGCAACCAAAACCGTTTAATTAAAATTCTACACCATAAAACATATGTATTTATCTATATGCAAACAAGTTTTCAGACTAAAATATCAAATAATTCAAGTTCTATCAACATTTAACGAAAGAGTAAGATTTTTTCTATGTTTATCAAATACACATAAAAACACACTTGACCATAGGACTATACATCATCCATTACGTAATTAATTTTTTTTTTTATTATCTAAAAATATTTTTTAATGTAAAATTTACCTGAAATTATTAATAAAAAAAAATTGTTCGAAATGCTTTCCTTCCATTTCAATAACTTTTTTTATTCTTGGCCGAAATTCATCTATAGCTCGATTTACTTTTATTTTTAAGTACATTATATGTTTAGTTCATTAAAATGCATAATTGATTTCTATTTTTAATTTGTATTCTTAATTTTCTTAATTCAATTATCGTACCGATACTTCTGGTTAATGTTAATGGTTATATAGTTCATATATAGCTAGGAATTTACTAGTCGAATTGAATTCCATCTTCAAAATTTAATTTTTAATACCGCTAGATTTACTTTCATTAATTGTAAGTTCTTTTAAGTGCGTATTTATTTTAATTACCTTAATACGCGCAACTGATTAATTACTTAAATCGATAATTCCGATTGAATTTTATTACTTTTGACACATATTCGAATTCATTAAAACTTATACGCATACACCATCATTAATACTACCTGTAATTAGATTTTAATAATAAATAATCGACCTTGAACTTAAAGGATTTTATAATAATATTAATAATAATAATAATAATAAAATAATTGATTTAAACTTAAAAGATTTTATAACCCTATTATTTTAAAACTTTCTTAATTCAAAAACCTTCCAAATCCCTACACATACACACCCATGTAAACTTATTCAAATGTGTACGTTTCTCCACAAACATTACGTACAAAAAAAAAAAAAAAATCTGCCGATACTGATTACACTTTCACCCATTTGGACATATCACCAACCACTACACTCTGTATCTAATACACATAAAAACACACTTGACCATAGGACTATACATCATCCATTACGTAATTCGATTTTTACTTACAATCGTCAATAAAACTAGTTTATAGGTTGTACGACCATGGTAACTTTGAAAATTCCTGAACTTTAAAATTTATGTTAAATTTATGTTAATTTATATTAACATATTAATCATTTTATCCTGTTTGTATAAAATTAAAGTTTTAATCTCTGAATTTTTATATTTTATAATAGCCCTCTAAGCAAGTGTCATGTTAAAGATTTTATTACTCTGCATCGTACCCAACCACCCGAACTCACTTGTTCTGTATAAAATTTGTAATGTAAAGAAAAATTCGTCATCATCTAACTTGAATTAGTTAGGATGTTATTTTCTCAATTGTATTGTATTAATGGCATTATATTATTGTATTAATTAATACCATTTTAAAGGGGAAAACACTGTAAAAATGAACATTGAATAATCCATATTCATTTTTACACGAGGAGCCAAAGTCGCCTAATGCGATTTTGGATAAAAATTTTATTTGTTGCTTTCTATTTTTGTTTGTGTCACAACCATGCGATCTACCATTTCTATGGTTTAGTCGTATCCATATTTCCATTTTTTGTTAGTTATAGAATTTATTATAATTAATTATGGTTGTCTTGCATCTAACCCGTAGTTGTACTTAGTCCTTAATACCCACTCTTTGTTGTTAATTCGTTTCTTTTAAATCCTCCCAATAATGACTTATACACTATGACGTCACAAAATAACTTAAATTTCCTTCACGGTTTCCATACCTTGAACCCTGAATCACGTGCTTAGTATTTGGACATCTTCCGTATTCAATGTATGGTAAATTCTTTAATAATAATAATAAAAAAACTTCATTCTCTATACGTCATTATTTATATGTTGTGGTGTTATGTAGTATAAATATTATTATTCAACCATATTCATTTGTACGTCCATATCTTATCTTGACCATTATCCTCTATCAATTTTATTAAATATTCATTTTTACTCGTGTCAGTCTACGAAATGGTACGAAACTTTATGCCTCCGTACCTGTTCGTTCAAAATCATCCAAATACGTTCTCGTGTATTATTTTTTATTTTTTACTTTTTATTTTTAATTATTTCGCCTCCCGCAATGACCTCGAAAATGCTTAGGCGAGTGGTCGAATTTCGCGAACCACAGCAAAAGCGAACGCTTCTAAGATAAAAATCTCCTTTCGCTCTGATTCGAATTTATAACATTATCATGCGCTATGTTATATCATGTGTATCATGGGCCCATGTAGTTTGTGTTGTACTAATAACCATATAAATATAAAAACACTGTAAGAATTGTAAGTGACTAATGTACTTAATGATATACCGTACTTTAATGAAACTGTAATTAACTAATATTTAATATAATGTAAATAATGTACTTGAATATGAATTAATTGGTAATTGTAATCGTAATTGTAATGAACCAAAATTACAACGTACTCAATGATGTACTTAGATTGTATTTATGTATTACTACGAAATTATATCGCCTTCAGAAATGTATACTCGGCGAAAATACGATTAGTTTTTATTTTGTTTTTTCTGATTTTTATTTGGAATCTTTCATCTGATCATGTGTTTAAAAGGGGGGAGCTTAACCTTCAACTGCATTCCCCCAACATTTAGATTTATATGTTACATGTAATTGTAAAATTAACTTCACTTCATTACGGCACTCTTCTTTGGTCACTACTACGAGACTCCCTTGTTAGCAGTCTCGCTGCGAGGAGGGGGTAGAGGCCCCTTACCTCTATCCCTGTAAATTCAGAGCACTACCTGTACATTTTTTAGAAGTAAATTACAGTAAGAGAAACTTTTTATTTTCTCCTTCGAGATGGGCTCTCTTCAGAAGAACTGAGTAAAGTCGATAAGTTATAAAAGAAAAGTCGATAATTTTAGTATCAGAGAAAGTATCAGAGTATTATAGAAAGAGAAGAATTAACAACTGTCGACACTGTAACGAGAGAAAAGAATTATAATGTTATAGAAGAAATATCCGTTGCTGCCTCCCAACCAGAACCCCCGTCGACTTCGAACCAACCCAGGGCTATAGACGGAGGGGTTAACATATATATATATATATATATATATATATATATATATATATAGATATATATATATAGCGAGGAATAGGAGGACGAAACGATGGTACATGTTTATTAACAGACGTTTCGGAAAAATTCAATTTCCATCATCAGTGCTAAAAAGATTAAAAACAAATAGAAATAAATAAGTATAATAAATAGAAACGAACAACAAATTAAAATGGCACAACAATTAGCGAGAATTAAAAGCAAGTTACAATGTGTATTAAATTAAAAGATTAAAAGTTAAATGGTATAAAGTATAAAAGTATGGACAATGAGTAAAATATAAAATGGTTTAGGTGGAACAGAATTGAAAAGTTTCTTACCAGATTGTTAATGTAATGAGACTAATTATACAGAAGATTGGGAATGGTTGCCTGTTGAAAGAATTCCATATTAGGAAGATGGAACCGGGCGGAGTGATGGTGGATTTCTTTTGAAAGTTTATTTGGCAATGTATATATATATATATATATATATATATAATATATATATATTTGTGGAAGTATATGTTAACAACCCTGTTAGGCCAGCTTTTTGCTGTTTATTGTTTTATCCGGGCGCCCTAATCGGTATTTTATCTTATTATAACTCCTTGTACCTCTTTCTTCCCATATATACACACGCCGTGATCTGACATATAAATGCCTGTTTACTACAGGTTACTGTGCTAGACTTTTTGTAATTAATGTATTCTATTAAATATTTAGAGAGTGCATTTTGTTTATCAAATGATTACGTGTTAACATTTACTTAAAATTAGTTTGTGAAATGTTTCATTAAAGTAGCATGTATCCTAAATTATATATATATATATATATATATATGTGTGTGTGTATATATATAAACATATATATATATATATATATATATATTATATATATATATATATATATATGTAAAAATGAACAATGAGTAATTCCTATGTTCATATATTTTTATATTCATTCGTGTAATTCTTAGATCCATTCGTATGATTCTTATATTCATTTATATAATTCTTATATCCATTTGTATAATTCGTATATTATATAATTCTTATATTTATATAATCCTGTATATTCTTATACATTTATATTCATATAATCCTTATGTTTGCCTAATCCGTATATTTAGATAATCTTTATATGAACCCTTATATGCATTATATTCATACAGTACTTATATTTATATAATCTTCATATTCAAATATTCATTTTTACTTAAGAACCAAAATCGCATAATGCAAGTTTGGATATATATTTTTTATTTGCTTTCTATTTTTGCAGTATCACAACCATGCGACCTACCATTTCTATGGTTGAGCCGTATCCATGTTTGTGCCATTAAAAGTTCGCTGTGGGAAGCGAATGTCCCTTAATTTCATTGCCTTAAAGTACAAACAAGACAATCGACGGTTTAGATCGTTTAACATTTCCATCACAATATTACCTATATCTCCATTATCTTTTATTTCCATTATCTTTTATTATCTACCTATGCCCTATTGACATATCAGTCCATGTTTACTCGTGTCGTTCTATATATCACGCACACAACCTATTGTGTGAATAACGATATGTGTACAAAACTTTATGCATTCGTACATGTCCGCTGATGATCATGATTACGTACGTAATTAACTTACATATAAGTACGTTCACATGTATACTTTTTACTTTTTCTTAATTATTTAATTTCTCGCAAGATATTTGTTCATGCTGACGCAAGTACTCGACTTCTGATGAAGCCAAAAGCGGGCATCTCAATACGAAATCTCCTCTCTTGCTTGCTTCTAATTTATAAAACATTATTGTGTTATGTTATATATATATATTATATATATATATATATATATATATATATATAGTATGTGTCCATGTACTTTGTGTTGTACTCCTATTCCATCTTTCCCAATACGTCCCTGATTACCTAAGTTAAATCCTAAAATAATAGTTATCCTAATATAAATATAAAACACTATAAAATTACAATTAAGCGTAATAATTTAATATGATATAATTAATGTACATTAGTGAAACTGTAATTAACGATAATAAGTGAATGTGAATTAATTGGTAATTATAATCATAGTTGTAGTAAACCAAAATTACAGTGTACATAATAATGTACTTAGGTTGTACTCAGTGTACGACTCCGACGTGAATTCGTCACCCAAAAATGTATAATCGGCAAATAATTATTTTTCTGTTTCATTTCTTTTATAGTATTTTTTTTATTTAAGATGAAATAATTCGCAGATTCTTCGAGGGGGAGAAGCTTAACCTTCAACTGCACTCCCCCAAAATTTAGACTTATTTATTTCTTTTATTGTAAATTCATTCATTCCTGGTTTAGCCCTTCAGCGAGGAGGTCGAAGCCTCCTCGTTTTAATTCTGGCCTGAGCCATGGTCGAAAGAGGTCGAACCTTTCCACTTGTAAAAGTCTGATCTAACTTAGAGGCTGAGCATTACCTGTACATTTTAGTAGTAAATTAGAGTAAAAAAAAGTTTTTTTTATCTTCCCCTTCGAGCCTTGCTCTCTTCAGAGAACTCAGTCAATAAAGTAGAGAAAAATAATTTCCCGATCCGTTATAAGAAGAATCGGGGAACCTGCAGAGAACTTAGTCTTAAATAGAGAAACGTAATTTCCCGATAAGTTATAAGAAGCATCGGGAAACCGTCAGATAATTTACTAAGTTTTCACAGAATCCTCCGAACCACTATAGAAGAACTCGGAGAGTTCAATCCCGCTGACGAACCCTCACCAGCGACACCTTCACTACGTGGCAGTAAGCGGAGGCACGATGATGAAGAACTTTCCACGTCAGGTATGAAACGTGCCAGGAGTGCAGCGGCTGCTAGACCCCAGCCCTCTACGTCTTACGACACAACCTCTACGCTAGCTCCCTCCTCAATTAAATTTGTACCCCCTTATTCCTGTTCATTTCCGGGTACATCCTCCACAACAGCAGCTTCTCAGGCTGTAGAGAAAGGTATAACATTCGAACTGGTGCGCACCGCTAACCCCACCCCGACCCTGACTAGAAGTCGGTATATAGTCAGGGTTGATCCTGGAACCCTGTATAGCAACGGTGCTGAACACGGACTGCGGCGCGTAGTTGAACGTAATGTGGAGTTTGCTCTTCAAAACAGCGACGAACGTGAAGTCAGGACGAGTTTATCTTCCGGGTTCGGGTCAGTTGACGGGGATGTAGATGATTTTTGGGTAGTAATACCATTCAGACGCCTGGCCGATGTAGATGTAGAATATATCTCGTGACGTATAATGCAGGCCTCTCAAAGTAGTACAGCCTTCAATATGGACAACTTCCCGGTAGATATTGACAGAGTATTCCGGGTTGCAGGTCATAGTGTCACACCTTATACTCTTAACTTCAATTCTGCGGTTATTTACCGAAACCATATAAACGTCGATCGTGTTTGCGGCTTTATAGCAATAGTCATAGCTCATATGTTCATTGTGCTAAATACATGGACGCAAAAAATTTGGTTGCCTACGGTTGTGCAGCGTGCCCGTAAACTGGCTTCAGATTGCAAGCTTGAGATTGAGTATAATATGGGTCCTGAAGAGTTGAGAAAGGAAAGGTAGAGCAGAAAATGAATGTTTGTACATTTGTATTTGGAATGGATGATCATCGCAGGACTGTGTATGTTTTTAAAAGCTGTGTGCGAGATCGCACAAGAGAAGAGCTCTACTTATTTTAGGATTGTCAGGAACAACGTATCTCCCCATCCGTAATATAAGGACTCTTTACGCTAGTGATGATAAAAGTCGAAAATATGGACGGCATCATGATTTGTGGCAGGGATGTCTCGAGTGTGCGGATGATATAGTGAAACATTGTAAGGAATGACACATGGTTTGTGTGCAGTGTAAAAGCTCCTAATGTGAAAGTCGTGTAGTTGAAGCTAAGAAGAGGGACTGTAATGTGTTTAGACGTACATTTTTCAATAATAAATGCTTTGAGCTCCATAAGTCAATTGTCACTTGCAGAAAAATGAGAATCTGTGAATGTGGTATGTTTCATATGATGGACAATTGGGGTAAGTTTGAGCATAAATGCGATGAAATTCAGTGTTCTACATGTCATGAAAAGTATAAGGCGGATGGATGTATGTTATATGAAAGATGCTAAGCCTAAAAATAAACCCTGTATAGTGTATAACCGTGTATTACGAGATACAGAAACTTACACAAACCCTGAAACAAAAGAGGTTATGCCACATCTACACTTAAGCCAGACTATCTGCGATGAGTGCATGGAAGTTGAGTGTAATGAGTGTCAAAAATGTGGTAAACGGACGAACGTTTTTAAAACGATCGCATACGACAATCCTGTGAAACTCTTTGTGTCCCATATTGTCAAGTTAGCAGACAAGTTAAAAAAATGACGGTATATTCTTACCCATAACGGGGCAAAATTTGACACACAGTTCCTTTATAAGGGACTGCTTGAACACGAGTCATCGGAGATATTTACAGGCGACCCCTTGAAAAGGGTAAACAAACTTATACAATTGCAAATAAGATGTAATGTTCAGTTTAAAGATACTTTATTATTCACACCTTGTAAACTAGCCAAGCTACCCAAGGTAATGGGTGTAACCGCCGAAGTTTCAAAAGGGTATTTCCCTTACACTTTCCTCACTAGCAACACTTTAAATTACGTAGGACTACTTCCCCCAAAACAATACTTTAATTTGACCGTTACTACAAAAGTTTTAATGAAGATAATCCTTACAATATAGCTGATGAATGTTAGCGTTATTGCGTGAATCATGTGCGTGTGCTTAGAATATGTTTCCAGGCCTTTAGAAGGATGTACATAGACCGTTTCAAATGCGATCCGCTGCAAGTCGCAACCACAATCGCCTCACTGTGCTCTACTGTGTTCAAGAATAATTTCATGCCTAAAGACACCTTAGCCGTCATTCACAGAAACAACCCTCGCAGTTATGGACACAAGGCTATTTACTCTCTCCTACACATACAGCAGCAGACCGGTGTATACATAAAACACGCCTGCAACACGAGAGAAGTACCCATTAAGGTCAATGGTCGTGTTTTTTGGGTTGATGATCTAAGCGAAGACCGTGCCACTGGTGAGAAGACTGTGTACTCCTTTAACGGTTGCTGGTGGCATGGATGCCCACGTCCTGAGTGTGGAATCATAGGAGATATCCACGGTAGATCTCCTACCGACAGTCTTGCATGGACCTGCACCCACGATCAGCTTATAGGCACCCAGTTCACTCACAAGATCTTGTGGGAGCATGAGTATGATGCACGGATGGAAACAGATGGACAGTACCGTGAAGAAATAAACACGATCAGCCGTTCAATGGTGTTGGATCCTCTCAAATGCGGTGATAGCTTGTTCGGAGGGCATGCAAACCCATTCAAGCTATACTTTCCGCCTGCGGAGTGCGTGAAACTCCATTACTACGACTTCTGTTCCTTATATACCTACGTAATGAAGAACAATCCGTACCTCGTAGGTGCACCTGAAAAGCTGGTGGGACCTGACCTGCCCACCATCGAGGTGTTCTCAACAAATTTGAACAAGTACTATTTCGGTCTTTCTTTCGTAGACGTGCTCCCGCCTCGCGATTTATGGATGCCGATCTTACACGTCGTTATAGATCACAAGCTCATGTTTCCTCTGTGCGTGAAGTGCGCAGAGGAGAGTATTTTGTCCTGTAATCACTCAATCAACCAATGGAAGATCAGAGGTATATATACAAGTCCTAAGCTGTTCCTAGCCGTCCGCCATGGTTACAGAATATTGAAGATATATGAGGTGTGGAGGTTTCAGAAGCTACCCAACCTTTTCACACCATATATAAACACTTTTTTGAAGGATAAAGTAGAAGCATCAGTCTACCCGCGAGGGGTTGAGAGCGAGGGTGAAAAATCGGCGTACATTCAGTGCTACCGTGACCGTGAAACGATACAACTTGACTGGGCCCAAATTGTTAAGAACCCTGTTAAGTGCTTTAGTGCAAAGTTGTGCCTAAATACTCTTTGGGGCAAGTTTACACAGAATACAGGTAAGGGGAACGTTCATTTTGCTCAAAGTTATAACGAGGTGTGGGATTATGCCAATGCCCCCGATAAAGAGGTCACGGAGATCGTGAATGTTGGAAACACGTACATAATAAAGTACAACATCACCGAATTGGCCACAGATCCCTCACGTGTTACAAACATACCTGTAACCAGATTCACAACGGCATACGCACGCATCAAGCTTTGGGGACTGCTGCACTCTCTTGGGCGGAGGGTGCTGTACGCTGAAACAGATAGCGTAATAGTCAGAGAGGGAGGGTGAATACATTGAATACATGCCCTCTATTGGGCAATTCCTCAGAGAGTTGACTGACGAGATCAAGGATGAGTATGGTGATGGTGCATACACTGACTCCTTTGTATCAACAGGGCCAAAAACCTATGGGGTACGGGTGAGGGTGAGGGAAGAGCTGAAATATATCGTGAAGGCGAAGGGCATCACGCTTAACCTGGCGAACCGACGAGTCATTAACTCTGACTCGTTGAAGGAGCTAGTGTGCTTAGAGGATGAGGGTGACCAACCACCCCAACTGACTGTAGGGACCCATATTTTTCGAGGACAGAAACTGGGGGGCGTGAAGGAACTTATGGGCACAAATGTGTGTCGTATCACCTATAGGAAACGTTACCAGGTGCCTGACACCTATGATACCGTACCCTTTGGATACCATAGTACTTGAATGTTATATATGTCTATTGTTAACGATATGTTTATTTATTACGTATATTTGAATATGTAAATGTTTCAATTAGGGTTTCATTTTCTCCTTTGTGTGTGTGTGTGTGTGTGTGTGTGTATGTGTGTGTGTGTGTGTGTGCAGGAAAAAGTCCTAAGCTCCGCCCACTGTAAGATCACTCAAAGGGTCACGTGACTCCTGCTACTACCTGGGCATATCTCTACCCCTGCGTGCTCAGTTGGCCGCTGCAAGCCCTGGATCTCAGACGTATATTTGATAAATTCTCACGTAGAAGAAAAATATTTATGGCGACCTTTGATACTGCCTGTTCGACGTTTATGAAGTGGTATTCGGTAAAGTCGGAAGATGTGGTGAATACTGAAAGACGGCCTAGCCCTCCCTCCTTTGAGACTTTTAAGGCTACATTGAATCGTGCGAAGCTTGAGGAACAAGATGTTCAAATACTCTATGGATATTCTGGCGAGAGCATTGCCGGGTTTCGCGGCACAAACGATGTAATGGACTACGTTGTAGGGCTAAACTTTATAAAAGCGTACATATACGGTGAAGTGAAAGAAACAACGCGTGCAGATGAGAAGCAACGGGTATGGGTAGTGAGTCTTGTTGATGAGTGGTTGACAGGCAGTATTATATCATGCTGCATCATACCGATTACGCGTACCCTGTGGCTGAGAATGTAAATCTCGTCATAATGGATAGTCTAAAATACTTTTATCACTACATTCATATATATCATGACGAGGTTCGCAGTGCGGTTGTGACTAAATTCCTGTGTGAGTTTCTAATAGAATTTAGAGAAGAGTATCGACTGTTAAACAAAAAGGATAAATACGAGTACATGTTTCTCTCAAATAGTGCGCCGGGTTGTTAATGTGTTTAGTTTGTGGAAATGAACGTCTAGTGCGCATTCCGATAAAACATTAAAACCGATATTGCCCCATGTATGGGAAAATTGCATGATTCTTTCATGCTGGAACAAACCCTTACACGAAACATTAACGCTTGGTTTGATTCACTCCTCCACACTTGTCTCCGAGCCAAATAGCGCACCGGTTGCTCACAGTCATCTCAGAGCTTGACCCGACTGTTTGTGCACTTTCACAATAGAAAACGATGGAGCTTCCTTTGAGCAGCATTCTCAATGCCGTATACGACGTGTCCGTGACGAAGTCATTGCGTGTGTTCAGACGTAAAACCGGTACCATTAACTATGTACTTGAAACGACTTATAGACAAGCAAACTCTGGTAAACGTAATGTTGTTTATTTAAGTGTTGACGAGATGAACAGTCTTCGTGATAGTTGAGAAGTGGGATGAGGATCGTTATAAAATACCTGCAGGTGTAGGTACAAGAAGAGAACAGATTAGTGATACCCCCTCATATGCCATTGTTTGTACGTTGTGTATAAATACGACTGATGTGGAAGAATGCATCTGATAATAATGTACGTTCTTGTCCCAACGCGAAACCGCTTCATCCTCGACAGAATGTTTGAAATCGTTGGTTTCCGCAAACTAAAACCTATATTAGACGCACGTGTTACGAATATGATTTATTTTGATACAGTTCTTCAATACGCATACCGCTCTGCTCGACGGGTTTACCGAATGTAGGAATGAACATGGAGAGAATGGTCTAGAGATGGATGCTTATTTAAAAGGTTTAGACAAGGTTTGTACAAAGGACTTGAGCAGTACAGGGCAGAGCTCGCCTACACTGTTCACCCTGAAGAGTTGTATCTTTATGTAATGAGGTGCTGTCGTTACGAATTAGAAGATTATTTCAACTGCCACTATGTGTTGTGAAGAAGAGTTTTATGATTGAAAAGCTCGGATCAGTAAAAAAAACCTCGATTGGAAAGGAGTGTTTATAAACTTGAATTTAATAACGATGTTGTGGCTAACGACGCCCTCTTTGTGCGTGTTTTGATTGTATTCTGTCCGTGTTTAAAGATAACTTGCCAACCGACTGTAAGGTGGGCACAAAAATAGTAATGAACGAAATGAAGGCCCATTACATCGAGTATAGGCACCCGCACACCTTGAGTGGTGAAATAATGTTAAATCGTATTTATTGTATAGTACAAAGCAACAATGATGTAACTGTAGACTCGATCACGTGCGAGTTTAGTATTTTAGTTAAGCGCGGTAGAATATAAAGTGTATGTATTTTGATTTTATATAAGTTTTGCTGTATATATATATATTAATGGATATATAGTTTTATCATGTACTATTATTATTTTTTATATAAGTTTTGGTGTTTATATATATAAGTACGTATTTGCTCGTACATATATTAAATGGTTATATAGTTTTATCCTGTATTAATATTATTATTTAAAAATGTATATATATCCTTCGCTTAATGTGTGTATTTTTACTGTATATTATTTTAGAATGTATATTTATTTCCTATGTGTTTCATGAATTATTTCCCTTAACTCACCTAAATAAAGTGAATGATGTAATGGTGTTTTATTTAATTCTTTTGGTTGTATATATAATCGATATTAAGGAATAACCGGGGAGAGGGGAATATATATATACCAAATGGCTGGTTACGCCTTCTAAGCGGAATTACGGATTTCTAAGCCAACTGTCAAGAATACCTGAATAGCGCAACCTGACAACTGAAAAGTTATATATATATATATATACAGGGCGTCCCAAAAAAATGTAGACACACTTTAACAGCTGATAGCTCAATTGATGTTTCTTTCTTTCCAAGTTAAACCCATTAGAATTAATAAAGGCAGTCAGACTAAGCTTTGAACAAAGGAAATTCATTCTAAAATGCTACTGGAAGTGTGAAAACGCAGTTGAAGTGCAAAGACAGTTTAGGAAGGAGTTTCAAACAGATCCACCAACGCGACTTACCATCACTCGAATTAGAGATAAGTTTGAAGCCGATGGAACTGTTCAGAATGTCCACAAGAAGCGTTCCGGAAGACCACGGACATCGACAAGCCCCACAAAGCAAGAAAGAGTACTGGAAACGTATCACCAAAGTCCAAGAAAATCTTTGCGGCAAGCGAGTCGTGAGGTAGGAATTTCAGAATCGTCTGTCCAACGCATTTTGAAGCGCTGTCAATGGAAAAGTTACACTCCAAGATTAGTCCATGCTATTAATGAAGATGATCCGGACCGAAGAGTGGAGTATTGCGAGTGGTACTTGACACGATGTGGATGTGGATTGGACGAAGGGGTTTCGTAGAATACCCTCCGCGTTCACCAGACCTCACACCACTAGACTTTTTTTTATGGGATACTTAAAAGACAAAGTCTACGCTATAAAACCTGCAACAGTCGCTGAATTGAGAGCAGCCATTGAACGAGAATGCACACAAATACCAAACGAAATGTTTCGTGATGTTTGCGATTCCATTGCTTCGCGTTATCAGCAGTGCCTGGACCAGAACGGACGTCAGTTTGAAAACAGGCGTTGACAAAACAATTAAATAATGTCTGTAGATTCTATTACATTTTGAAAATGAAATGTATTTTAATAAATACTGCCTTTATAAGTATTTAAAGTGTGTATACATTTTTTTGGGACGCCCTGTATATATATATATATATATATATATAATATATATATATATACACACACACACCTGTCTTCTAAGTCTTCTAAGCCAAGTGGCTGATTAAGCCAACTGGCGGATTTCGAGTTCTAAGCCAAGTGATGCTACCCTGAGCTCCCATTATGCATCTGGATCTTCCATGTGTATGATGCTCTGTCTTCTCTCTCTCTCTCTCTAGGTATACCCCTTTGGGAGTGAGGCCGTCCCAATTTATCCCCCAAGGAGGTTAGGTGGACACCCCTCAGCTTGCTGGGGGATTCCCCCTTTTTTTGGCACCCTGGAGGTTGGCACTGGGGGAGAGGGGTTGCACCTTGCAACAAGGGGGGGGGGTTGGCAGTGGCACTCATTTGATCAACATTGCAATTGCTCTGCACTCTCTCCTTTTGCGGGCATACTACTGACATTATCGAGGTTCATCGAAGATACAGGAGAGCTGAAATATTTTTATTTTAAGATGTTTGGGGCAAAATTTGCTTTAGGCGATCTAGGGAGGGGTAAACGCAGCCTTTTGATCCCCAGAGGGGGTTGTGAGCTGATTTTATGTACTGTACCGTGTAATGACCTTGGCTTTAGGGTGTTGGACGTAGCCCTCTGAAGCCGAAAGCGTTTTGAGGTAGAATGTTTTTGTAAATTTTTATATATATTTTAAAATTATAAACATAATATTTATATACTTTAAGTTTAATCATATTTACCTATATACTTCAGGGTTCAATTATATATAATTATTATATAATTATTATTATAGTTATATAATCATGCATTGGACTGATGATACTGGAGATGTTTGCAATACAAACTAACGAAAATTACCCGAAAACGAATACGGATGTTCTTTGAACTGGGTTAACACGTAACATTGTTGCTTTCAATGGTAATGAACTACGTACGGAAGCCTCGTCAGTACACTGACCCCTATTTGCTTGGCAGTGCTGCTGCGAGCTGCTCGTTCCTTAAAATGGGCGAAATGGGGCTTAACGTAAAGAGATGTTTAACTCTTTATACTTCCACTTGAACTATGAGTGCATCGATGATTAAATATATATAAATAGATATTTTTGATACATGCCTGAACATTATTTCTGTATGGACTGTACCAATTGTATTGCTTAACCTGTTTATGAAAGGTAACTGGATGTCTAAGGTTGGGTTAGTACCTTATTTCTGGTGGTATCAAAGTATGTTGATGCAAGTGGTATACAGTAAGTGTTTACGGCTCCAAATTTAAGCTTTATGCCCATACTATGGAAAGTAATTTGTGTAATGTTTTTACTCGCATTTAAGAAAATGCACTTGTCCATATACCCTTCCCAGAGCAGTGATGAATTATATAGAGCACATCTTTAAGTACTCGGTGTCTCGTCTCATAATAGTGCTTTGGCAGGGTCGTGACGTTTTAACAGAGAGGATATGTTGTATTCTTCATATTCAAGGTTCTCTTAAGTATAAATTCAGTAAAAAGGAGCAATTCACTCCTGAGGTGAACTGAACGTTCGAGTATATCTAGAAGTGAAGCAAAGTGATTGGAAAATAATGTACATAGTGGGATTAATTTATGTAATTTGGTCTGCCCTTTCAAGAAAAGTTTCTGTACTCCGTTAGCAAAATGTACGAGTACGTTATTTTCACCAACTGGGATCAATGAATCATAATATACACGAGAGGAGCGCCGCACTTTAAACATATCTGACACAAGCTCATACTGGTACAATGAATAAACTATAATATGGGTGTACAAGCGAAACACTTGAGTTAGATTTAGAAACTACATGTAACACTTGAAATGAGTGTAGTATTTGTACGGTTGGTTAGTTTTTTTTTTATTGAAATGAGTGTTAGTAACGATTATTAATAACTTAGGGGCCAACCGATACTATTCCCAAAGTATCGGTACCGATACCGATAGTTAGAGTAAAGTATCGGCCGATTCCGATACCGATATCTGTCCAAAATATCAAAATAGGATTCAAAGAACGTAATTCGACACATGTACTGTAATTTAAAGCATATATTTGAAGAAATGGAATTAACAAAATAAAAGTCATGTATGGAAACAATTCAAAAATTGTAATTCAAAAAGTGTAACTCAATATAACAGTTCACTCAATACTCAAAATTGAGGAACTTCAGATTTCTGGAGAGGATGATTTGTTCCTCAGCGTTGATTGGGGTGATGTTGGCTCGTTTCGCATTGATAACATCTTCAGCCGTTGAGAAAGCCATTCAGAGTCAACTGATCCAGAGGGGCAGCTCATGCACTTCTCAGCAACTTTGGCAATCTCCGGGAAATCAGCAGAATGTTCTCGCCAGAAAATGAATGGATCCCTATCCCCAGCGATCCGAGGTTGCGACCAATATGCGTCCATGGCTGCTTCCACTCGTGCATCTGGGACAGTGAACTTCGTGTCCGTATCCTTCGTTTGGGGTTCTTCAACTAGAATAGGACGAACGTGATCGTCGAGATCGCTACCTTCTGAATCGGAAAGGTTTTCCCAAAGAGCGATTTTCTTGGACGGAAAAACCGGACCACTTCGGCGGCGTTTCACAGCAATTGGACCTCCAATACGCTTTCGTTGGCCCCCCCTCCATGTGACTGCGTATCTCTTATCTCAACAATTCCTTGGCCTTTTCTCGCATGTCGTCGTCTATCAGCCCAGCTCCTTTGAATCGGGGATCAACTGCTGTGGCTAGCAGCAGTTTCTCATTTGAATTATGCTCTCGAAATCTCTGTTCGTGAGAATCGCCCAGCTGGCTCTTCAGAATCTTGACACCAGCATCATTCACTGAGCACGCTGCACAGATTCCTTTTGACAGAGATTTGACTGTAGGTAAAAAAAACTTTTGATAAAAGCGAGTTTTCCTCACTGATTTTTGAGCGTTGCAGTTATGAAGACATCAAGCACGTCAATAAGCTTGACCATAAGCTTCCATTGTGTTGAAGTCAACGTATTTTCCAGGGGCCATTCGACGTCATATTCAATGATAGCTTGGTTTTGGGAAAGGAGTCGCTGCAACATTTCCAGCGTATAATTCCATCTGGTTGGCACATCTTGAATCAGCTTCAGTTGAGGCAAGTTAAGTCTTCTTTGAATTTGATGTAGGCGCTGCGTCGCTTGCGGAGAGTGGCAAAAATGACCGACAATTTTCCGAGCCGTTGTCAAAAGATTAGCCACACTCGGGAGGTTCAAGCAGCCATCCTTTATCACCAGTTGGAGTGTATGAGTCAAACAACCGAAACTATCCATTCCTGTTTGTCTGAAAGCGGCTCGCATGTTAGCTGCGTTATCTCTCATGATCATAAAAATGTCTTCTTCGGACAATCCCCAACTTTGAATCAATTCTTGAACTTTGGCAGAAATTTTTTCTGCTGTATGATCCTCGTTGAAGAGAGAGACATTCAACATGATGTTTTTGCGCACGAAGTTTGGGCCGACGAAGTGACAGGTCAAGCTTATATATGAGTCGCTTGCTCGACTGTTCCATATGTCCGTGGTGAAGGAGAATTTCCTCTTCTCTTCCTTCATTTGTAACATCAATTCCTCGATCTTGCCCTTCACCTTGCCTGCCATGTCTGGAATAAGGTTCGTCCTGAAAAACTTCTCAGAAGGAATCGTGTACTTCGGATCGGCAGCCTGAAGTAGTCGCCTAAATCCTACCCGTTCGACACATGCGAAAGGCTTACGCTCGATGCAGATCATCTCTGCCACCTTCCGGTCAAGATCAATCTTCTTTCGGTCATTATGAGCGTATGGAATGGATTTGGAAAACGCGACCTTAATGGATTGAGTAGCCGTGGCGGAAGAAGTTCCAGGCATGTCTCCTAGAGAGAAAAAATAAATTTATATATATATATATATATATATATATATATTTATATATATATATGGGAATGAACTCAGAATGGTTCCCTGAGGTTTTATATGATACAGACAGACAGTGCATTGAAACAAGGAACTCTTCTAGGATAATTAAATCCACTATATTCCGAATAATTAATGGGAAATGACAAATACCATAGTTTTTCTTTTTCATGATGCTAGCCCAACGTGGGCAACAGGCCACTCGCAAAGAGGTCCCAAAAATATAGCTTCCCTCGCCAGCTATCTGCAAAGCAGATAGGATCCAGCTTTGAGACAGGATCTAGGGTTTAAAGCAGCCTAGCCCAGCTACATCTAGCCCAGCTACATTTAGAACCTTAATATAAGCAAAAGACTCGCTGCCTTCAGGTCAGATTGAATAAATCAAAGAAAAAGGGGTAACTATTATATTTTTAGCCAAAAACCAAACACCTCAGGGAACCATTCTGAGTTAATTCCCATTTTGAAACGGACATGTTATGTGCCTTGAAAAGTGGACGCTCAATTCTGCCAGTTGAGGTTTAAGTTTTGGTTTTTGGCTAAAAATATAATAGTTACCCCTTTTTCTTTGATGTATTCAATCTGACGTGGGCTAGGCTGCTTTAAACCCTAGATCCTGTCCCAAAGCTGGATCCTATCTGGTTTGCAGATAGCTGGTGAGGGAAGCTATATTTTTGGGACCTCTTTGCGAGTGTCCCGTTGCCCACGTCGGGCTAGCATCAAGAAAAAGAAAAACTATGGTATTTGTCATTTACCATTACTTATTTGGACTATAGTGGATTTAATTATCCTAGAAGAGTTCCTTGTTTCATGCACGGTCTGTGTGTATCATATGTATATATACAGGGTGTTTGAAAACTTTCTGTACAAATTGTAATGGGGGATAGGCAACACCAAGACAAACCCTTTTCGTCTATAAGTGTATGTCCGCTGACGTCACCATTCGGCGCGAGAGGGTGCCGCTGCAATTGGCTAAAAGGTGAAGTGGGCTAGACTCGCGCTTGCCGCGGGCATTCTTAAATCGGACGTAGTACGCGTAACATGGAGCACTTCACGACTGCTGAGATGGCTCACATGCATATGGTGTATGGGGCTGCCAATGGAAACGGAAGAGCTGCTGTGAGGTTGTACCGACAGCGCTTCCCAAACAGACGTGTGCCAAACCACCAAACGTTTGCGCATTTGCATCGGCGACTGCGAGAAACTGGAACATTCCATGCAAATATGCATGACACTGGTCGGGAGAGAAACGTGCGCACCTGCTGCCTGCCCGACTCGACGTCAGGAGTGCGCACGTTTCTCTCCCGACCAGTGTCATGCATGTTTGCATGGAATGTTCCAGTTTCTCGCAGTCGCCGATGCAAATGCACAAACGTTTGGTGGTTTGGCACACGTCTGTTTGGGAAGCGCTGTCGGTACAACCTCACAGCAGCTCTTCCGTTTCCATTGGCAGCCCCATACACCATATGCATGTCAGCCATCTCAGCAGTCGTGAAGCGCTCCATGTTACGCGTACTACGTCCGATTTAAGAATGCCCGCGGCAAGCGCGAGTCTAGCCCGCTTCACCTTTTAGCCAATTGCAGCGGCGCCTTCTCGCGCCGAATGGTGACGTCAGCGGACATACACTTATAGACGAAAAGGGTTTGTCTTGGTGTTGCCTATCCCCCATTACAATTTGTACAGAAAGTTTTCAAACACCCTGTATATATATATATATATATATATATATATATATATATATATATGTAAGAAAATAATTTTAATACAGAAATATTTATATGTAAAGTTTTATATATTTAATATTTTTTAATAAATAGAAGCTAAGTAAGTTAACAAAGATAATTAAATTTACTTTAGTTATATCTTAATTCTGATTTGGGGGAAATTATAAATAAATAGAAAACGGCAATTTCAGGGAGTCTTTGATATTACAATAAATTCGTAAATCATGTTGAAACTTGAAATCAAACTTTATATATAACAACATCTTAGCAACTTTTGGGGGCCCTGGGCAGGCTAAAATTTAGGGACCCGAAAGGCCACTAGGATGTTGGGGCTTTGAGCAACTGCGAATTCTCTCTGAGAATGTTTGAAGAATCACTTTACAGATTTTCATGAATTTACTCACCAGAATTAGTAGCAGAAGTTGTACATTGACTCTTATTGGCTTCATCAAACTCAGTCTTGTGCTTCTTAATAAGGTGACTCCTCAGGTTCGATATAGAGAAGGTACTCGCGCTTGTTCCTCGACGAGAGACAGAGACACCGCACAAATTGCAGATCGCCTGTTTTCCATTAGTGCTTGAAACAGTGAAGAACTTCCACACAATGCTTGGCATTGTCACTCTCACCTAAGCAAAAACGAATAAATTTATACCAGTAGTTAATAAATTTACAAAAAAATTATTACAAACTGTTGAACTGATTCACAACTTGCGAACTGAGGAAATGACGCCGCGATGGTTACGGGCTCACTTTATATAGAGCAGTAATGAGTCATGGAAATTTCTAGAAACGTTGGGATAAATCGCGAACACAGACGTAATTTCTCGAGCAGCTGGGAAGTTTCTATTTGGAAAACGCCCGTTTTTTTTTATTCTTAGAAACAAAAAACTATCGGTATCGGTAGCTACTAACCATCGGTATCGGTACAGATACCGTTACCGACATATCGGCCCGATACCGATACAACCACCGGTCGATGCCTAATTATTATTATTATTATTATTACTTAATTATTTTAGGATAATTTAATTGTTTTGCTGCACAAATGATGATCCGATTGTTGACAGTCCCACCAAGCCTCACGCCCAAACGGACCAATGCATCAAACCCGGGACCCTTGAAGGAGAGGCGGTGGGGAAGTGGGTGATGGAAGGTGAAATGTAAAGATGGTGCTTCGTTGAAGCCGAGGGTCAATTTATTTTCCATTTATTATTATTATTATTTTATAAGGTTGTAACATATATTCTGCTCGATATTTTAGTTCATTCAGAACAAAAATTAAATGACTTATAAGGACAAATTTGCTCGAATTTTTAGTTTATTCACAGCAAAAATTAATTGGCTTACAATGACAAATTAATCATCAATATAATTCCCTTCTTTTTCTATAACCTCCTCCCACCTGTGGAAAAGTTTTTTTTTATGCCACGTTCGAAGAAATCCCTTGGTTTCGAGTTAAAAAAAAGCGATCACTTTGTTTTCGATAGCTTCCCTGGATTGCAACTTTTGTCCATCTTGGTGGTGTTGCAGACTTCTGAATAAATGGTAGTCTGAAGGTGCGATGTCCGGAGAATAAGGTGGATGCGGCATTTTTTCCCAATCAAATGTCTCCAATTGGACAGTAGTGATTCGAACAGTGTGAGGGCGTGCGTTATCCTGGTGCAATAGAACACCTCTGCGATTAATTAATGCAGGACGTTTCTATTGTAATGCCATCTTCAATCGTTGGAGTTGTTAGCAGTAGACATCAGCTGTTATTGTTTGGTTATCTGGCAGAAGCTCAAAATTAATAATTCCTTGCATATCCCACCAAACGCATAGCAAAATTTTCTTTGGATGGGGTCCATTCCTTGGCTGAGGTTCAGGCTTTGTTTCACGGCTAAGCCACTGATGTCGACGCTTAGTATTGTTATAAAGGACCCATTTTTCATCCCCAGTGACGATCCGATTCAAAAACGGTGCCTGCAGTTGCCGAGAATGCAGTGATGTGCAAATATCGATTCAATGTTGAACATTCGCTTGTGACAAATCATGCGGAACCCATTTTCCAACCTTCACTACTTTTCTTAACAGCTTCAAATGACGATGAATGGTCATATGGCTAACGCCAAGTTGCAGGCCAAGTTCTCTTACAGTTACCGTTGGGTTTTCCTCCACTGTTGCTTTCAGCAACTCTTCATCTAACTCATTTGGTCGTCCTGTTCGTTGATAATCTTTCAGACTGAAGTCTCCATTTCTGAACTTCTCAAACCATCTCCTACACATCCATTCGCTCACAACATCATTTCCATAAACTCTTTGAATGTTTCTTGCGGATTCACTAGCGTTAGAACCTTTACGGAACTCATACAGCATCACATGTCGAATATGCTCTTTCGTGAGCTCCATGTTTTTTAAATTACTGTAATATCGTAGGGGTGGCGTTGTAACTGTATGAAAAACACCAGAGAAAATATACATTAGCCTAATCCTACACTAGCCGAAGCCTACACTAGCCTAATTCATTCTGTATCGTGATAAAACATGTGCGAACCTGTCGCCGAGTGTATTTTGCAACATTTCTAAAACTATTTCATATTATCTTTAGGTTATTCTATTATATATCGTCCGTTTTCTAATCGAGCAGAATTTATGTTACAACCTGATATATATACATATATCATAACATTATATATTAGGCCGGGTCGAAAATGGGAAATTTTTTATTTCTTAAAAAGTACACTATGTGAGAAAGTTTTTTATCACTTTAACAAAATATTAAAATATCAAGCATGTGCTACCCTATTACTCCTATCACATGCCCCTCCTCCCTTTTTTACCTTCATATTTGCATATGTTTAATGTTGTTATACGTTACATGATAAGTTGTTTGTTTAATGCTTGATATTTTTATGTTTCAGATAAATAGAAATAATTTTTCAGATAAATAGAAATAATTTGCATTTGCTTTAATTATAATTTGAATTATCCTAAATTATAAATTTCATATAAGTTGACTTTACTTCTGAATATAAACTATGGCTACTAGAAGCAAGTCCTCAAATGCAGCCTTTGGATATCCTACGGAATTCCCAGCAGCCATAACTCCTTCAAAAGCAGATGTTGTGAGACTACCTTTTTGTGCGCCGTCGTGAAGAAGCTAAATCAAGAGAATCAGCAACTGCTAATGATTGTTACAGGGTTGTTGTAAAAGATATTGAAGACATTTGGATGAAATTTTCTTTTCCTACGATTAACACCCAAGGGTGTCTATCTTAAAGTCAGTCGACTAATAGAAGAAGCCTCAAAACTGAACAAGGTGCCGTTACATCGAAGAAATTAAAGTTTTGCCTTAAAAGTAGCTCACTATGATGAAATGTTTGATATATCTTCTTGTGAATGCTATGATAAGGGAATTGATAGGAAATTTTGCAGGTGAAAGGATAAAATACCAATGGCAGAATGGGAGTCTTTTGTGGGTCAAAAACAAAGAAAAAATCAGTTAGGACCAATTGATTGCATAGCTAGTTCAACAAGGAAGAGATCTTTAGTAAGAGCCCAAGAAGCACAAAACCGTCAACTAAAAGCACAAGAAGAAATGACTGAAGCCACCAATGTTTTACCATCGGAATTTATAGAAAATACCAAAGAAGATATGAATGTAGATTCAGAGAGTCAGGATGTAGACTATGAGGCCGATTTAGAATTGACTGAGAATATTCAGAACAGGCACTCTTATAAAAACCTAGCATTAACAGCAGATCGTTATCGTGTAAGTTGTAGAGCTGCAGCTGCAATAGTCAATGCAGCTTTAAAAGCTATGGGGATCCTTAACCACACCAACATGCTTGACAGAAAGAAATTAGAAAGAGAAAGAAATCGCATGGGTGAAACAAATACTTTTAGGTCTAAATCCAAAATCTGAAGATGGAGTGCCTTGGATTTGATGGAAAAAAAGATAACACATTAACTAAAAGTGGAAAGATAAAAGAAGAACACTGTTATTGCGAAAGAACCTGGAAGCATCTATTTAGACCATGTCACACCAGATAATGGAACTGCTCGCTGCATAGCAGAAGAGTTGATAACTATTATTACAGACTAGAACAGCACATATACTATCAAAGCTTTACTGTGTGATGGTACTCCTGTAAATACAGGAAAAATTGGTGGAACCATAAAACTGGTTGAAATTCATCTTAACAGACCAGTGCAGTGGTTGGTGTGCCTCTTGCATTTGAATGAGCTGCCTTTTATGCACGTCTACAAAGCCATTGATGGTAAAACAACAGGTCCAAATACTTTTGTGGGTTAAATTGGGAATAAACTTAAAACATATTTAACAAAATTGAAGGTAGTCAAATATTCTCGCGTAAAGGGAAACATTAAAGAAATTCCAGCAAATGTTGTGAAGGAGCTAAGCAGTGATCAAAGATATCTATCTCTATGATATGTGTCTGGCAATGCAAACTGGAGGCACTTCTCAAGATCTGTCCACTCAATCCCCAGGTACCCTTCACCATGCTCGCTGGCTAACTCTAGCCAACAGGGTCCTTCGATTATATATCTCAACGCCAAATCCAGATAAAAACCTTCAAGATATAGTCAAGATTATTATGCAGTTCTATGCTCCATGGTGGTTTTGGATAAAATCTCATCCTAATGCAACTGATGGTGCATATAACTTTTGGCATTTAATGTGCCTGCTTCGAAATTTATATGAACAACATATATCAATCATAGAACCAGTATTAAAGAATAACGCCTACTTTGCCCACCCAGAAAATATACTCATATCAATGGTAACTGACAAGAGAAGAGAAATTAGGGAGCAAGCTATTCAGAAAATTATCCTTTCAAGAACAGGATTTTCAGGGATCAGAAACTTTGAGTTGCCTCGAACCCTCAATTTCCAATCTACAGACTACACCGAGATGATCGATTGGCAAAAAGAGATCATTACTCCTCCACCGCTGCTAAACAATTTTAGCGACGATGAGCTACTACAGGCTCGATGTAAGCCACTGGAGATAGCTTCTTTTCCATGCCACAGTCAAAGTGTGGAAAGGGCAGTGAACCTAGTAACAAAGGCATGTCAGGAAAGAATAGGATATGATAACCGTCAAAAGTTTATCTTAAACTCATTAGAATCAAGGCGAAAGCCAAGTTTGAATGGAAGGCCCAATGGAATGAGTAAGAAACATATGAAATAAAATTTCCTAATGATATTGAAAATTTCTTCGCTTTTGATGTGATAAGGAACAATGAAAAAGTGATTTGAATTTAAGCACATTTATTATGCCTCTAATTTTCTCTTCTGAATATATTGTACTAAATTAATTTTCCTAATACTGTACATTATTAAATAAAATATTATATGTTAATAAAGATTTATGTCATCAAAAAACCTGAATGTAGAGTAAGTCTCGTATAAATGGAATATTCTTCAATATAGGTCAAAAAGTGAAAAATTATGCAAGGGGTAGGAGGCTTTAAACAGCGAAAATAATTTATGAGGGGGTTCCTCTGTTCCATTCAAACCCCTCACAATATGTACCTTTTCAATATAAAATTTCGACCCGGCCTATTATATATATATATATATATATATATATATATATATATATATATATAATATATATATATATATATAACCTTTGGTTAGCTTCCGCCCGAATTTTTCATTCTGACGAAAGTCAAGCTTTTCACTCCACCTTAGACCTACAGTTTAACGTGGAATCTGAACCACGCCCCATCAGCAGCCCAGCGTCTTAACCACTAGGCCACCTAGGGTACTCATTTATCCACCAACCACTTTCTTTATTGTGTGGAAGGATGAACAGCTGGGTTTTGCTGCGCGTCGGCTGCCATCGGGTCTCGAACCCGGGGGTCGATATATATATATATATCTATAACCTTATACAGGGTGGGCCGTAAGTTTCCATACATAGGAAAATTTAAACGTTTGTTTTTATGTTTCAAATACCCTAAGAATATGCGTTTGTAAGATCTTGTTTACTGATGAAGCAAATTTTTACGTCAATGGAGAGGTAATCGGCAAAACATACGTTATTGGAGTAATGCTAACCCTAACTGGCTGAGTCCGACGAAGATGCAAGGTGCCGGTAAAGTGATGGTGTGGGCCGGGATGGGTGACAGAATTATTGGACCAATTTTTGTCAGTGGAAATCTTAATGCCGAAAGGTATCTTAACATGTTGCAAGAAAAGATTTTCCCATCCCTGCTAAACGAGGAAGGTAACTTCCCAGTTTACTTCCAGCAAGATGGAGCTCCACCTCATTATGGTCTTCACGTGCGTCGGTATTTGGATCAGCAGTTTCCGGATGCTTGGATTGGTCGGCGTGGTCCTGTGGAGTGGCCTCCCAGATCCCCAGATCTCACCCCCCTTGATTTCTATCTTTGGGGGCACTTGAAGGCCATGGTGTATCAAGAAAAGATACGAGACATAAATCATCTAAAGGAACGTATCACCAACGCCATTACAAGCATAACGTCAACTGTGCTAATGCGTGTTCATCAACAGTGGGGAACACGTATTGAAATGTGTTTTCAAAACAATGGCAACCATGTAGAGCATATTATATAAATAAAAATGGTTGTCCATAAAAAAATGTTTATTTTTCCTATGTATGGAAACTTACGGCCCACCCTGTATATATATATACACACACACAAACACACAGTATATATATTATATATATATACACACACACACAAACACACAGTATATATATATATACACACAAACACAGTATATATATATATATATATATATATATATATATATACGAGGGCCACTCAATATATTTGGCCCCACCTTTCTTTTTCTTTCCAAGTTTCCTTGTAAGTTCCCGAAATTTTGTACACAAGTAGTTACCTATTTTACAAGTTTTTATTTTTCCGCATAGTCTCCATCCTTTTCTACGGCTTTCCTCTACCTCGAAACAAGGGCCTTTTTTCCTTGCTAGTTAAAGACCGCTGGGTTCCACTGGAGCCACCTCTTAACCTCCTCAACAACTTCATCGTCACTCTGAAACTTTCTTCCACGATTAGAATTCTTCATTGGCCGAAACAAATGGAAGTCTGAAGGTGCCAGATCCCGGCTGTATGGAGGGTGGGGTAACACAGTCAAGCACATTTTTGTGATGGCCTATCTTGTTTGCAAACTGTTGTGTGGTCTTGCGTTATCGTGCAAAAGAAGGACGTCTTCCAGTTTTCTCTCCGGTCGAACTCGCTTTATACGTCTCTGGAGTCTCTGGAGGGTAGAAATATATGCCTCTGAGTTCATTGTGTGTCCTTTCTTCATAATGTCCACCAGAATCACCCCTTTCATGTCCCAGAAGATGGTGGCCATAACCTTTCCTGCAGAGAGAGCCATTTTGAACTTTTTCTTGCGTGGGGAGTCTGCGTGATGCCACTCCATGGATTGGCGTTTTGCTTCAGGTTCAAAGTGGTGTACCCGTCTTATCCCCAGTCACAATTCGTGAAAGGAAGTCATCCCCTTCTGTCTCGTATCGAACCAACGACTCAGAAGCAATTTCTTTTCTTTGGGCTTTGTGATCTTCAGTCACTTCGCGAGGAACAAACCGTATTCACACTTCCTTCACTAATTCCTAGCTCCAGTGATAAGTGACGCGCCGATTTGATCGAATGATGCTGTTAGCACGTTGCACAGTGTGAGATGTCACAGCCGATGCCGGGCGACCGCTGCGTGGCTCATCATCGAGGCTGACTCTCCTTCTTTCCGATGATTTCACACGTTTAGACCAGCTTCCAACTGTGCTTCAATCAACAACAGCATCTCCGTAAACGTTTTTTAGACGTTTGTGAATATTTCCACTTGTTTCCTTCTCTACGGTTAAGAACTCTGCAACAGCTCTCTGTTTACGACGCACATCACTGTCAGACGCCGTTTCCGAAACTGCGTTAACCATCGGTTTTATACACGGGCGTTTAAAAGTGGTTTTATACAAGGAGAGGAGGTTCAAACTGGAAAATTCCAGTTATGTGAAACGCAGAAAGTTGAAACTTACGGTCCAAAAGATATTTCAGCCCAATGGCCTATTATTTAGCTAAGAAAAAAGGGTGAGAAAAAATATATTGAGTGTCCCTAATATATATATATATATATATATATTCCGCAAATGAGGCGGGATGCTGCAGAGTGGACGACTGCAGGTCGATCCTGAACCGCCGTTCAAACTCGCATAAACTAAGTAACCCCATAATTCACCCCTTAATATCGTCGACGGGAAAGTAAACTAAGGTAAAAGTATACTGTACAACAATTTCTTTACGTTCTCTCTCTCTCTCTCTCTCTCTCTCTCTCTCTCTCTCTCTCTCTCTCTCTCTCTCTCTCTCTCTGAACGCGTTTAAGGCTGCTGGACCGGACCAGTTCCTCCCCAGAGTCTTGCGGGAAGTGCGTGACCAGGTTGCACCCTACCTGGCTACAGCCTTCAACAAATCGTTGGAGACGGGCCAGGTGACTGATGACTGGAGGGAAGCCAACGTGACTCCTATCTTTAAGAAAAGGAATCACGAAAGTCCAGGGAACTATCGTCTATTAGTCTCACTTCGGTCGTAC
Source organism: Bathynomus jamesi (assembly GCA_023014485.1). NCBI lineage: Eukaryota > Metazoa > Arthropoda > Malacostraca > Isopoda > Cirolanidae > Bathynomus > Bathynomus jamesi. The sequence goes on from JAJOZX010000777.1 coordinate 1,010,334, forward strand.
GTAAATTATTAGAGGGAATAATAGCGTATAGGATCGTTGACCATTTGGATTCCTACAAGCTGCTTGGGGAATCCAAACATGGGTTTAGGAGGCATAGGTCGTGTCTCACCAACCTGCTCGAGTTTTTCCACGTCATGTGGAGTGACTACGATAAGAGTAGAGCGATTGATATACTTTATCTCAACTTTTAGAAAGCCTTTGATAAAGTATCTCACCACCGGCTAATGGCCAAAGTCCGCGCGCTGAGTATCGATGGGGAAGTAGGTAGCTGGATTGGAAACGAGCTGAAGAATAGGGTGCAGATGGTTGTAACTAAAGGGGCTAGCTCAGGTTGGGCCTCGGTCACTAGCGGGGTTCCTCAGGGTTCCGTTTGGGGGCCACTGTTGTTTATCATTTACATAAATGATATCGACGGTGGCATCGTCAGTAGGATCGCAAAATTCGCTGATGACACCAAGTTTGGGGCCAATGTTGGGACGCCCGAAGCGATCGACCAACTGGGGATGGACCTACGTAGGATAGGAGGGTGGTCCTAAATATGGCAAATGCCGTTAAACTTGGGTAAATGCAAGGTCATGCACATTGGCCAATCCCAAGTCGGACTACTCCATGTTGGGGAATAATATCGAGGCCACTGATTTGGAAAAAGACTTGGGTATGCTAATTAGCAGCGACCTTAAGTTTACGAAACAGTGCGTAGAGGTGGAAAAGAAAGCCCAGAAGCTGTTGGATTATATGAGGAAACAATTTCGATTTCGGAAAAAGGAGAGTGTGCTCTCTCTGTGTACAATTCCCTGGTTCGGCCCCACCTTGAGTACGCTATGCAGTTCTGGTCGCCCACCATCAGGGAAACTATTGGCAGGCTGGAACGAGTGCAGGCGAGGGCCACAAAGTTAATCCCTTCTGTTAGGCATATGGGCTACAATCGATGCTTACACGCCCTGAATTTGTTTTCGCTGGAAATTCGGAGGCTACGCAGTCAACTCATCGAGGTTTTGAAACTCTTACATGGGTTCGACGATGTCGATTTTAGAAGTATGTTTAGTTTAAATGATAACTCAACTCGCAACAATTGTTGGAAGTTGGATTTGAAACGGTTTAGCGCTAGTGTGTGTGGGAATTACTTTACCTATAAGATCTGTGACACGTGGAACAGGCTACCTTCAAAAGTTGTGAACAGTTCCTCTGTGGATCAGTTCAAGAAAAGGTTAGACTGAATCTTGCACACTATTTGAGGATGTGTGTTACTGTCTTCTGGTGTGGCTGTTCGAGGAGATAGCTGTGACAATGTGTAGGAATTTTTCTTGGCACCCTTTGCCATTGGTACCTTCTCAGTATAGGCCGCAAGGCCTTTCGAGGTACAGTACTTCTTGTCTTTTTAACTCCTTGTAACTCCTTTTAACTTTTCCTCTCTCTCCAAATTTTGTAGTTTGTAGTCATATAGTGATGAAATGCCTCATGCGCTAATGGAAAAAATTAAGAATTTAAAAATTATTTCTAAATTTGATGATAATATACTTAAGAAAATAAAAGATTACGTGAAAAAAAATCTAAATGAAGTTGATCTCAGAGTTTGAAATACTGAGAATAATTTAAAGGGCATTGATTTTAATATTAATTCAAATTTAATGGCTAAGCTTCATGAAAATTTTGAAGAGGAAATTAAAAAAATGGATCTGAAAGTAACTGAACTTAATCGGGATGTTCGATCGGAAAGAAATTAAGTAAATGATAATAGTTTCAATTTGGTTGTGAACGGCGCGAAGCCTTAGAAAACAACAAATTTTGAAATGGAATACGAGAATCCATTTAGTTTTCTCAGAACTATAGAAAATGAAAATGAATCTGTTTTGTTAGGCTCATCCATTGTTTGGCATATGGAGAGTGAAATTTTGTTTGAGAAAAAAAGTGAAACGAAGAAGAATATATGTATGAGGCTGTAAAATGAAAGGATTGAACAGGAGATTGAGTTCATTCACACCATGCGTACAATTAACAATTGTACTCAGTTACGCATTAGAAGACAGCGGAAAATAAAGGATAACATGAATACTGAACTACTAATCTAATCTACACTATGCATATTTTAAAGGAATTTTTTATTTATTTATTATGTAAAAGACGTCATCATTTCGCCGTTGCATCATTTCTCCGTAGCCTGCCAAAGCCACCGCACCGACGATTTATCATATAAATTTATTTATTTATCATTTATCATATCTCGCGTATTCAACTTGGGCCTTCTGCCTTGAAAGGGAGTTTATGTGGGAAGTTGTTCATATTTCACGATGTTGTACCACCACGAGAACAGAGAAAATCTGTTTCCTGAGAGAAATATTAGTGGTTGGTCCCTATATCTGTCCCCGTGCACTTGTCCCTTTTGGAGAATGAAAATGTTTCATTTAAAGTTAATTACTGCTTAAACGCTTTTATTTTCGCACGTTAGAGGAAACGATTTATGTAGTTTTAGTAGCAGGACCGAGGATTTGTTAAACTAAGTACTGAAATATGGTTAAAGATTTAAAAAAGATAAGTCGAGCAACGTATTAATTTCTGGGAGACTATCGAGAATTTGTAAAAGAAATAGGTTGTTAAATAAGGCAATTTCAGTAAAAAATTAGAAGCGATGTACGGATTTGACAGTTGGCAGTTTATTGTTTGTCTGCCAACTGTCAAATACGTACAGATCATTCCATTCATTTAAACAGAGATTAATTTCCCCTCTTAAATTGGCTAATTTTGAATTATTAAATATTATCAAAGTTCTTATAAAAAATTAAAAACAGCCACGAATAGAAATTCATAATTGGTTGAAAACACAATCAAGTTCTAATCACAATCCATATATAAATTATCACAATTACCATTTCTAGTTATTTGTTGGGCTTCACCTTAGTTGTTACGTAAATTAACGCAACTTAGTAAATTTCATAAATTAATCTTATCATAGTCTCCGTCAAATATATCAGTGTATCATCTCATAATCTATTAAATATTAAATAACCCATAATTGCGAACAGTAATTATTCCCTATTTAGTATTTGAATGTTTTTAAAAGTATTGGTTCTTTTGCATTATCCTCCCAACACTAATTTTTTTATATAATGTTGGTTTGGTTTTGGTTATGGTACTTTATTTTCCTTCCATTATAAAAGAAATTAGTGTTGGGATTAGGTTAGGTTAGGTTAGGTTTGGTTAGGTTAGGTTAAAAACAGCCCGCCGCAAGTGTTTTGCTAACGTACTTTATTTTCCTTCCATTATAAAAAAAAATTAGTGTTGGGAGGATAATGCAAAAGTACCAAAGTATTTAATTTATTGCGTGTTTGATTGTCTAAGTTGCCATTTTGCTAACATTTTGCTCATTAGTGATTTAAATTATTTTATACTAATATTTTAATTACTGAAGTATTTAGTGTGGAGTTCATCGTTTACCGCTCCATATGAGTACAGAAATTGTTACCGTTTTTTATTAATAATACAGCAGTTCTGTTTTATTATTATTAATATATGTTATACTTTTTCGTATATCATCATTATAACGGGTGTGCCAAAACAAAAGGGTACATTTTAAAAAGGCTATAAAATCAACATTTATCATTTAATTTTAATAAAACTTCTACACAATAAAACATATGTATTTATCTATATGCAAACAAGTTTTCACACTAAAATACCAAATACTTCCAATTCTGTCAACATTTAACAAAAGAGTATGATTTTTCTACTTAACATGCAAAAATTATTAAACCTTTTTAATATATTTTTTTAATAAATATATATATATATATATATATATATATATATATATATATATATATATATATATGTGTGTGTGTGTGTGTAGAAAAAATTACTATTTAAGGTGTATATTAATGCTTTAATTGCTTCAATTAAGTAAAACGTTGGGTACTGCATATGTAACACGAAGATAAAATGTCTACGCCAATAATATGATATTAATAATTCTTCTATAAAAGGTTTGGAATGTCTTTTAAAAATCCGCTAATTATGTGCTCAGAACCATCATGTCCTTTTAATATCACAAAACTGAAGTTGGGAAGAATCATCCCAAAACCCTAACCAATCGGTTGACACTCGTTTCAAAATGAGAAGTAAACCAAAAGGGTAAGTACAAGAAATTAATTCTAGAAGGTTCGTGTGGGTTCATACACATAGTGATTGGTATTGGGCATAGTTTCCCAATAGTAAAAATTACATTTATAGATTGAATTAGAAAATATATTTACTAAACAATAATAAATTTTCGACCTGCGTAAAATGAAAAAATAACAATTTCTCGAAAAACAAGAGTATTTTTATTATAATAGGCCATGCTGGCTTTCTAGGGGCTAAGTATTTGGGCGAATCACCAACAACTCCTTGAGTGATGTCTCAGATATAAGAAAACAATATGGAAACCTCTGTGCTAAAGCAAACATGATTATAAGTAACTTCTTATTCTGTACAGCTTTGTTTGCTTATAGCGTTTATGAGATGAGATAAATCTTCAAGTTAATTTTGTTGTGTGTGTGTGTGTGTGTGTGCGTGCCAAAAAAATATACACATCCAATATATGCATAGGTATGTACATGTACAAGTGTTCGAGGAAAAATTAGCGAGATTGTTAATTATGAAAATAACAAAACTGTCAAGATTTTAACCTTCATAGCCATAGGCAATAAATCTCAAATTCATGAAGCATCTCTCAAAATTTAGTGGAATAGTGAAATTAAAATATGTGTAGAAGTCTTAATGTCCTGAAATTCGTATGAAACTACTCGCATATTGTAATGTGATAGCTAAGGTCATCCCATAAGTAATGCGGCATTTTTTTATTTTTTTTTTTCCATTTTTATCATTATTTTATGGATAGAAATCAAACAACTCTTTGAAGTTATTTATATTTAAATAAATATTTATTTAAATATAAATAACTTCAAAGAGTTGTTTGATTTCTATCCGTAAAATAATGATAAAAATGGAAAAAAAATAAATTTAAAAATGCCGCATTACTTATGGGATGACCTAATATATGAGTAGAGATAAGTTATGCGTTATGGCACTACCCGAATTGTTCATTCTGACAAAAGTCGCCCCCGTCGCACCACCTTAGTCCCGCATCTTAAAGTAGAATGCTAACCATGCCCCACCACGGATCCAAGAAATTACAAAGTCCTCTCGTTCGTTTTCGTACTCATAATCCCCCGATCAGCGTCCTTACATAGTTTAGTGGTATTGTATATATATTATATATTTGTTTACTGGTAATTTAATGTATTGGCTATTAAACTGGGATAGTTCTTGCTGTTATCACTAAATATATATATATATATATATATTTGTTTACTGGTAATTTAATGTATTGGCTATTAAACTGGGATAGTTCTTGCTGTTATCACTAATTATATATACAGGGTGTCCGAGAATTATCTGTACAATTTTTGGCTGTTATTAAAAGTCAACCATGAAGTGTAGAAATTCCAGTGTTGTCCCATTTTACAGAGAATCTCATTAAGTTTTTTCTGATACCAAATTTTGACAAGTTTTTTAGAAATTCCAGTTTGTCCGAAAATTATCTGTACAATTTCATCTTTTAATAAAATTCTTGATAACACACGTAAAATTCTTAAACAAGATTATTTAGAATCTGTATTTTCAAAAGTTTGTTTTATTAAAGTAACGTTGTTACAAACATTCGATATGTGCACCACTAGTGATTCGCAAAACATCCAATCGATACTCCAAATGTTGCCATGTACGCTGCAGCATATCCACATCAATCGCTCAATAGCAGCTGTGATTCTTGTTTTTAAATCATCAATGTCTGTCACCCGCGTAATGAGATTCTCTGTAAAATGGAACAACACTGGAATTTCTACACTTCATGGTTGACTTTTAATAACAGCCAAAAATTGTACAGATAATTCTCGGACACCCGGTATATATATACACACACACACCACACACACACATATATATATATATATAATATATATATATATATATATATATATATATACACACACTACGATGTCATATACATGAATTTCAATAAAGTTTTCGACAAATGCGATCATTGTACAGGGTGTTCGGAAAGTCACTGTGCACTTATATTTATTTAATAGCATACAATAGTATAACACTGCATATATGATAGAGGTTATGGATGGGACCATCAGAACTTATAAAAGGTGTTGAAAGTGATGTCCTTTAACAGCAATACAGGCCTGGACCCGTCTTATTTTATTTTGAAACACCTTTGTCAGTTCTTCTTTTGAAATGGACCTTATGTACGCAGTTATTGTAGTTTTCAGGTCATCAAGCGTGAGTGGACGATCTCGATTATATAAGTGCACAGTGACTTTCCGAACACCCTGTATAATAGCATGTAAAGTGAAACATGGGAATGATAGGCGAAACGGTAAAGTGGGTCTACAACTTCCTCAGAGGGCGCCTACGGGGTGTCAAATTTCAAGGTATATCATCATCGGAATCAGAAGTATGTACGTAGTTAAGTATCCCTAGGTACAGTACTGGTACCACTCCTGTTCATTATCATGCTAAGAGAGATACACTTTGGAGTAATCAGCAACAGTATAGTACCGTCGTATGCATTTGAAACAGAAATCGGAGGAAAATCAGTGTTGCATATGAGGTGTATGTCTTGCAGAGGGTCACAAGTGAAATATACAATCGGTCAGAAGACAACCACAACATGACATTTAACATCGTGAAATTTCACTTCTTGAGGTATGATAGAAATGAGGAACTTTGTCAACATTCATCAACTAAAGCGTTGAAAGCTCTGTTTTAACCACCGAGTATAGCAATTTAGTTTGAAGTGATATGGTAATAAATAATTAATAGCTGTTTAGATTGTTTTAAGAAAATTCGGCACGGATTAAGCAATTTATAAACTCCCATTCATGAGCACATCCAAATGAATGAGAGTTTATAAATTGCTTAATCCGTGCCGAATTATGTAATTTATACGTTTCTGGTGTAATTTTTGGGAGGTTGGGTAGTTTTCATGTGGAAGATGCCACAAGTTAATAAGTGTGACCTTGTATTTATTTCATTGAGTGAATGATGTATTATAAGCAGACAACGTCACAGTAGCTTCAACATTGGAGCAAATATATGTATAAAATTGAGATGAATAAACTT